>JAYKKI010000117.1:577500-1177500 GCA_039881145.1 Druceiella hillmani
TTATGAAATATTTTGCGCTAACAAAAACTTATATTTTGTTTTGAGGGATTGATATCTTTATATATTTTATGCTTTTCGTTACGTTAATATTTTATTATCAAAGAAATCACATACAAGTGTCAAATTCTCAACGTTTATGCCACATGTCGACGTTATAAAATAGCTCTTTATTTACAACAAACTTCAATCTACGCAGACACATCGCCAAATACAAAAATATAAATTACAGTTCCATCAAAAGTTCACGTGTCATTGTATCTCTGTCAATCTGGTGTAAATAGTCCCGTAATTGGAAAAAAGACTTTTAACTTAGAAATAAAAGTAGCTTTGAATCTATGATAGTTAATGCTACAACGCATGCTTATTTTGCTTCTACTTTATTTATAGTATATTCGGTTCCAGGAAAGATAAAAATATTTTCGTCATATTTAGTTTTCCTATTCGCCTACTTCTGCTAAGTTAGAAATATCGTTGTCATTGTAAGGACATAAGTTTGGGTGATTAGAATCTTTATCGTATATTTACTTTGTATATTTCCCCGAAACAAATTTCAATGTAACTCGCAGTTTTATACGATTTTATTTTCTCTTGCCGGTTTAAGTTTTTCTATACCTTCTGAATCTGATATCCATTTCTTTTAATGTCTTAGACAAACATTTATTTAAAAGAAATAAAGAAATTTTAAAAAGTTTATAAAGAAATTTAAAGTCATCATCTACGCGTTGTTTTAACTACAGTTATATAACAGGAACTCTCATGGGAGTTAATACACTTATACAAAGCCATGTCAAAAGTATTTGCGTTATGTTCGAATTTGAAAATAATACTAATGTTTGTTTTAATCATATATTTAAAAAAAAAATTAAAAACAATGACTTCATTACTAGATGATTCACTGATTAACGAACGGAAAAAATACGTCACAGATGCACTCATTAAATTACGGTTATTCCAATGAGATTAAATTGTGCGTTTTTACGAACTAATTTAGCCACAAATATTCAACGAGTTTAAAGAGATAATAATTGTATTTATCTAATTAATTTTAATTCATCTATTACAATATTGACTTTAGATCACAGTCTTAAATTTCACTTGACTTGCACTGCCTTCAAACTCATTCTATAGAAAGATATCAAAAATATGAAAATAAAAATTATCCAAAAATCTTCACAGGATATTATTATTCATCAATTTTTTACTATTTCTCTCGTAATCAGTACAGAAAAATTTGTAAAAACCGCCATTCATATTTCGAAAAGGAAATACCACATAGACTTGTGTTCTCAAAAGCTCCTCACTTTTCAGTTGATTTTGTATAGTTAAAACTAACTTTCCTTTATGCGACAGCTTCGCCCCTGCCAAATTTGATATTAATTGACAAATTAAATTAAAATTTAAAAAATACTGGCGAAAATTTAATTCGGCTTGTAGAAAATTTCCAAAATTACTAAAGCGCTTCGTTTTAAACTATGTTGGCAATTCTGTCACTTTCAATTAAGAAAATTGCACCTCAAGCTTGCTGTGAATATATTGCGTAAACTTAAGTGTGAAAAGTTAAAGTTTGATCATAAGATTTCTCTTTCAACCAAGAGCCTTTCTCACTGATCACCGTTTACTATTAGATTAGAAAAAAAGTGAGCGTAAGAAATTTTTTTTACAATCTCATTTTTTTCGTATTACCTATGCGTAAAATGCGACGAAAAAGATCCGCAATGAAATTTATGAAAAAAGTATCAAATCACAGGAAATAGTTACCAATATGAACAGCAATAATTAATTTACGGAAAGGTATTTTTATGGTTTTCTAAGGTATTTTTTCTCTGAATAGTAGGGTTCATGTAATGCATGTAGGTTCATGTAATGTATTGGATTAATTTAGGAGAGAAATAGATTTTTTTGGGAGAGAAAAATCTAAGAATGAATTATGATAATGAAGAGCCCAGTAAATAAATTCTCTAAGGATAAATACATACACACACACACACACACATATATGTGCGCACAAACATATAGACACAAATCAACACGTGTGTGTAGATTAAAATTAATTTCACTATATCCCTTTCATTTTAAAAATATAGAATGACATGAGATTGAAAGTATTTTTGACAAAAGTGATACAATTTTCCATAAGGCTCTAGTAGCAATTTCAAATTAATTAGTTGATGATAATTCTTCAATGATGTAGGAGAGGTCGTGTATTGTACTTTTTTAACGTTTGTGTAATTTTTTTGAAAATATTTACGAAAAAAATCCTTAAATATTTACGATTCCGTCCATCAAAGTAAAATAACTGTACATTTATGGGGTATTTAGCTTTCCGTTTGCCGTCCGTCCGTCGGTCTGTTAAAGTTTTTTTCTTCGGAAATGTCTTCAGATATAAAATTGATATCTCAAGCTATTTCTGTACTTCCGTGTGAATCAGTATTGTATAGTGAGGTCTATCGCCTTACATTGCTATTAACATTTAAAGCGTTTTGGTTCACGCAACAAAAAGATATAACCTATTAAAGTGATTTTTTTATTAATACAATAGTTTTACCGATTATCAGAACCTATAAGGTATTTTCAATCGACATACAGTCTTGAAAGTTGACATAATGGAAAGTCTTATAGCACAAGTATAGGGAAAAGTCCAAAAATCGAATATTTCTAATCCTGCACGGAATTATACGTTCATATAAGGACTTTGTTTTTTGCTTACAAAACGTATGGTAGAAAATATATTTACATCGCTATAAATTAATATTTGTAAATAATTTCATTAAAAATTCTTTGCATCCTTAAATACGGAAATAAGGAGGTTTCTGTTTGTAACATTTGGCTACGGAACCCTAAAGAACAATAACAGTAATAAACGATTGTCAGTGTAATTACTTTAGTCTTTACATGGTGTCTTGAATTTTTATAATCACTGAATGAAGAAAAATATTCACATTGTTATATAATTTCAAGTACCCTCACAGGTGTTTACATGATTATACTTCCACTGATCATCACGTTGCCCCGGTATTTCTACCAAAATGTTTTTTGACTTTATGTAACTACTAAATTAAGTAAAAACATCCACATCATGTATAATTTCAGACTACACTTACAAATGCATGACTATTCTTTCAGTAATTGCTTTTGTACTTTGTGTAATTATTGAACTGAGTAAAGACATCCATATTATTACATGTTTTCAGATATTTCATATACAACTACTCACATGACTACGCATTGCGTTCGAAAAGTTGATTTTTATATTTGCCTGTAAGTTCTAGCAAGATAAGTTGTAGAGGAAGGTTGCACTTGCAATAGGCGAAGGATAAACAGCGATATTTTGCGTAAAGTTTTATTCAGGTTTTATAAGTAATACTGAAAAGTAGATTTAAATTGACTTAATAAAATTTTTAATATTCCTGATAAAATTATCCGTACCTAATTTGTAACCGATGAAAAGTATATATACCAACAAATTTATGCGACTTAAAATAAACAAAATTTGGCTCGTACGATATTGGTATCAGGCAGCTGAATATCTGAATATAACGAAAAATAAGAAGGTTACCAGTAAAATTCGGTTATAGATACGACAGTTGCGCAAACATAGAAGACGGGAGCACAAAAAAGCATTGTACAGCAAAGTAAAGTGCTAACCGTGGAAAATTGTGAACCCGCCCTGGCATTGTCCTTTTTTTATTTAATATTTTTTTACCTGGAAATGTGTAAATTACGTACCTGAATATATTGTCACGTAACTATAGAACATTTTTATTTGCTAATATTAATCAAGGTTTTTCCCGTATAAAATGCACATTTTTTTACGTAAAAACTATCATAATTAAATATTATAATTAAAGTAATAAGAATATGCTATTAGTATTTAATTTTTCAAGAATTTCCTTCGAAACAAAGTAAGAATATGTTTTTAATAATTAGTACTTTACAAATAATATCAGGAGCAGCGGTTAATTTTTAACTAGATAATTAATGATTGATGGTATATTATATTTGATGGAAAAATAAAAAATTGAAAAATCGACATGAAAGAAATTTAATTAAGCACACTGTACGTTGAGCTGACACGTAATCTCTCCCAAATCAAAACATAATAGGAATTTTAACTACCTAATTTGGATAATAATTACAAATATGGTGTTAACAGAAACCCTATATTTTTTATATATCATTTTAGGTATTGAATATATATCATTTAATGATTGCGCAGCAATTCATATTCTTAAATTAACAAATTTAGACAGCATTATGAAAGGAATATGTTTAAAGCATATGCGCAAAATTTTAGTAAATAATTCGAGTGAATTTCTAAGCTTTACCTTTATAGTCTTGTGGGTAATAGAAAAGTTATATCTATAATTACCTTAATTAAGTATTAAATTACCTTAATTAAGTTTTTAAATGCAAGATTCATTTAATTTGTTAGAATACACGTATAAAAATGTGCCTGTACGTCATGTAACATATTTACGTTCAATTATACAATTTTCCCAAACTCGGGCACAGTTTTTGCTGAATAAATGTAAATTCTAGAAAAAAAGTTGTAGAGGAAGGTTGCTGGGTTCTCCGAAGTTTACATGTGTAGTCTTATCGTAACAAAATAGAACATTTAAATTTTATTCACAATTAAATGAAACTACATGATGTCGTATTATATTTACCTTTCAATTGCCAACCTAAAGGTGTTATCATGCAACGAAACCTAGATCGTGGTTAATAATTTAAATAAAAATATATATAATACTAGAGCTCGAAATTCAATTTAGTTGTGAATATAAATTAACTGAAAATATATTTCTGCAAAATTAAGACCAAATATATTCAATATATACAGCATATTTATATAGACATTTAATTAATGTCAAAGTTTGTTTTATATTTTAATTTAAACCGCCTCCGCTTTTAGAGACATAACCAATGTATATGCCTGCATATGCAATCATGGCATGCACACTTGAATGTAACTATACTAAAATAAATCTACTTAAAATAATGTAATAATAGCATTGACGAGAAATTAAATCTACCCACTTCATATACTATCTCATCGGGGACCAGATCCTTTTTATTAATTTTTATTTGTCATTCTGACTTTTTCCAATAAATCAAATAATTCCAAATTATCGCCAAATTAAAATTGAAAAAATTCTGATAAAATCACTTTTTATTATAAAAACCACTACCGTTTATTCGATATTTATTTTAGCTCTGAATTTATTCGATTAATTGTGATTCCGTTTTGAAAAAAAATAGATTATAAAGAAATTCTTATTTATTAATTTTTAAAAATGTTTAAACAATTGAGCTGTTTTAATTTTAAATAAAATTTAAATTAAAATATATGTCGGGCAACTAGTATACTTTATATCTACTTCTGTTGTATAAATTAGAAACAATATACTACTAGTGTTCAACCGAATAAATTAATATCAACAATTAGCAAGATATTTTAACTGTTAGAATAAACATTTAAATAGACGTGTTAGTTTTATATCCCTATTTATAATCAAGATTCACTTTAAAACTTCATGTCAAATTTTCATGTCAAATATTTAAATAATTTCAATCCATCATGGAATAATACTATATTTATATTAAGATGCAAACACAATGATTAAACGAGGTCAATGTGAATGAACCTATAAATATTATTTAAGCCGACTAAAATAGAACTCCGAATACAATACGCGACACCCATGCGCTCAGTAAAGTCTAATTCGTTAATGCGCCTTAATATCTTCATCTATTTGACCCTATGTGCACAAAAGACGCAACAATACGATTTGGTCCAAAGCACTTACCCGCGTAGGCCTTTCACAATTCGTAAGTATAAAAGTGGGTAGTCCACGTGGTGTGAACTTTTCACCTGAATACAATACCATAACTTATGCAAAGCTCATGACAAGGACAAAGCTCTTCGAATAAGATTCTCTTCGATCTGTCTCACTCGAGTGCGTCCGTTTTGTTGTTGCTGGCCGACTCGGTCCGATCCGCGGACTTGCTACTTTCGCTGATCTTTCCCCATACTTAAAATTTACTACTTTATGCGGTTTATGCAGAGTAGTTTTTTGATAAACACAAGGTCTTATGAACGTCATGCAATCATCAACGTTTTATATTTGTGTACTTAATACTCTATGAAGTGTACTCATTTCGACTTATATATGGCAATAATCCGACTTTCTGTATTCCAAAAGTCAACCGGATATTCCGCCAAAGATTTTTTTTCCAAATTCTTTTTGAATGTAAGTTTAAGTTTTACGGGCTAATAGTTCAAGAACCATGTAGCTTTCCAGATCTATATATATATACATATATATATATATATATATATATACATATATATATATATATATATATATATATATATATGTATATATATATATATACATATATATATGTATATATATATATATATACACATATATAACTATATAAATGCTTCCAAGCACTATACAATAAAATAAGTCCGAACACAATCATAGAATCCATCCGATTTTAACAACCGTTGGAAAGCATGCTGAGGGTACAAACACGTACTTACAGACAAGTATTTTCACAGACTCCGTTGTAATTTATAGCTGTGATCCATTATCATTTTACCCTTAAAACCGTCCTCCACTGGTTTTCATGACACCCTTGCTGCACGCTAATGCATTATTTATAATATTTATACCTTCATCTTTTTTAATGTAAGTAAAAATATATAGAAGTGCCATCGGTAACTATTTCGATGTTTAGCTACTGATGAACATTCAAGGATATTGTAGATATCATAGATATCAACAATTTAAATTTCTAATTTATTTTTGTTGTCCTTTTTATACCAAATATATTTTGTGTATATATCCTTAACAAAAACCGTATCTTTTGTTCATACTAATTATTCTGCGCCATAAAACTGGATATTTGAAGACGGTTTCCGTAAAATAATGGAGTTAATTTTCTTTGGTTTTGTAACTTCAGTGATTTTTTTTAAAATTAGAATTGTATATAATTCTTTAATATTTTCTACTCAATGTTATGCACAGAATCATCAATAAAAACAACGAACAAGTTTTTAATGCAACCGGTATATACGTATACAAGTTTATAAAAAAATGTGTTTATTATTCATACCAGGTAATTCTGTCCATCAAATGAATATTCATAGCGTGTTTCTATACAAAAATGTATTCCTTTTCGTTGGAATAGCAAAATATGAGAGACTTTTCGAAACGGTTTAAAATTATCATATTTTTCCTTAATTTTTGATGTCTTTTGTAGAATCATCATATTTATTACAGACCCGTTCTTTATTACAATTTATTTTCACAAGCACATAGTAAAAAGTAATCGAGTCTTTACATGTATTTTTATTCAATGGCTCATAATTTTATATCTGGGTATATATAATAATAATTTTGTTATAATATAGGTAATCTTGTAATTGTAATACATAAAAGTGAAACATTGGATTAAATAACACTTAACTTTTATTCGTTTAATTTAAATTAATTTTCATTTGAATTTGTTTATAATCATATTTTTTCCACCCTGAGCTCCTTTTCAATACAAACGTTTCTATTATTCCATAGTAATAACCTTATCATATTGGCTATACATACATGAGATATGATTACTTATTAAAAAATATTTCGCAGTTATATCGCATGTAGTGGAAGTCAATTGGAGCTCTTTGTTTTTTTTTCCTTTCTGGGATAATAGAATTAAAGTGGACCGCCCCATAAAAAGCATGTGGCGCTCAAGTTGTTTCTTAGAAATATGGGCAACGTTTTATTAAGGAGTAAAAATTACATCTAAAAGTTTAACCCGGTTCTTTGACAAATTTTTCAGAGAATAGCTTCCTATGACAAGTAGTTTACTACTTATTTTTTGTTTCCCTATCTCAAACTGAAAAACAGAACCATTATAAGAGCTGCCATTTGTGTAGCTGTTCGTTTGTCACGGTCGATTTTCTCAGAAACACAGCCACATAATGATAATAAACCTCTTTAGATTATAGATTTTTCTAATACTCGTGTAAAAATTAAGGAAAGAGTAAAGAAAATGCTCAGTTTTTATTTTATGTCAATATATAGTGTGAGATATCGCTTGAAAAGCCTTATGAGTAATGTATTTTAATTTCATGTTTTTGGAAAATAGAGTGTACCTCTCCCCATCATGTAAAGAAGAGGGGTGGTAAAATGTGACTAGAAAATTACATGAAGACTATAGCAGTTATCCTAGCTTCTATACTTTCCAAAATATGCACCATGATTTTACTCCCATGAAAAGCATAGAATGCAACATATTTTATAATGAAAAATTAATACTTTAAGTATATTAATAGAAATACTGCGTTGAATATTTATAATTGTTTAAATATTTTCAGGTCCCCATAATGCGAGTTCTAATTGTGCTTTTTTATTGTTTATATCGCAGTATGATAGAGTGTGTGTAGAAATGGAAAATAAAAAGTTGTTGTTTTTCTTGATGAATTTACTCTTAAGCAAGCAGTATTAAGTGTTCAAGGCAGCGAAATCAATTACACAATATTTGAGCTGACTAAGAAAAGGGAAAAGTATATTATTTTATAGTCATTTTGAAGAATCAGAAAATATTGAGCATTTTTTTGTAATATTACTCGTATCATTTCAATTTTGAGAATTTAAGAAAATACTAGTCAAAATTATCACTTTGAATATTTTTCTTTTCACTCTATTGCAACGCGTAAAAAATTAATAAAACTCTTTTGTGTTTTATTTGGGAAATTAAAACTATAAGATTTATTATCATAGTTATCCAGTGAACTGAATTAAACTTCTTGCAATAATACATTTTTTAATTTTTACTTTAGCGTTTTCGGGGATGAGGCGGATGCGAAGATTCATAAGTGTAGGAAATATTTTTGACAACATCTTTGAATTATGAAATGGAAGTTTAAAAAAATAGTTTTATATCTTCGTAACCATTCTATTAATTTAAACAATACACAATATATACTGATTTTCCAATGGTAACTGGCGAAATAATTTTGGTGATAAATGCTATTACTACGATATACACCGTGTAGGATATACCGTTCGGTCGAGTTTGTTAGTCAAGGGGTTTCTATAAACATAGCTACTATCGACATCAATATTCCTCATCTAACACCATAAATATTTCAACACTAACCACATAAATATTTCGTGAATAAACACGTAAATGTGTAGATATTTTACAATCTTGGTTCTAAAGTCCTATATCAAAGCACATAGAAACCTCCCAATATGGGGTTGAAACATTTCAGTACTCTGACTTTGGTATATACGTACAATGGATGTATTTGGTTGTGGGGCAAAACGACATGGGTCTCAGTAGCTACGAATGGTCAATATATCCAATTGGCTTCCCGAAATAATTAAAGTGCAAATGCATTCTATTCTCTCATGTAGATTATTATATCTCACTATGCTTAAAATGAAAATTGATGGATCATGTAAATAACCGGTAACACATGGATGTGAAGTTGCTTATATAGGAAAAATTACTGAGTTTTTTCCAATTAAATATAGCGTTAAGTAGAGCCTCAATGCAACTGGGTCCTGAAAATGCCAAAGTGCCGCATGAAAAATCGAGTATGTGCATGCAATCTTACTTATACCTTTAAATCTTGAAATAAGAAAGTTAAGTTAAAAAACTAAAATCCTACTACGAAGCCTTTAATAGCATTTGCGCGCAACAACTTAGACAACAAGATAGACGTTTTAAAACTAGAACCATAAAAGTTTACGTTGCTTTTCAGTAGAATAATTCATTAATTTATAAGATTTGCTTTTCATCAAAATACACGTATGTTGAATATTAACTACTTGACAACTATGTTATACATAGGCATTCAGCACCTTTCTCAAGTCGGAACTACTGTTGTTGATTTCCTATTTGACAGTTTTTTAATTTGTATTTTTTCATCACGACTTATACGGTTTATCCTAGACCGCAGGAGTCGTGATGAAAAAACACATATTGAAAAATCTATAACCTTGTATATAAATATGTATATGTTTTTTAACATCTATGGCCTATGATGTTTTATATATCGTATATAAATTCATATATGCGCGGCCGCGCTTTTTTATATCTTTTTATATATATATATATATATATATATATATATATATATATATATATATATTTATATATATGTGTGTGTGTATATATATATATATATATATATATATATATATATATATATATATATATATATATATATATACGACAAAAATGTTCTTGATTAACACCGATTATAATTGTTTAGCGAGCGACTTGTTTTAAGTTATAAATATTGATACCAAAAACATTTTCATAATAATCATTATTTTCAGAGAATCATTTAATAATTTACATTTTTTACAACAGATGCGTTTTTACAGTTATAGGAAATAAGTTCATTGTTATAAACAAACGCAAGTATACTTTATTTATATTATATTTAGATACGTAATTTTCATAGCAAAGGTTATTTCTGCACAACGTAACGCTTTCAATGACTCCATCTCCTGTGTTCGCGTAACTACCGTCTTTTTCAGCGCTAGTGTCTTACGGAATTACGAGTGTTTCATAACTTTCCAATATTCCACGCCATATAGGTTTTTCAACTGTCTAATAGCAACGTCATATGAGTTAAAGTTTGGTTTGTGATAAGTGATTTAAATTTGTTGGAATTTATATTCTTTTCAGCGGTTATGAATATGGCATGGTTTATTTGCAGAGAAATTTCGTAACCTTCCTTTACTAATTTACTTCTGCTATTAATATTAGGGATTGAGATGTATTTCATGTAAAATATTTCTAATTATTTCATATAATACCGTGTGAAATAAAAGCCTTTTAAAAAATTATTAATAAGGTAAGGGTTGAAGACGACTTTGTTTAAAAACTATAAAATAAAAAATTGAAGATCAACTTGTCGACGCAAGAAACATATATCAATCAAAGAGCGATTTTATGTGAGGCTGATTTTGAAGATAATATAAAATTAAAACATAATGTGAATTATTTTACTACATTAAATGATCACATAAGGTCAAAAAAATAAAGGTGTTTGCGCAAAAAGGTGCTTCTATTGCATTATATACTTTTTAAATATTTTGTTGGGATAATAAGATATTAAATAAAGTTTCTCCGAATTAAATGCGTGTAATGTTTGTGACATTCATTTGTCTGTTACTCTAGGGATAGACTTGATTCAAAAAATCTATTTTAATTTCTAATCAGAAATTTCACTCCTTCACAACGAGGACGTAATCATTGGAAACTGCAGAAAAATAAGTAATCTTCATCGTATATTTACTTTTATAAAAACAATACGGTTCAGATTATTAAATCGTGTAGTAGTTTTAATTGAACTAAAGGATTGATTTGAAAAACAAAATTTAAAAACATGAACATTTTAGTTTAACTCTTAATTTTATAGTAAAATTATACCAAATATAAGCATATAAATCCACTTTTATTCTATAAGATCTTATTAGCATTTCTGCACTTTTTGAACCAGCTAGGTGAGGTATTTAAAAATATCCCTCTTCCTTGATGTTCAATCAAGCAAAACAACCGGCGATGGAATGAGTGACAACATGATCCTTTACAAATGATGAAGTGAGTCTAGAAGAATTATAAATTTTTTCGAAAATTTTTAGCGAAGCTGGAAATTACGAGATTGTGTACTACAGAGATTTCACCGAATCGCACTATGTAGATTTTAATATATATTTCTCTCCTGTAACATACACAAAAATTACCAATTTTTCAAACAAGTGTCAGACCATGCAAAGAACGGATTGCATAGTTCGTTATTTCGGAATCGTCGAGAAAATTTTGCAAAAATAACTTAAATTAATTTAAGCACCTTTACCCCTTCACATTTATAATAATTTTATTTGACTGTTGATGGTTATTTTATTTATTTGATGCTTACTTCTTCCACTTGAAAATAGGTGGTATTTAACGTTGATCACGAACTTTGTGGTTAATTGAATGACAAAATTAGGCCTACAATTGTCAAATTAAAGTTACGAAGCAATAAAGAACTAATATAATAATATAACGACTATAATAATACTTAATATAATTAAATAGGGAGACGCAAAAAAGATTTTGGACGCCTCAAAAATTAGGTCATCAAGAAACTGTAACTACTAATAATAGTGTAACCGTTTACACTTTTCTTAAAATCTTTGCGTAAATTTCAAAAAATCCAACATATTCCCAATTTTGGAATATAATAGCATAATTATATAGAAGCGTATTTACTTTTGTACGTTTCTAGAAATATACTGCTCAAATTATGATAAAAATATTTCTAGGCCCTTGTAAATAGTCATTTAAAATAATATCCCACAATATACATTTAGTTCAAAAGAACTATAGTACTCCATTTGCCACTCCACCCTCTCTAAAATTTCCATATAAATATTGAATATATTTGGCGTTAATTTTGTAGAAATTCATTATTCACAATTAAATAAAACTACGTGATGTAGTATTATTTCTACTTTCTTTACCACGACCTAGGTTAATAATACTACATCACGTAGTTTCATTTAATTGTTCCATATAAATATTTTTGAATTTTGCTGAAATATATGAGGGTTACTATAACAATTTAAAATATCTGTCAAACATTTCCAATAAAACGTCTGCGACGTATGGATATATGAATACAGTTTTCCCATTAAGCGAGGTAACATTTCAGGAATTTTCCTGAACTAATAGCGTAATTAGTATTTTGTATTTATTTGCGTCATCATTCATAAGAACATCTCCGTTCATTATATTACGCAATTATGGTCTGTTTCCCAGTTTCTCCATATCTGTGGTAAAGTTTTTGACTCTTAATTTTCCCTCTGAATTTTAGCAACAGCCTTTTATAAGAAAGCTTTTAACGCTTGTTAATTATATATCGCGTATATATGAAGTACAAAATATTTTTGACAAAAGTAAAGAGATCTCGAAACTGATGAGAAAACTGAGTTTGTACATTGTATCTATAAATCGAGTATGTATGTAGAATGACAAGTCATTTTTATGTTTTTCTTTTGGCTTGAAAAGGTCTTTAAAATCTCCAACGTATTTGGAGAGGCATTAGCACCCAAAGGACTGACAATTATTGTCTAAGTAGCTTGAAACTTTGATAACTTGACTAAAAATAGACACAGAGTCAACATCTTGGTTTTATTTGTAAGAGGAAATTATAAAAGTTTACGCCCGTATATTTGTGGCCAGCTTGTTATTGCCTAACTGCTCACGTGCAATTTAAACTAACGATTTGACATTTGCAAAGTGAACTCGCGATTTTTAGCCGATAGTTTTGACATTTACAATAGGTATTTAAAATACTTTCAAAGCTTTATTAATTGCTATTTAAATTCAGGGTGCATTTTACTTAAACCATTTAAAACTACAATTATATAGTTTTTGACCGAAGTTACTGTGGCAGTGTCAAAGAATGCAGTTTCTTTTTTATTATTTTAAACGTGGTTCAGTACGTGTGAGCATATAGTCTTGTATACGTGTGAATACAGTTACAAAAAATAAAACAGTGATATTAAGAAAGCAGCATTCATACGTACCAAATAGATTACAGTCTACTGTCCCATCGATAGCCT
This sequence comes from Druceiella hillmani, assembly GCA_039881145.1. NCBI lineage: Eukaryota > Metazoa > Arthropoda > Insecta > Lepidoptera > Hepialidae > Druceiella > Druceiella hillmani. The sequence goes on from JAYKKI010000117.1 coordinate 591,138, forward strand.
AATTGATTACAACAAATGCAATCGGATTTTTATGCCAAGTTGAAATTAAAAATTCCATTAGCGTCATTTTTTGTAAATGTATAATGGTAAACAAAGCTCTATGTCAAATTGCTGCGATTGTAAAAAATGAAAACCATGTTTTAAGCAAACGCATGTTTAATAACATTTAAATATTATTTTATAGAAAGGTAATAGTCATATTTTGTAGCGTTAGATAAATATTTGCTTGAAAAAGTAGAGCAGAAATCGAGTTGTCCTAGACTTTATCTTTTCTCGATGGATAACCTATTGGGTAGAAACAAAAAATTACCAGCAATTAACGAAAATAACTGTTATTTACAATATTTAAGAAACTATTCTAGCTGCTAATTGATTTAACTGCTAGTTTCATGCAGCTTGTTTTTTTATATTTCGAATTGACCTTCAAACGGTCATGCAGCCCGACGGAATATTTCCCTCAAGTATTCTATTATTTATAAAATTGCATGTTGATATTTGCATTTTTATTACAAAAATAGTTTAGTAATACTGGCAATAATGACATAGGAAAGAAGATCTAAAGACCAAAAAGATCTAAAGTGTGTATCAACGATTAGTGGCTCAGGTTCAGAAATTCAGATCATTGAAAGCCTACTTGCCTGATCTACAGCTGAGAGAATTCAATTTATATATGAAGCAAGTAGATCGAAGAAGTCCTATTACATTAAGAGAGGTTTTCTTACGGGATTATAACAATAAGGCGACGAAGAAGCCAAAATCTAATAACGACAGGATGCGAACTCAAACCTAAAATATCTTTAGGGAAGGGTCTGTCGTTCGTCATGGTTCGATTTCTTCAGAAACCGTTCGTTGTAGAAACTTTAAATTTAACATTTTCTTCGTTTTTTTTAGTTTATCGTCACATCGTATTTAAAAGATCAGAAAGCATATTTTTTAAAAATTTTAAAGTTCTTTTGAAACACGAAAATCATTTAAAAAACTAATTTACCGTAAAACGAACCAAATTTTTAAATAAATTATTGAAATGAAATTATAGGAGAAATTGGGACTTAGTTGAAACAGTTGAGAATTCAATATATTTTATCCAAAAAGATGACAAGTTCTTCTGTGTACCCTACTTATATAGAGTAAAAATTAATTTCAGTATCTCTCTTCAGTACATATAAAATAATGTGACAGGTCGGTGTTCAGAATTTTGTTAGTTTTTTTTTGGAGCAAAGGAATAAAAGTGGAGAGAGTATTGAATTCTAATTATACCACAAACCATCGTTCTAAAATAACATATGACACTCTAATTTGTTTCTTATAAATAGGGACAATGTTTTGCTAAGCAGTTAAAGTAGAAATATAAATCTAATGCAATGATTAAAATAAGTGGTTAAGAGAAAAGTCTTGATAGGTTAAAAATTTTATTCCACATCCAAGTGCAGTGTTACCGTATTAGAGTGTTTTACAAAGTAAGCACATTTGAATGTTGTTACGTAGAAATGGTATTAAGAATCTTATAGGAAAATGAAAATTCGTTATTTTCCAAAGCAATTGGCTCTTAATTAAGCAGCATTAAAATGCTTCAGAGTAGTGAATATATTTGGCGTTAATTTTATGGAAATCCATTACTCACAAATAAATGAAACTACGTGATGTAGTATCTTTGCTAATAGCCCACCTGAAGATGTTGTAATACAACGAAACCTAGGTCGAGGTAAAGAACTTGAAGAAAGTAGTAATAATACTACATCACGTAGTTTCATTTAATTGTGCTTTAGAGTAGTTAAATAAGTTAGAAACTCTTTGAGGAAACCCGGAACGGAAATGAGGAAGGTATATCGATGTGTAATCATTTTGAAAAACGAGAAAATATTCAGAATTTTTTGTGTTTGTTACATAGCCGAATTTTGAAATATTTCAAGGCAAAATATAGAACATCTTCGCCAAAACGATGTTATATTTTTTTTTCGTTTTACTTTATCGCCATACTTGGAGGAGGCATATTATATTTTTAAATATTCGTGGATAAAAATTTCTTATATTTTTTTTATAAATCTATTCGATTTTTTTCCATTTTCTTCTCAATAAAATATTTCCTTCACTTATAATTTCATGGAGATATGTTAAGTATATTAGTGCAAAACCACAAAAAAAATTATAAGATAGAATATTATTTCCCACCACGGAAATACATTGATTTATATACTAGGTGAGAAACTATTATTAATTTCTCAAGAAATTCAAGATTTTGTATGATAACTGTAGTTCTCCAATAATCTTAAGTTAAAAGCCTAGCTGTAACATGATTTTTTTATAATTTTGATCTAAAGTCATTCAATTGGTTGTGGTTCATATATATTTGCAAATATTTAATTATAAGTAGTTTGGTCATAGTATGAATTGTCTTTATCTCATTAACCACAAACAATGACTGTTGAAATCATAATCCATCCTTTTCAGCCTTGCATTATTTTGCAAAGAGCAACTGTCCATAAATATGCTGAGATCAAGAATATGGGAAACATACTCAATACTGCAACCAAATTTAGTATCCACTTACGTACATTAAAATTTAATTTGTAAATATAACTATTATTAAGCTTTATTTTTAAAGAATACTTAAACTATCCTAAAGTAACAAGAACAACCTTGATTGTTATCAAGAAAATGAAATATTCTCTAGCTACGCAGTATTTTATTTAGGTACGTGATTTGCAGATCAAAGAATTTTATTTTACTTCGAAGATCCATTCCATTTTCTACACATCGTAATACTTCTATTGTTCCCGCTTCCTGTGTTCACATAGAAACCGTGTTTTTTCATTGCCTATGTATATAACCGAATAATCCTCTATATTCAGATGTTCAACTATCTGATTACGACATTGTTTGATATATGTATTTTGTTGAAATACGTATTTTCCATCGGTTACGAATATAAGAGATTAATTTTTAAAAAGATTTCAAAAAATAAAATACTAAGGTTTAAGAATAGTTTTCAGTATCTCTTTGCTACTACCATTATTAGAAATACAGTTGTACTTTATGTGAAATATATCCAATTATATGTCACATGGTGTTGCAAAACACCTTAAAGCCTTTAAGAAAGTTACTAGTAAAATGAAGATTAATTGCCGCTATCATATATAAATATATATATATATATATATATTTATATATGATAGCGGCAAAGAAAAAAGCTTCTAAGACCGAGAGAATTAATCAATGGTAAATGGCACAGATTCAATATCTGCAGATCACTATCAAATGAAGAAGAAATTGAAATTATTCAATCTGCATATGAAGCAGGTAGAGGGAAGCAGGTAGGCAAAAACAAATTGCTTCATACAACAGAGCACTATTTGTGTGGTTTTCTGTTTATGTTATTTGCAAATGGTTATTTTTCTCATTTTTATTTTACATTACCTAAAACCCAAAAAATTCAAAATGAGTTCATGAAGTCGATGGTGCTTCAAACGACCACCCGACCGCTTGAAAATTGATCACCCAGAATCGCTTTAAAACCCATTTTCACAATAAAAATCTGTAAAATTTTAATCCTTCAAACAAACCTGATATTAACATCGAAAAAGAACTTCAATACTTATATAAACTACTTACAGAACACTTAAAAATTCACTTTAATCTTTATATGTAGTAAGCAAATGCTTATGATAGTATGAATATTATTTAAGCCTACTATAACTCTAAATATAACACGCGGCACTCACGCTCTCCGTAAAGTCCAATCTATTAATACGCCTTGATATAATAATCTATTTGTCTATTCGCGCATAAAAGCGACCTGGGCCGAAGCACTTAGGCGCATATGGTCCGCATGATTCCACGTGTTGCTTCATCCAAACACATTTTCAAATTTATGCAAAGCCCTTGCCGGCGTCGACGAACTTGTAAGGACAAAACTTGTCAAACAAGCCCTACGTACCACTCTGTGCTCTTTCGTCTTATTGTCGCCGGTCAAATCTGACCGACCCACAGAATTGTGGCTTTTGCTCGTCTGCCTTTCCCGATTAAAACATCTTACTAAAAATCGATCTTTAACAAATTCTAAAGAATTATGGTTTCCATGTATTTATAAGCCATAGTGGGTTTTACCATTGAATTCTCCGTGATTTGAACTAGTTTTTTTTGTTTATGTATGTAATAATAATTTCATAATATTATGTTTGGTTTATAAATTTACAAATAATTATACTTTGTTATAAAACCACCTCTTTGCTTAATTTCGAAACAATTCTCCATAATCTCATCTTTTAAGAAATATAAAATAATAATCGATTAGAATATATTTTATAAACATTTATTATAAACATCATGGTTTCGTAGTTTAAAGTTGATTTTAATGCTTATTTTCGCGGATGATTTTTCGGCGGAAGAAAAAATCTTGATCACGTCAAACCAAATGCTCAATTATATTAAGGGTGCGGTGAACGAACCAAAGGTATAGCTTAAAACATTCATAGCACCCTAAATAATGCAAGAATGAAATGTTGGTTAATTATATAAAATATAAATAACCAATATTTCATTACTGATGTCATTTGTTATTATTAGGTTCGTACAAATAGAACGCAGAAACAAAAGCATTATAATTTAGGAAATCTACTATTAAAAATAACAAAATAAAAAAAAAAAATAAATGTTATTCATACAAAATTTGACGAAAATAATTATTGGCTGACATTTTGTTCTGCCAAATATCAGCCATGTGTACACTGAACTATAGACTTTAATTGACATAAATTATACAAATGTGCATGACAGAAAATATTAATGTAAAAAAGAGGTCATATTTTGAAAAAGTTAGCGCTTTATTGATTTCATAAAGAATTTGAATATTTTTGATAAAAAATTATTTATTAATAATTGTTAAGCATCTTTACATAATTTTCGTTCTTTTTTTCAAGGTAGAAACAAATCCTCCTGAGTATGTTCGCATACCTTATATATAATAACGTATAAAGATTCACCATATTTAGGCATTATATATAATTGTAATTAGTTATAATATATATGCGCTATGTGCACTTTACAAGTAAAATAACATCGCGCTTACCAAATATTCATTTACTAAAGAGGAATTTAAAAAAGTGAATAGTTTTCTTACCTTATCTAAAATTATGGTTTTGTATCTCAACAGGAAAAGTGTAGGAATATTTACCTATAGAGTTGCCTGTCACGGCCGATTAACTCATAAACAGTTCCATGTAGAAACTTAAGCCTTGGCATAGTTTCTTTTTGTTTTGTTATCGTTTTCAGTTAGGCTTTAAGTTATGAAGAAGTCAAAAATATTTTTTCGTACTTTTAAATGCTTTTTAATTTGATTGAAATATATTTAAAGTAACTATAAAGTTAGTCAAAGTTATTTGTGAACTATATTGTAGAAAATCTGTTAAGGTAGTGACAAGAAATTGGAGTTTTAACAGCTATGAAAGCGATATATTGTACCGAAATGGGGCGAAAAACTTTTTATAAACACTCAGCCGTGACAAATTTCTTTTAGAGTTATGGAGAGAAACGAACACAAAAAGTTGTGTTTCCACAAAAATAGCACCCTTTTATTATTTCTTTCTGGAGAAACTAGGATTAAAGTGACGCTAATGATGACTTATTATTACACCCCTAGCTGCCGTCCGAAAATAACATGTGGCACTCAAATTGTTGCTGAGAAATATGGGCAATGTTTTACTGAGCTGTTAAACTAGATTTGAAAATACAATCCAGCGACAGAAATAATTTGTAAAAAGAAAAGCTTTCGAAGTTAAACATTTCCCTCGTGCATTTTCAGTTGCCCTCACATCCAGTGCAATGCGATAGTAGGAGCGTCGATTTACAAATTAAGGGGCATTTGAATGTTGCTACTCAGTAATGGAATTATGAATATTAAAGGAAAATGAAAAGTCGTTATTTTCCCAAACAAGTTCGCTCTAAACTGAGCGGTGTTAATATATGTCAGGGTCGCGAAATTAGTTATAAAGTATTTGAACTAACACAAAAACGGGAAAGATATTTGTATGGGGAAGATATTTGTGTATAGAGTGATGTGCAAACATTTTGAAGAACCAGGCAACTTTCAGAATTTCTTGTATTATTTCGTTATGAAACTTTGTTTTTCTCCCGATAAGTTGGGAATGGAAAAATGTTTAAATATTTTAAGAACCCTCTCGCCGAAAGTCTGTTTTTTAGAGTTCCGTGGCCAAATGACCACAAGAAAACCTTTATAATTTCTTCCTATCCATCTATGCGTTTGTCCGTCTGTCACAACCATTTTACTCGGAAACTTTTGGCGCTACATAGTAAAAATTTTGATTGTAGGCGTTTTCTATGAACCTTTATTCAATCAAATAGTGGAATTATGAAAAATAATATTAGGGGTGGCACAGAGTATACATGTAACTGAGGGATGAAAAAAATCCAGTGCATATAGGCGTCCCACCGTTCCCTAACTTTTCAATTAAAGTGTGTAAAATTCTGAAAACTAAATTGAGGTAGTTCAAATTAAAATAAATTGATTTGTGTAGTCTTCGAGATACGAATTATTTTTGGTAACGAACGCAGCAATAATTTTGTTCTTTATAGTGTCTTCTAGAAATACCAACTTTTAAGTTCAATATTATTTGGTAATACGGAACCATCCGTGCGGGAGTCCAAGTCGCACTTGGCCGTTTTTTTACTTATATTCTTACTCTACTGCTTGAAATTGAAACAAAGTGGTCATACATTTTGGAGTATATTTTCCGCAATATCTTTAAAATTATCTTAAATAAAAAGCAATAAAACAGTTTTGTAATTTTCATAATTGTTTATTCATTTGACATAAACATGAAATTTAAAAAAGTAAGATAATTGTTCCACTTCCTCTAAAATTCACATCTATATCAAAATTCGTACCTACGCAAATATTTTCAGTACAAACTTCTGCGATGTGTGTAAAAATATTCTTATCATAACGGCGGAATTCAAGTGCGCGAGTCAAAGATTTTCGGAAAAAATATTTATCTGTGGAAATATTTTATGACTAACCACATAAATATTCCCCAAATAAACACAAACATTTCACTACTAACCACATGTACATATATATGTCTCGATCCTGATTCTGAAATCATGAATTAAAGAGCAGAACAACTCCCAATGAGGAGTTAAACAAAATTCTGCGCACGAATTACTGAAGATTGTACTCTGATAATATTAAATTCATACGGAATATTTGGTTTGGAGCAAGAATAATAATAATTTCAGTATCAATTGATTGACCTTTTCGAATCAGTTTAAGGCCAAACGCAATTCTTTCCACTCCTCTGGCGAATTATATTAGACTATGCCCAAAATGAAAAGGGATCACTTTGTAGGATTATTCATATTTTTTACGATTATAAAATTACGTAAAAATGTTTTTTGTTCTTCCTTGCGTTTGAATAATACTTTATTATATTGAGACCAAATTACTTAGTTCGTTCCAAATTTACTGCGAACGGGAGCGTTAAATGTACCTTTATTGCAGCTGATATCTTGAAAATCTCTAGGATGGTACATTAGATTATCCGAAAGGAAATTTCGCAAGTACCAGTGAATTATGAAATATCAAAATCAAAGTGTTATGAAGTAATATATAACTATAAAAAAATACGGAATAAACTTTAAGATATTTTTCGAGCAATAAACAACAAAGACATCTTTACTCCAAAGAAATAAAAGGAAAATGATTAATTATATAAAGTCCTAAGTGCCGTGCACCATATATACTGCAAATAGATCTTCTGTAATAAAAAATTATATAAAGTCCTGAGTGCCGTGCACCATTTATACTGCAAATAGATCTTCTGTAATAAAAAATTATATAAAGCCCTGAGTGCCGTGCACCATATATACTGCAAATAGATCTTCTGTAATAAAAAAAACAGGATGTAATTATAATTACATACATCTTCTTTTTCTATTTATTTATGCTTATTCATTTCCGTGGAAACATAATATTTATCAAGTATATTTATCAAACTTTACTGTATGCTTAGAAAACGAAGTGGCGCACCTATAGCTACAAGTGCAATCTCAAGCAGCCAATCATAATGAGTTAAATATGAAAAATAAATGATATGGTAGACCGTATTCTGGTATTCTCTTAACTGTAATTAGTGACATTTACAAAATAAAGCTGACAACAACAATATTCCAATTACTGAAGCAACATCTTCCGAGTCATGTTTTGGTTTATGTTGAGTGACACCAGTTTGTTGAAATATGCACTCTTTTATAAATATATCATGATATATTTGTATAGATATTTCCTAAAAGTTGATAATGAAATTCAAACTTACTTTCCATTTACTTACTGGTAGGTACTATCACAATTAAAATATAAGTGTATGCTTTTTGAAATATCTTTAATTGTTTATCATGTAGTGCCATGTAATAAAAAAATATCTTACAAGTTTATCGGTAAGTGAAAATGGAATAAAATAAATATTTCTGTTATAAATGATTAAATTTTTTAAAAGACAGAATTCACACTTTGTCTAAAATTACAACTTGTAGATGTATTGAAATAGAGCTGCCAAATCAAACGAAGATCAGAAGATCAGAAGATTGAAGAGTATTTAAATGTGAGCTTGATTTTGGAGATAATATTATATTAAATAATAATATGAATACTCTCACTAAATTAAATAATAGCTAAGGTTAAAAGATAAAACGTAATAGCGTATACATAAATATTCGTAGCTGCCTCGTTTGCGCGCGATGTGCTTTAATATTTACACATCATATTTATGTTAAGAAAGCCAGATAGTAAATAAAGTTCCTTTAAAGGGAAGACGTATAATGTATTTTAGTTATAGTCGCAACTTGTTTGATGCCTCGGGCATGGATTCGAACCAAACCATAAGTTTAAATTGCTAATCGGAAGTTCCTTTCCTTTACAACGCGGAAGTAGTCTAGATGTATCCACTTGAAATTTGCGTAGAAATGAAAAACCTTCATTGTACATTTAGTCTTGAAGAAATAGTAAAGTTCAAGTTTGATTAAGCCGGCTAGACTGGTGGTAGGTAATATTATAATGTGTAATATAAAATATTTATATAATTTATATATAATAATTTACGTCGTCTAGCAGATTACAGTTTCAATGACATTTTAAAGTAATGAATAAAATTGTCAAAAAAAAATTAATTGCAAATAGGGAAATGTTAAGTTTAACTTTAGATATAAATAATAAAACTCGTATTTATACCCACCACAGTTTTCAAATTTACAATCAGGCTACGCTCAAAAAAATGTTTTGTTTGCAATATCCACAACTTTTAAAAGATATTGTGAAAGTATTTTACTTCTCTATATTCTTTTAATATAGGATGAAATAAATAAACTAGTACTGGAGCCACTTCACAAATACTGCTATAACTCCGTTATAGAAGTTAAAAAGTCCTAATGGTGGATTAGATAATCCAACACGTGAAGAAACCCGCTTTTATATTTAATAGTCCATTTATCAATTTATTTTTTATCGAAGCAGGAAATTAAAGAAAGAAACTTTCACAAAACACAAAAATTAGCAAATGTCTTTTCCATGAAATATGTTAACAACTTGTCGAGTAAGTTTCTGACTATATACCCAACGGATCCATAGTGACATGGGAGAGAAATTAAAAATATGAAGTGGTAAATTATGAAAGATAAATATATAAGATTAATTTCTCGGAAAATTAAGTGCAAGTAACTAAAATAAATTTGAGCACTCATTTTTTCCGATGCGACAGAAAGAAATTATTTGATTTCACTTTTTTTTTGCAATTTATTATTCTTCTAATTAGTCGTTATACTCTGGGCGGTGTGGTCGTTGGCACCGTACCGTACCGTATTTCTCTCAATCAATTATTCTTCAGATGCACTCTTTACGAATGTATATATATATAGATATATTTAAATTTTAAATAATTTCACTCAAATATAGATGGTATTTTAAATTATCGCAAGCTTTGGGTATGTAAGTGAGAAGAAAATATATGGGTTAGTTGAAAAAAGAAATACATTTATAATGTGTGTGCCGTGTCCAAAAACAACATACCCTATTTAGTTAATGTTATGGTCGGTATAGCAATGTTTGAGGAAACCAAAGTTTTTCAAGCATTTCCAATATAAATTTTTCAGTATATAGTGCTCGCTACAAGAAATATCTCATAGCTATTTCCTGAAAAGAGGATTACCGCCAGATGAATTTCAAATTAAAACCTTTTAATTTAATTTTTTCTTCAAATTTTACTCTGTAAGTTTTAAGTTCCGTTAAAGTAAATAACTTCTATAAGATGTAATATTTCAAATTAAACTATATGATGTTTTTTTTATAAATTTACTATATTAATTACCGCCAAATTCACTAGCTTAATCAAATCTCTATTATACTATTTTTCTAAGACTAAATATATAAAGAATATTATTTATTTTTCTGCCATCTCCAATTAAATGCAGGTAGAGCACGTCCATATAAAAAAGAAAACCACTTTAGATTAGCAATTAAAACTTATAATCTGAATCTAATATATGCCCCGCGGGTAGATTATCTATCCCCAGGAGATAACAAACAAGTTCGGAGTATCACCAGAAACATTATACGCGTTTCCTTTATCACTATCTGATTGTCCCAACGTAAATACAATGCAAACTTGTCACACCCTATCCCACGCGACGGAGGTAGCCATTTGTCTATAAGCCTTTATCTTGTATCTTGAAGTTACGTAATCATTTAATCGAGTGAGAGTATTTAAATTATTATTTTATATCAGTATATACATCTAAATGCCGTGGAAAATTGAAAGTTTATGATGTTATTTCCTTGTAGATATCGGGGCTGAAAAAAGGGGATGGTTACGTGAACCCAGGAGGTGGGAACAATAAAAGCGTTACGATTTCCAGTAAAAATGCTAACCCGGGAGATTTTAAAGCCAGCCTTTCATTGCTGCCTAATTATTTGATATTTCATTTGTATGAAATATATCTTTAAAATAAAAGAAGGTTCCTTGCTCTGCAAATGGCGTACCTAATTATAGTATCGCATAACTAGAAAAAAATTATACTGTATATAATAATCAATGTTTTTTGTTACTATAGAATCATATTTATGGATAATAAAACCTAAACTTATACAGGATTTTCGTTATGAAAATAATGACAGTATATATTTATCTATTTCAAAAATTATTGGTGGCGAACCAATATTTTATCCACCATTAACAATTTTTTGTATATTATAATATAATGCATTCTAACAAAATACACGTTCAACGATGTCAAAATGTAAACTAAAAATAAGAGAGTGCTTTCGATTTGTGCAGTATATGGGACACAAAAATGATGGAAATTTGTCGATCGCAGAATATAAGATATGTTTTTATAAAGAGGAAATTTTCAAAATAAATGAATTATTTTGAGTGTAAAAATAAAGTAAATATTGATCTGTTATCATATTGGAAGTATTTTCTTTTTATATATTCCTATATTTTTTACACAAATAATAATTAATTAATATCAAAACCAAGCTACGCGTAGTCTCAATAATATCTCAATTGGAAAAGTATCAGTTGGGAATAAAATATTACTAAAAAAAGAATCATTATTTCCAGTACTTCATAAAATATTCTATCTAATAATTGACTTAACAATTATATTAATAGATAAATTTGATATTATATTTTCCATTAACGATTTTCTACAGATTTCTTTGACAGTTTCGGTTAGGAATGAAATAATTTTAAAGCTATGTTTTTTCTAATTTTCATACCACAGATTTTACTTGAAACCATTTTTGCACTAAGATTCAATAAAATTCAAATCCTTCCCACAGAACATAATAATAACATTGCAAAATCACTTCTACATGAAAATATTAAAGAAAAAAGATATATGTGACCCTTACATAGAGTTTAAATCAACTATAAGAGAACTTCGGCTATAATAGACTACACCCTCGGGCTCGGTAAATCCCAATCCATTAATGAGCTTGATACGTTCATCTGTTTACCTTTTCACGCTCAAAAGATGTGGTAAAGCACTTAGGCATATATGCCCTGCATTATTCACGTCCATAAAATTGAGTACTTCGTGCGGTGTGAGTGCCTCATCCAAACACATTACCGAAACTTATGCGAAGATCATGCCGGCAATGGGAAAGTTGCAAGGACAAAGCTTGTAGAAAAACCAACATTTCCCACTCAATCACGCTTTTGTTTTAGTATCACCGGTGGACTCGGTCCGATCCGTAGACTGGCGGCATTTACTGGTTTGTCATGGTTTGAATAAAATTTTTAACTATAGTCAATATCTAATAAGTTATAGTTTTATAATTTCATCATCCATACATGCTGGTGTTTCATATTAAATAGTATGTGGATTGCGCTCATTTCAACTTATGCAAACTTTTCGTAGTATTAACTGCATAATTAATCTATATTAAAAAATAAATAATTCAATTATTTTTCTGCATTAATAAAAATATATATGCCAAAATTAGATAGTCAGTAAGATGCATTGATTTAAACTTTTAAGTAACAGTAATCTCGCCGTACTAATTATGCGATACGCATATATTGTTGTTAAATTACCCCTTTGATCAATATTAAAACATTTTCTATTCGATGTGAAATTTTGAAATTTAGCAGAGAGATAGATTATGGTAGCCCAATTATAGGCTGTATTTTTACCCTAGATCTAATTTCATTGATAAATTGGAAAAAAAATGTTTAGGGTTGTCTTACAAGATGTCAAACTAAAGTTTATCGAAGAATTATTTATAGTTTATCGAATCCAACTATATACATTTTATATATATATATATATATATATATATATGTATATATATATATATATATATATATATACATATATATATTATATATATATATATATATATATATATATATATATATCACTTTTTTTACCTTTGTCGGTAACTCTATCAGAATTATACATCTACTGCGTAGACCCACTTATTTTCGGAGTGGTAACAATATATATAGTTTCACCACCGGTGTTGTTGTTGGATATTTTAATGACTTTCATCGAATTGTTCTAAGGTTGCTCAACGTCAACCAGCACGACGGGGTTTTTGTGATACGGCTGAATCTTGGGGTAGGATCGAATAATTACATAAAACACAGCTTCCTGACGCATAAATGCTCAAGTGAAATTTTCCCTACTTGATTTATACTACCAAACGAAACTTATTCGAATTTCCTATTAGGTTACCTTGTTGTCAGTATTTATCAGTATGTATGATATATTCAGTTGTCCTTTTCAGGGACTTTCCTCACCTACATCATCACTGAGTTTATTACTGTCACGCTTCAACTCAATTTACGATGAATTTACATATTATATTATGGAAATTTTCTCATGTTAAATTAATTGTTTAAATAATACATAAAACTTGCCGCTAATTTATAAAAACAAATAACGGAAAGCTCGATTTTATAAATTGGAATTAATGTTATATTGACATTATTACAAACTTGGTAAAAAATGTTAATGTGTCTCTCGTATTGTTCCACTTTACTTTTTTCTTTAAAGAGACATTGGGAATGAGAAAATTATTATAACCTTCAATAAAATGTATAATAGTAATAAAATGTAAGTATATGTGTGCGTATTTGTGGATTAGTGGCCATAGACAGAGTACTTTAAACGATTTCGAGGAAACGTTATGAACCCAATAATGCAACTTATTTACTAGCCTAACTAATAAAACTGTTAATTAAAATATAATAGTTACGTGACAAAAAACGTATACATGGATCGGTATTTTATATATAAATATATGCAGCGTGGCTCCTTAGTGTGATCATTAACTTAAACAATTTAAAAACAATAGTGAATCGTATTTGTTAAATTCCTTGTAGAGGAATTGTTCAAGTAGTTACAAGAACTTGCAGTTTAGTTTCAACTGCTAGAAAAGCGATTTATTTTATACAAAAGGGCGACACGCTTTTTCTAAATATCTTATAGTCCTGAAGAATTTATTTTCCATTGCCATAACACGGAAAGTGCTATGTGTGAACACCGACACGTAAATCGCACATTTTCGTTCTTTCTTTTTTGGAGCGATAGAATAAAGTGACACTAACAATGACATTATTATATCCCTAGCCACCGTTCTCCTAAATACCATGTGGCACACAAATCGTTTCAAAGAAATATGGATATTATTTTATTGAGCAGTTAAACTATATCTATAAATCTAAACCAATAATTGTAACCAGTTTTTAAGAGAATAGCTTTCCATGGTAAGTATTTTATTCGCGAATATTCAGTTACTCTCAGATTTATAGCTTTAGGTATACCGTGAATTAGGTTTAATAAATTGAGAGCATTAAAAAATCGTTATAAGGGACAAAAGGCCAAATAAAAATATGCTTTTTTCCTTGATTATTTTCCTTTAAACAGAGTGGCATTAAAAGATCTCGAGCAGCGAATTTAAATAGTTAAGAATCTGGAAAACCCGGGAAAATGGTATGATCTTAATGTATTATCATTTTTAATAAAATTAAAAAATCCTCATTTTATTTTTTGTTATTCAACCTAGTTTTTTTCTGAAAGTTTGCAGGTATACGAATTTTGTTATAGAATATTTTCGAAGATAAATTTAAATAGTTTCGTCGCTAAGATAATATTATTCAAATATTTATCCTTCATTCAAATAGTAAAATTAAAATTATATTAAAAGTAACATTTGAATTGCTTTTACATTACAATTACAGAATTATTATAACGTACCAAACTATTTATACGAGTAAGTGTAATTAATTCGTGTGTGTGGAATTTTGCAATACAAATTCAGTGGTTTATGCTCTTATGTTAAAACACGTTTAATTAGTTTAGTTCGGACCCCGCGCGAGTCGGCTTGTACTCCTTCCCTCCATACCCTGTCCCACCGTTAATTTATTTATTCCTTTACGTAGATTTTTATGGCCGTGATTTCAAAACGATTTGAGAAGATTTGAAAGATTTGAAACAAACTAAATTGATCTCAATGTTAATATCTATTATTCCTCTTGGTCATCTTCTTCATTTGAATTGGTTGTGTCCTTGTGAGCCATTCCTTTTCCGGTTTGCACCTTTCTTCTGGACGGTTGTTACGGTACGATCTATGATAGCGGTTATCTAGTCACACCAGCGGCTGATTGATTGGCTGCATGGTCTTTTTCTTTCATCTTCTCCGTCACAACCAACATTCTTCTGAAAATCTGGTTGCTGGCGAGCAATGTGACCAAATCAACTGGGAAATCTTTGGTAAATACAGTTGAAAGTATAGGTATATATATATATATATATATATATATATATATATATATATATATATATATATATATATATATATATAGTATAGCTACTGGAGTGCTCGTTCTTTTACAGTCCATGGTAAGCGAAGCATCCTTCTCCAGCACCACATCTTCAAGTTCTCAATCTTCCTTTGTCCCACGAACCGAATTGTCCCGTATCTACTTGCAAACCTTCTACCAAATTTATAATAATAGGTTTTGTAGTTTTTAAGCCAAACCCATTCGTAGAGGGAGATAAAAAGATAATTTTTTTACCATTATTTTCTTTTCAGGATGTTAATACTGAGAGAGCAGATTATTTAAATTTTAGAAAAAGTCGAAAATCGGAGAAGACCTTCCAAATTTATTTTGTTGGTATGACTATATATTTTATTAAAGTTTATTCGTCATTGATGGCTGAAAAAAGTACAAGGATATTCTCGATTTTTCAGTATATAATTTAAGGTACGTCATCAATGATAATGGAGAGGCCCAAAGGAGAGGTAAAATAATATAATATCCATCTCGCACCATTCATCCTGAGGTTTAATCTTTATTTGACCGGACTATGTGTAGGAACAATTAATTTTTCCGATTCACAACTCTATAACTTTTTAAAATAAATTCATTTATTGAGCTTCACGAGTATAATGTTTGTTACAGGAGGTTTTGGGAAATATGACAACCTGATTAGTTTATTCAAATGAGGTCAAGAAAAAATTATACCACTAAAAATACGGTACTGAAAATTTAAAACTATGTCTCTTTAAGAGAAGAATATACATTAACAGTAAAAAAACAGTTGGTGGTCACTTTATTGATCATCACATTATTTACTAAACTATTGATAAATTATGTTATCGTTTTTTTTTACAATTAAAAAATAACTTGTCTGTATGAACCTCAATCCAATGCAACGTGGTCCTTTAGTAGCATAAAGTAGTAGCTCTAAGTACCAGTAAGCCTTAAAGGGTTTAAACTAACCTAAAAAAGATTACGATCACAGTTTTCTGGAAATGGGACCTAATATTATTGAGTACAGCGAAGAGTTCGTCAATTTTACTGGAGGGTTTTGCCTTAATTTATCGTTTAAAAGAAGCAACTGAAGTAGATTAAACATATCTTGTTCCATGACAATACGCCGGTTCACTTAATACAATCACTAACACTCTTTTTTTAATCTGATCCCAAGTTATTTTTACTCTTTCCAAATTTAAAGAAAAACTTCTATGATGCCATAATTTATTAAAGGAAGCAATTTGCATAGCAATTTTCAAAACGATGGTATTGCTATCGAAGGATATATAAATCTAAGTTAATTAATGAAATTACGTTGAAAACTAAAAACCTTATTTTCATATATTTTTTTCCTTTCAAATCGATACTGGAGATATATTTAAAACCACTCGTATGTAAAAAAACTGCCAAGCACGACTATAACTCGAACTATAAAAGTTCCGTACATATTTAAACATTTATAAACATTTCATGAAATATTTGAATTTTCTACCCTTTGCTATTGATATCACTCAGTTTAACATATTTTTTGATTCTCTAGATTGAATGATACGAGATTGGGTATATATGCCTTATTAGGGTTCGATACCTCAAAAGGAAAAAAAAAATCTCATTAAATATCACGAGCGTATCCGTCTTTCGCCTGTGAAAGCGTTTTTTTTCAGAATCCGCATAATAAAGAGACTTGAAATTTGAATGTTAATAAATCATATTAACCCGCACATATCTCGGTAATTAACACTCAAGCACCTTCACTTGGAGTTTGAGGGACTAAAAATCAAGTACTCGACAAAAAAATAAAATTAAAAAATATTCATATCGAAATTTTAGGGGGAAAATTATGGAAATTAAAAAGTATGGAAATTCATAATAAGTTGCTCAAAAATATTTTCATAATGTTAGGTAATCCATTATTATATAAATACCAAGAAATACTGCTCTTTGCAAGGTTGCCAATTAGGAGACCAACAATGAAAAGAACAACTGGGAGATCAACTACAAAAGTATTACTTACAGTTTTCTTATGAAAAAATCTCAATAGGCATATTTAGTGGTTATAAATCAATTGAGTTGTGATGAATAGACCAATCCGAAAGTTCCCGCTAGTGAATCCCTTTATGGACATTCATTATATGATCGCAATTGCTAAAATGGAGAAATAGTGATGGCGCATATGTAGGAACTATTTCGATGCCAGCATCGTCAAACTTCTCTGTGAATGTTTCTACATTGATAGAGATGTACATATAATGGACAAATTAAAACTACTTATAAATTTCCGGATAGAAGTAGTCCACTAATGACTGAGATTGAGAGAAAGTCGTCAGAATATTAATTAGTCGGAGTGCTCCGTTGGAAATCGATGAAATAACGCAGTAAGTTTTTGTAAAATATCCTTTATTATATACCAAAATAATGTGTAACCATTCTAAATTGTTATAATTTACTTTGTTTTTTTGAATATTCAAAAATTTATTTCATTTGCATAATTTGAATGTGTCGAATATATTTACAAAATGGCGCTGTTCAATTTATATCTAAATTATATTTGTATAATTGCATATTCATTGCAGGAAATATTTTTTTAGAATCATTATATTGTATGTTTTGTGATAAAATAATAAAGAGGCATGTTTCCAACCAAAAATTGGAAGATATTCGTGTTGACATTTTGCATATAACTTGTTCCATTCGGGAGTGTAATCACGTTTCCAATAATCGTTTTATATTTTTTATTTTGCAATACACGTGTTGTTGTTGTGCGTCGTAATAATTACAGATATTTGGTAAATATTTTCACAAAAATATGTGACATGTTTCATTCATAAAAAAATTTTAAAAAATGTTTTGTTTTTATATACGTGCAAAGTTTCTTTGCGAGCAACTTTCTAATTTGGAAAATGGCATAATTTGATAAAAATGGGATATACTTTTAAAAGTATTCTTATACAAAATGTCATTAACTAAAATTTGGTATATAACATACTATATTTTGTTGGTAGTTTGCACATAAAAAAATTATAAAAGTCGAATGCAGGGAATTATTTTGTCAATCTAAACAATAATTACGTGATTTGGAAGGACTGTGTGACAGACAGAGATAGCTGTTGCGTTCAGTTCGGCTGTAGCCGTCTCGCTCTGTAATTATTGGGCCCACGTGTCACGCGGATCTATTCCGATACGTTTTTATTGGTAAACAATTGAATTGAAAAATTTCGTGGGCGCTTTGCTATATTAGGTCTCTAATTTGGATGTTTGGGCATAATTGTTCCTTTTTTTCAGACCGTCCACCTCTGGCACCTCGTATCGTCCTGCTAGCGTTCGAACTCTTCACTTTTCCGAATGCGACTTCCCGATAAGCCAATCTAGTGACAGTCGGACTCGGACTATGGTGGCCTCAGCCTCAGCCTCAGCAATCATATTGCTGATTGCTGAGGCCTAGGACGTTATAGACAGATTGAAAAAAATACTGCATTTACGATCAATTATATCAGGGTGTAGACTGAATAGATAGATGAGTCCGCCTCCAAATATTAAGACGCATTTTGGTTCAAGTTCTATCCATAAATTACGTTACGTTTTGTCATCGCCGTTTATATTCCCAGGTCAGGTTTCTCTTTCAATGTAAATAAGTGCCGAAGGTGACGCTAGTCCACCTATAGTCCCCAGAATCTACTCACTTGTTTTCAAATTTATGAATAGTTCCAGGTTAGTACGTAAGCGAGTGAATATATTTTATTTATTTCATAAATAAGAAGACGCAAAATATGCCACTTTTATGGAATTATATTAGTGTGTGTACAAAAACCGTGAAACCTATTTGTAAAATTTTAGTTTTATTATTATTTTTCAAATTTTGAGCATACTTTGTTATTCATACTTAATTTTTTATAATATTTATAAATACTATTTGTTTGTATAATACTGTTTGTAAGCCTATAATCGTCACTGGGCTGACTAAAAATTAAGGTATGACACAGAGAACTTGCATTTTGTTATTAATTTTGTATTTGAACGTAAATATGCGTGATTGTATGCACGTGTGTATGTATGTGTGTGCGTACTCATCAAACAGGCAGCCATTAGTCAACAAGTGTAGTTATTTATTCTAATTACACATATTTTGTATATTCTTATTTTTTGTTTTTGCTTATTTTATTATAAACTAGCTGTGCCTGCATCCTTGTTCGCGTGAAATTGAGAATAACAAAAGTTATTAGGAATTTTCTTTTCTTCATTTTTTTCGCTGATATGTTGCTAGAGAGTATAAAATCACCTTATCAAATTTCATCAAAACCCGTCTAGTAGATTTTGCGTGATTGATGAACAAATTAACAAACAGACAAAAATTCTAAACAGAGTTTTTCAGATTTATATTATTACTCCCAGCATTAAATAAGTCATTCTTTTTATAAATAATATTTTCCATACATAGAATTTACTCAGTTACAATTTTACTATATGTATAAATTAAGTTGGAATACATTTCCTATTATGCAAATAGATATTACAATAATTTTGTTAATTACAAACTATATTATAAAATAAATATGTCAACATTATTCATGTAATTTCTTTACAAATATCCCACCTCAAGCTGTTGTAATACAACGGAACCTAGGTCGTGGTAAACAATTAAAAAATAAAGTAGAAATAATACTACATCACGTAGTTTCATTTAATTATGAATAAAAATTAAGTAACATTATTCATAATACCAGCGCTATAATTCGACTCTGCTATAAAACAAAAAGTTTTCAAACATTTATTTCCAAACTATATTATAAAATAAATATTACAAACGATACTCTTAACACAAATATTATAATTAGACAATACTTACTGTAAATAAAACATATTCCAAAATTTGTTACCAACGACATTGTCGCCCTAGTCTTTCGAACACGTGTTTGGCCTTGGCCCAATCGCTGCGGTCGATCGATAATGTAAACAAAGCAGTGTTTTCACAAAGCCGTTTTGGAGCTACGTTTATAATTTTTTTTGTTACTTATTACAAAATTGCTACTGTATTTGTACATAATATTTTATTGTTGTGTCGTATATATTTATAATTATAAATAATAACTGTTATATTTACTGACAGTTTATGAAAAAAACTGGTTTTAAAATTGGTTCGAATTTTTTTTTATTTTGTGGCGATTATTCTCCAATATTGCCCGTTTTTTGTTATAACCATTATTTCAGCTACAAACAAAGTTTTTCTTTAGGGGAAAAAATATATTATAGTATGTAATGAAATATTCTTGTAAGTGGATAAAAAAATTAAATTTCGCACGAATGTCCTTCAGAAAAAATATTTTCTTTCAGCACAAAAGGAAAAAATGGAAATATAGTAAAAAAATGGAAATATAGAAATATAGAAATATAGTATAGGAACCATTAACTGAAACATCTAACATAAATAAAACAATTTGCGTAGTTTGCTTAGAAGACACTGACGAAGACTGCTGGATCCAGTCTTCGTCAGTGTCTTATGCTTATCCTGTATTGGGTGAGTACATGAAGCATGTGCAGACGTTCAAGAGTGTGTAGATGGCTACATATGTGATCGATGCAGGCTATTCTGAAATGTCCGGTACTAGGTGCCACTTTATTAAATAACTTTTTTTTACCAAAGTTTGATTAATAATATTAATTATTTTTAAACAGAAGTTGTATTTTTTTTATTTAATTTGATTTTTAACTTTGCTATCTACAGTAAGTCATAATAATAAATAAACATTACTTAAAATATTTAATTTATAAAAAACCTTAGGTGTCCGCCACTAGGGGACTTCCCCCTAGGTGTGTAAAGTTTTCCATGGTTTTTCGATTTTTGATACGATTGTTAAGTGTAGCGCAGGACGGTACATTTAAAAAATTGAATGTCACACCAAAGATAACTATTATTTAGCAATCATTGAGAATTTGTTTATTAATTTATTTAATCTCTTGATTTCCTCGTGCCGTGGATAGTGAGTAAGGACATGAAGAGGTTAAATATATTAATAATTCCATCTTAATTATTTATCGGTTCAGAAAGGTTAGAATTATTAACATATAAAAATTATATTAAAAGTATTGGGAAATCTGTGGCAGTATAAATGCTTCTCGGTCTTTTCCACCTCTTGCTAATCTAGGGCATATATTTCCAGCTAATTTACTATATTGTGGCTCAATCGTTTTAACGGTCTTCCTCGTCTATATTTTTATGGATAGGGAACCAATATCATATTTAAAAATGGAAAAGTTCATTTTTTGATTTGTTTGCTCATTTCTAACGTAGAAATTGAATGTGTGCTTACATAGATTAACATAAAAATAAACAAACCATATTCTTGCTCATGGGCTTTCTAACACTTTTTGTGATAGAAGTTATATATACTTTGAGAAAGATTATAGTCTATAAAGAGTATAGTCTAGGAAGATTATAGTATTATTACAATAAGATTCGTAGCGACAGATAATTTATTGAAAGTGAGACATAAGTCGAGGAACACTGCTTAAATTGATTGTCTTACTTAATGACTTATCATGTCGAGTGTTCACGCCGATATATCTGATGACCAAACAACGTCATTGAGCGAATGGAGTAGAGGCGGATAGCAGAAGAGGGGGGGGGGGGGAGTAGTGCAATTAAAATAATTTTATGCCGATGAAACTGCGGGAAACTTGGAATATACTTGGTGTTTCAAAAGTAAAATAAGGGGCACTCATCAACAGTGTTTAAAATGAAAAGTTGGAATATATGTAATATTCCAAAAGTAAAGTAAGGGGCCTCCATCAACACTATTTAAATTGAAAACTTGGAACATACATGATATTCCACTAGTAAAATAAAATATCATTTAAGAACCAAGTTTAAAGAAAGTACTAAAAATTTAAAAATAACTAAAAATGGATATATGTGTATATATATACTTTTTTGCAATAAATAACTAGGATATTTATTTTTGAAGTCGGTGCCAGCCAGTACTGTCAACCAGCTTAAACAAATTGATAATTGAATTTGTAATGTAAATTTGATACCTTAACTTCTCTTGTGCTTACATTATAAAATACATTGATAAAAGTCGCATTTGTAATACAAAATTTTACATTTGTTTAAATTGATCGGCGGTGCTGGCTCCGAATTAAAAAATAATCAACTAATTTATTGCAAACAAGTAGGTACCTATTTTTAATTAATAATTTTTTACTTTTTTGTACTCGTTTTAATTTTTTTTGGGTCCAGAATTATTAGTAATTTATATATTAATATTAATCCTCACAATTATTTTCTTTCTTAGAATATCGGACAATTATTTAGAAGTCTCGGGCAAAAGCTCGCATATAGGTAATTTTCTCTTTGTCTAAAGTTACTTATCAATAACACACAGAAACGAAGTGATAGTAGTAGAGGTCAGTAATTACCTGTTAGCTGTTGAAGAGTTCCGTTCTCCATATCCGAAGTCCAGAATAACATTTTGCAAATTAAAAACTACCACTTGAGGAATTACGTTCCGTTCCGAATTCCATATGTGAAATCCAATATCAGATTTTATAAAGCAATAACTAAAACTACAATTAAACAGTAGTATATGTACTGAATCACGATTAATTTACTACCATTCCTTAAGGACTTGCATTATTCATCTTCAGACCTCATCATCAGACCCTGACCTGGTCAATGGTGTAGTTAATTTGTAAATTAAAAACTACCAGTAGCAAATATTTTGAATTACGTTTGACTTAGTACCATCCGATAAGGAGTTCTATAGTTCATCTCTAGAATGCATCATCAGCTAATGGTTGATGGCGTAGTTATTTTGCAAAGTAACAACTATCACTAGCAATATCTTGAATCGCATTTAATTTACTACCATTCGTGGAGGAGTTTCATTGTTCAACTCCAGAATTCATCATCGTACCCTGACCTGGTCGACGGTGTAGTTATTTTGCAAAGTAGTCACTGCTAGTAGAAAATGTCTTTAATCACGGTTGATATACTAACATTCGTTAAGGTGATCTATTTTTCATCTCCAAAACTTATCAGCAGACTCTGACCTAGTACGTGGCGTAGTTACTTTGCAAAATAACAACTAGTCGTAGCACATACCTTGAATCATAGTTGATTTACTGCGATTCATTAAGGAGTTTAAGTTAGTTGTTCTTTTCTCGACTTCATCATCAGATCATTATCCTATTTATATTTCACCACCTCTTAAGTGTTTCAAATAAAAAAAAATCATTGAAATCGATCCACTCGACAAAGAATTATCGCTGAACATACATAAAAAAGAATTCCGACGAATAGAGAACCTCCTCGTTTTATTGAAATCGGTTAATAAGGAGCAATTATCAGCACAGTTTAAAATGGAAAATTCTTTCCAAACGGCCTAATATGGATGAATGTGAGATTACTTTGAACGAAAAAGTGAAGTCATGAGCTCAATAATTCTATATAATTCTTAATTATATATATATATATATATATATATATATATATATATATATATATATATATATATATATATGTATTCTTGGGTTTCAAAAAATACAGGAATGTTAGATTTTTAATAATAAATTTCAAATTAGAAAAGCTAACATAAAAAATGTAATTGAATTGAATTGAGGAAAAATCTGAAAATCATATTGAATTAGAGTAAATTATATGATGAGTGATTTCAGGTATATAATTTTGCGTCGAAATCGGTATTCAACACTTGTATTAAAATTAGTACAACCAGGAACCTTAATATTATATCACAAATTGTCATTCGTTTAGCTCACGTATAATGTATTGATAACTATAATAATGCTCGATAGAAACTTGTATAAGGCTGTTAACTAACCGTCAATAAGACAATTTTTGGCATGCAAGAAATCAGTCACTCTTTAAAAATATATCTCACTTTCTACGAGATTTCCTTAAATACCCAATAAATAAAAAAATAAATAACATCAAATAAACCTTAACTACACAAACTCTCATATTTAACACCCAGTCAACTCCGCATGACTTATTCTACATCTAAAATATACACGGCCTTGGCTCCGATACAGCCACTACTCATTTTTATCCTCTACCTCTATAAATAAAATAAAACTACAAATAATACATTTAAATATGAAATTATTAGTTTGTTACTGGATTATCTATTGGCTAAATGCGGTTCAATAGGTGACCCTATTGCCAATTTTTTATAATAAGTGTAATTAATGAACACCGCTCCGCTTGTGCGCTTTATTATCGATTAGTACGCCGCCCTCGAGTTTTGGTGACCGAAGAATTATAACTTGGGTAATTTTATAAGTTATCAACTTTTAATAAAGCTCTTTGGAAAATTAAGGTAAGTTTCCATTTTTGCGGCAAGCATAAATGGAAACCATTTTTCAAAAATTTAATTTGATTTAGGTTTTCCTTTGGAAAATGCCTCTCCGTCTGTTGATTGTATGTAGTGTGTCGTCATACGTATCATACGTATATGAAGACATTTTAGAGGTTGCAATTGTCCAATTTTGATGTATTTTTTCCTCCATCAGTTACTTAACTCTCAGGAAAATACTTATCGTTTTTAATGATGATTTAAAATATTTATTTCTATTTTTATTCCTCGTCTAAAACCAACTATATGTGGCTATTCTATAAATCTCTACATAATAAAAATATTATTATATTTTGTGTGAAATTTCTGGTAAATTTACTTAGTAATTTTTAGGCAAAAGTGTAATAACTGTATTACAAAAAGTGAGATAAAATAATAATTTTAAAATATATTATTCCGTGTAAAAATAATATTTCATAGGCATTTATTATTAAAAGTTGTCATGTAAATTTTACTTCGATTAGAACCTAGAACATAAATAAAGCGAAAGCAGTAAAACAAAAAAAAATTACTGGAAAAATATATAACAAACAACAGTTTTCTGACTAACATGAATGATAAAATGGCGAACAAAAGGCAAGACAGCTAATTATATTTTCTTCCACTTTCTTTTATTTTCTTTTCTTTCTTTAGCATTAAAAGTACATAATAAAATACACGCGTCACGTATGTCTCTTCATATTTCTTACTAATTCATTTCACTCGAGGACACTTGTCCTTTCACTAATATTTTTTTGCTTTAACTCTTACTCGCTGAAACGTGCTCGGGCGGGAATGATGTTTATTTACCTTGTACAGTGTTCAATATCATTGTACTCGCGCCACATTTAAACGTGACCAGGGTTTATTAGGTAGACGGAGGTTAAATAGGTTACAATAGAGGCGAGGAAGATTGTTGTTGCATACGTATTCATTTTATGTCAACATAAATCTTAGCCCGAGTATTCTAAAATTCTGGAACCATTTTTAGAGAAAAGCTATCAGCTATTTTGGCACTTTTCCATTTCTCATACATTGTTTCTGTAGATCGTGGCATTTGATTCAATGCAAAATGGATATTCTGGATATGTATATATTGCAATGCCACTTATCGTTCTATATTTTTAGATAATCAAAAGAAGATTGTAACATAACCAATATAAATATAAAGAAAAGCACGATTGAATAAATGTTTAAACATTTTATCACCTAATTAGGTATTTTATTGTGTATCGATCTTTGTTGTATTTACCAAGAAAATAAACTGGTATTATCTCCAAAGTTTAGTATTAGTATTACATGTTTAGTATTACGTATTGCCACATATTTAGTATCACGTATTGCAACTTACTTGCTCCACATAGCAACATAAATAAGTTTATATTAAGAAATATTGATTTTCGTGTGCTACCCATATTTCAAGAATAAAAATTGGTCTAATTTATTTCTGGATAGTCGATATAACTGTTTAGTGAGCAAAGTTGTAACCACACTTGCTAATTCTCACCCTAATTTTTCAAGTTTATAGACAAATCCCTGACAAAATCGATTCAACGAAATAAAAATAACTGTGTATTTTAATATTTTCCCTATTTCTTTTAAGATATACTAAACTGTATATTAACATTTTTTTTTATTTTATCTGTTGTTACTGACTATCGTTTGGTTGTCGTGTGCATTACGTTGTACGTAATTATGTCTACTGTCGTCCTGAAATTTTGATAGTAGAATCAAAAAGTACTCAATTTTCTTTCTATCTTTATGGTTATGGTCAAATTTATTCGTCTTTGTAGTCTATTTTAATATGTGAACTTACAATAAGTGGCTTTGTAATCGCAGTCTACTACTTGTCAATTGAAAACGCCGTAAAGGTTTATAGTCAAGCTTCACTTATTACGTGTTAAATTAAGTACCGATAATCATAAAGTTAAACTGTACCAATAATCTAAGACAATACACTTTTTACAATGCCAAACCATGACTAGTATTCATTAATAATGCAAATTTGAAACATTTTCCCATATAGTACAAATGTAAATTAATTCCTGTTATTGTGTTCGATTATGTCATAGCTTTGGTTTTATCGAACATAGTTTTTTCGTGGATCGTTAGTACTTCAAAATTCTGAAATTTGTCATAAAATGAATTAGTATGATATATTCAAATTTGACCATCTTGTAAATGCTATGTGTTCATTAATAAAATTATTGTGTTCCGGTTGAAAGTGAAGTAATCATTTATCGAGTTATGCTTATCTTTACGCATAAAACTTAATTGAATATATTTGGCGTTAATTTTGTAGAAATTCAATATGACTTAGTTTTTATTTACGACTAAATGAAACTATATGAAACTACGTGATATAGTATTATTTCTATTTATTTCAATTATTAACCATGACATAGGTTTCGTTGTGTAACAATTTATTACAATGAAACGTAGGTCACAGTTAAGAATTTAAATAAAGTAGAAATAATACTACATGACGTAGTTTCATTTCATTTAGTTGTGAAAAATAATTAAGTGAATATATTTGTATATGTATGAATATTTTTGATTGGCCCCCACAATTTTAGACTGGAGGTGAACTAAATTATCCATATTTACTTCTAACATAACCTAAAATTGGTGGCACACCCACTCGATCCCCTTAAACCAACATGAAGAATGAAAGTTCGAAAAAGATCAAGCAACATCAGGTTTTCGTGTAGTTATTATTATCATGGTGAATAACTTGTACAGCACCCTGCTAAACATACAGCAGTTTTACAATAATTGTCAATGTAGATATTAATATATGTATTCCGTAGGTATAAGCATCTAAATTTGCCTGTATTATAACTTGTCCTACTTTTTCGGCACTATTAAACTATTTTTCCCGAATTCTAACAATATGTCCAATATGCACACGAGTCTTTCTCTGCACCAAATCTAGTCGAAAATGTTAAGAAAATATATGAAAATTCTTAACAAGTTATGGAAAAATCACTGTAACAGTTGTGATTTCAACGAAAAAAAATATGCATACTTTTTTACAGAAACACGTTTCAAATGCAATTCACTTTTCTGCGTAAAATTACTGCATGAGCAATATACATATTGTTTGTTACATTCGTGTATATGAATACCCAGGCGAGCATATGCACACTCACATACAAACATACATATGTATGTGTATATATATATATATATATATATATATATATAATGTGTATATGTATATGACGAGTACAGTACTAGATCTAATGATAAATGCTAAAAAATATCTATGTTCACACCATAATTTTGACATAATAATTCGATGACAAAAACCCTTTTTTGATGATGCCTGCTGAAGCGGTTTTAATTAAAACTCTTATCTTTATTTTAATTATATCTTACACATTTATCATTTTACAACGAGTTCTAATACGAATGTATTGTAGGGGTAGTTAGATTTAATGTTTCGATACTTTACTTGGGTTAGATTTTCTTACGTTAGAATCTTAATCATAGTTTCTGAAATTTGCCAAGCTGAAACAACTAATCATACAAATCTATTTAAAGACATATACAAATTTATCTCTTACCTCAGTTATCTAAACGTATAGATTTAATAAATATAATCTAATGAACTTTTCACTATATGCTTAATGGCCAATGTTCTTTAGACGTTAGCACTAAATCCAGTGCCATTGTGACATATTATACAAAAAAGAATTGTTGTATTATATTATTGTATAATTTTTCTGTGATCTTCAATTTATACCATTCCATTGATAAATATTATGGAAATTTCTGTTGTGTACTTATTCCGACTTTTTTGGTGATTTTAATTTCTGCCTTTGGCTTCAAAAGAACATCATGTTCTGTCTTAAAATGGTTTCTGAATACCGTGCTATTATGTAATATAATTTCTATTGTAAATTCCTAATATTTAATAATATTTTCATTTCTATGTGAGTATGCAATTAGGGTCGTGTGGTTTATAAAAGTTGTGCCTATGGAGAATGGAGAAGTCGGATGTAAAGTAAAATTTTGAAAATGTACAAATTATAATGATTCAATTTAATTTATTGAAAACTTTCTATTTTTGACTTTGCTTGCACAGATTTTTAATAAATTTTACTCCCTCTCGATACCTCCCCCCCCTCAACCCAATGAAAAAATTGCGAAGTAAACTTTTAAATACGGCATCGTGCGTAATGTCGTTGGACAGGTTTTTGAAACATAGTAAAACATCCCTCGGAACTACGTTATTATAATGAAACTTTAGAAATTTTACCTTTAGAAATATTTGAGCTCAAACCGTCAACGAAGTCCACTCCCCGTTTCCCTCTTCATCTTTCAAAGTACAAAAAAATTTAAAAAATACACACATAAAAGTTTTAGTAAGGATTTTCAAAAGAAAAGTAAAGTATCACAGATATCATAGTACGCACAATTTCGTAAAATATTTTATAAACCTCTTCATGGAATGATAAAATGTTGGTCTAGAGGAATAGTTGTTTTGGGTTTTTATATATTCTATTACGTAAAGTAAAAAGGATAATTGTATATATATATATATATATATATATATATATATATATATATATATAATATAATGTACTGAAGCCAAAGAAAAGAAAGCAAAAGAAAAATTCGTGTAGTGAAAAATATTTTCCCCTTGCGTCATTCATGTGAGTGATAAAAGGAAACGTAATTAATTATTTTTTCTTCGCTTTGTTTTATTTTCTGTGATATTAAAACCCGATAATGGAATACACACACGCCTCTTTATATTCGTTGCTAATTCACGTTATGCGAAGAAGATTGTCCTCTTGTTATGTAATAATTTTTTAGCTCTTAGATATGTGCGGCACGTGCTAGGGGAAGCGTAATATTTATTTACTTTGTACAGTGTTCAATGCTATTATACTCGCGTACCTTCCAACGTGACGAGGATTTATTAGGCAGCGGGGTGTTAAATAGAATACATTGGTGAAGTGGGCCCTTTCTGTAGCCAAGATATTAGTTGTTCTAAGCGTATTAGCGTAAAACTCATCTAAACTTTCAGTAATTTCAGCCAGTGTATCAAAGGGCGGCTAACAGATATTTCATGACCTTTTCGCTTTTGAGCTAGATCCTTTTATGAACGGATTACCTTCATCGTTATTTAAGAAATAAATTTTATTATTTATATAAATTCGAGTATATGAAAAAATACAGAGAGAGCGGATTCCTACGCTATCAACATGATTACTTTTAAGCTTTCAGCAAAATTGAAGGGTCGTCTATGATTTTTAAAAATATTTTTGTCATTTTCAAATGCGCAAATGTGGCGTTATAAATCCTAAATGTTTTGTTTTTGAAGAATTTTTAGGATAATTTTACAAAAATACAAAGGGTAAAATAAAATATCAAACCTATTTTTTTTAACTTGTAATATTGTAACGAGCAGAAAAAGTTTTTCTTATTGCTAAAACCTGAAAATAACCGATTAAAGAATGTGAGATTGAATAATTTTGATATTATATTTTTATATATTTATATTTTTAATGTACATATTTGCAATATCAAATATTCTTCAGGTTAAAATTAGAACTTTCTCTTTTTTTTACAATGTAGCAAGTTTTGTAAAATATTCTTATAAATACAATGGTTACGCTTTTTTAAGATAAAAATACCTCTAATTATTTTAATAATAACTAGAAAGATCCGTTTTTTTAATTCATTGCAACATACTCTGCGCTACAACGGCAGTTGCATCAATTTCCTTTTGCACCATGTGGTCTATAAAGTGATATCCTGAAATAGCACGAAAATATTTGGCTCAATATTCAAATATGTTTAGTATTCAACTCGATCTGGACTTTAAACTTTAAATTTAGACAATAGCCTACATTGTACGCTATTGTCGATGAGTGATGAGCAAATGAGAAAAATTCGCAAAATATGCATTTATAATGAAGAAAAGACATATTTTAAAATTTAAATATTTGTATTTTTGTGCATTCTTTGATATTGACCCACTGCTCTTTCAGAATTATGGAATAAATGTCAGAATTAAAAAAAAGGATGTAAACAATCTTAAGCTAACGTAATGGTAATGGCGATGCTAAATATTTTGAGAAAATTCTACTAATTTATTCATTGTTCATTAATTTTATTTATTATTTGACCACGTCGGATGGGTAAAGAAAGGGAGCTTTCAAATATTTGCATTATAATTAGATGTATTTTTATCTTAATATATCGTAGCGATTGAATTTATTAAAATATTTTACAAAACGTGCTACATTCAAAGAAAAGTGAAAGTTTGAATTTCAAAATTACAAAGTAATGGGACTTGCGAATAAGAATATAAAAATACACAGGAGAAAGACATAAAATATAACTTTTCTGAATTTATTTAACTACTCTTTTCATGATTCTTGTAGTTAGACGTTTCCAGGATGGTTTTCACCTGTTTTATTACGAAGCAACTGTCGCATTATTCAATTAGGGTATCACCTTTTTTACTTACTACATCATCTCAAGTAGTCTTAATATGAATACTGGTTGAGGTACGGCCAATCTCTAAATTGAATTAACTCAACTCCACCTGATTAAGCGCTCCACATTTCGTTATCACCCTCGTGATACAGAGAAGTGGTGCGCTTAATCAGGTGGATAATTTTTTGAGCTATCCATCATTTCTAACAATTGATCTAGATAGTGAAATACCTGGAAATATAAAAAAAACAAATCATGTTAAACAAAATAATAAAGAGTAACAGAAATATGTATAATGTACAGAAATAAAAAAAACATTCGCATTAACGTAACACTAACTGATGATCGAATCTCAACAATTAAACTATTATATTAGACTAGGTAGAAAAATATTTCAATTTCGAAAGTTGCTTTCCGTCACACTGTAACCGAAACATCGCTTGAAAAAAAATGTGAAAAAAAATTATGATTTTGATGGATAAAGTGAACGAAACCTATGAGATTTGTTCTAGCACCGACAATTTCTCTAACATTAAGAAGCCTAATCGCATCTAATGACCTAATTTTGATTATTTGTCATAAATTAATTTTTCCTTAAAATAACGCCATTCTTAGTTGTTTTAAAAGAAAAATTTATGATTATCATGAGTAAATTGAAGATTGAACGAAAACTATGAGATTTGCTCCACCACAGACAATTTCTTCAATTCGTCTAGCATCAAGAAGTCTAATCACGTGTAATTACTTAGACCATCCTGAAGAAATTGTTTTTGTTAGCCAAAGAGAAATCGTTTTATAAAATTATTAGTAATATCTACATAATGAAGGATATTACGAAATTGCGGCTCCTTGAAGCTGAAATTGAAAATAATACTGGAAATGTTATGGAGTAGATATTAACAAATTTAACAGAACTGTAAAAAAATATAGCCATCTCTGTCTTTATACTGCTTCTTTGCCTAGTTTGATGGTTGGACAAAAATGACAATCAGCCTTTTATTGTATCATTTGCTTTACTTAATGTTTGTGTTATCTAATGCACGGCAATCACGGTAGTCTTAGCATTCGCTTTAAAAATCGGTATATAGTATCGCACTGAGTTTGTTCTAACCTCGTTCATTAAAATAACGCTATTTTTCGCTGGCTTAACATAAAAGAATAGTGCCATATCATTTTAAGATCAGAAAGAAAAGCACGGAGATATTTTGTCAACGATGACTGTTCTATGTGCTATTTATGGATGGAGACGGGTTTTTACAGGTGTTCTGATTTGTTGAATGCTAAGTAATGTTCATTCATTGGGTCAATTTCAGCATTGGTTTTAAATTGAAAATTATGAATTTTTGTCATTTTTTAAATACTCGAAAATATTTTAGGAAATTGTTATTTGATAACCTATATGGGTTTGAAATATTCCTCCGTTCTCAGGTACGGACTTTACCGGCATTCATGCGAACACAATGTAATATCTGTGAGGTGAAATGTGCAATTGATTATATCCAATTTAATATATAACACATTTTTAGTAATAAAGAAAATTAGTCGTTTTAGTTTTCCTTTGATTAACTCTACTAATAAAGCTATATTCACAAAATATTTAAGTAGCCTGCACTTACATTCACTGTTTTAGCTACCTTTATATAAAATGCTATATGGCGCCATTTCAATGTATGTAGCTGTCAAAATAAAATTTTCACGATAATACAACATGCGGACATCTGCTTGAAGGTAACTCTGTATCATTCATGTTATTCATAAAGTAACATGACGCAACATAGGGATATATTATTGAAAGCGAGAAATAAACTTATTTGTTTCCTGAACAAACAGACATTCAAAATAACAGTTTTCATAACACACTGAAATATATGTCTAAAAACGCATGGAACGCCAACTGCACAAATACGACTTGAATTTGGCCGGTTTATAAAATGTCACCAATGTGACCCTTCTATTATTAAGTATACAAAGAAAATACTGTGAATCATATTCAAGTAAAATATTTAAATATATCTCAGCTATAAGATTTGCAATTCTTTCCTCAATACCGCATAAAAACTAATTATTAGGCGTAGACGCACAGATTAGATTTAAATCGTTGATTTTAACTTTTCTGCAAACATGTAAATCTCTTATTCGTGTTACTCCTACCTGTATATATTCACTTCCGCTGTAATAAATCTTAGATTATTAGAGAGATTTGTAGAAAATATATACAAAGTGTATGTAAAAAAGTAGAAAAGCATGTAAAGACATTCAAAAAATAAACAAGTAATACATTACCTAAATAACCTTTAAGTACTAATTATAAACAACCCATATTCGTTTTTAAAATTAAACAAAAAACCAACACGAGTTCCTCATACAATGACATTACTGAGACTGCACAGTATAGTGATTTGAATTACAAAATTCAACGACGAGACAAAATAATACGATTGAATATAAAAAAACAATTCATTGCGATTTAATCTTATGATAATTTTATGGCATCAAAACTTTGGTTAGTTATTTAACAAGTAATGATATTTAACAAATTGTGATGTCTTCAGAAGTTTTAGATAGTATGTCTAATAATATCGTGGACACATTTTAAATATCACCTGGATTGTTATTTAAAAAATTACCGCTCAATCGAAATTCCTCTAAAAGGTCATCACACAATATTGCAGTATTTATGCGTTTTGTATTAGAAACTATACCGGGAATAAAAGCAATTTTTTTAAATTTCCTACCAGTTTCCCCTTTCACTAAATTTTTACTCTGCATGACAAAGTAATATTTTGCATGCAGATATAAGTTGTCTGATCATTGGGTTATATTTTTATAAAACACTTATTATTAAAATCACCTCCAGAACGTACGGCAATAAAAATGTTTCCATATGGTCTTATCATAGTTTACAAAACGTAAAAAAATTCAAGTAGGACATTTGAATGTAGTCTACGTGTAAATATTTTATACATGTTGTATTTATTAAGAACCCGGCTAAATTTAAAAGTCTCGTAGAATTTATGATTACGCTCCCATCTCCAAATGTTAACTTTTGAAGATATTTGTAACTTGATCAATTTTGTTGAATATTTCTTATTTGGTGGTTGAGCAGAAAGGTTTTTTAAGCTCAGAAGAAAAACATTTCTTGAAATTAAAAATATCGAATGTGTTATTAACGAGGATAATAAATAGATAAGTCGCTTCCTAGTTCTCAAATTGTGATAAGTCTAAAAAATAAAATAAATATTCAAAAAATAAATTGATATAAATTTTTTTAAAAAATTTATATCTTTACTCAAAGATCTTTTTTTAACCATACAAGTCTAGGTGCAATTTTTTTATTGATTTATTTATATTATATTCGCAATGGCCACGAGTTACTTTATCTAGCAATGCTTCTTTTAGGAAAACCTTATAGTTCGATTAAAGTACTATTTATAATACATATATTCACATTACGGCATGAAATTTTAACAAAATATATTTTTTTTTGCTTTAAATATTATATATCAGTTATCTTACTTGAAATACAAATTAATGAATTAGGGTCGTACTTTTTAAATCATGAACAGTCTATTCCTAAAAGTTTTACCTACTTTCGGAATGTTTTGGTGATTGCAAATACGACTCACTAAACGAAAGTATTTTCAAAGTACAGATAAAATGGAAAATTATTGACAATCGTATAAGTAACATTTTTATTTGGAAGTATTATTTAATTTTTGTTATAAAAACACACGAGTTTTATCATCATCATATTTGTTTACCTTTTAGCCGTGAATTCGAGTAGCCCACATGATTTTAATATTAAAACATAATATCTCTGAATTAACGTACCGGCCATTTTCTGACTCGTTATAATTTAAAGAAATATCATGGCCTGTTCTTGACAATCGTTATTAAGATATATCGTAACTGTTCATGTTATAACCTGGAGTCTAACTTGTGGTATTATTGGCCTATTTTACATTGAAAGAAATTTTAAAAAATTCGATAATTTAAGATGGAATTTAATTGAGTACTCATTTATCGGTTCCTTATGAACTAAGCAAAACGTTTTACATCGTCGAATCGTCTTTATTCGGCGGTTTTACCGGCCTGAATTTTCTTATTAAAGATACTAATAATTATACAAAACAACCAAGAGCGAATCTTAGAAAATGACCAAATGGATTCAGTAAACAAAAACCAGACATAAATATTGCAATGCTCGTTATATTCCGAAGACATGTGGACATCGTAAGCGAAATAATCGTTTTAATGTCAACTCTCCCCGTACATTCAGAAAGCCATATAGAGAGAATGGTGACACTATAAAAATAGTTAAATTTGTCTCAGAATCCTATAAATGATCGGTCTTTTCGATATCAAGGCAAAGGAAAACTATTATAGGTACTGTCTGTACCTAGAATTTCATTATATTAGTTTAACGGTTTTCACTTGCCGATAAACAATATTATGAACGGTATTTTAATTTGGTCATAGGTTAAAAATAAAACCCTTAATATATTTAGTGACAAATTTAGTAAAAGTAAAAAAATTAAATCATACATTTAATTTATACTAAGCGAAAAATTGGTGGAACCTATGAAAAATATTAAACCATTGAATCCGTGTCTAGTGACCCAAAAACAAAATTAAATTTTCTGTAAAATATAATGGTCCATTATATTTTCACTCGCCAACGACTTACTGGGATAGACTATAATTGTGACAGCAAAACGTAAAGTAACAATCGTATCACTCAACCATCGCAACACGTTTTTCGAGATTTAATTATTTATTCTCGCCTTACATTGTCGATTTTTCTAATTAATATGAGTTCCATTTTATAAATGTAACATTTAAATATATCTCAATTATAAAATTTGTTCCCCTTAATTCAATGTCGCATAACATCGGCTAATTATGCAGAGATTAGTAATTTTAAATGGAAATTTAATCGTTCTTTTTACGCTTTTTTTGCAAATGTGTAAATCACCTACTCTTGTTACACTTTCCTGTATGCATCTGCCGACATTTTTATGAAGCTTGTTGGGATTATTAGAGAGTTATATTACCAAAACGAATAAAAGCAGCGCTCGTAATATATTCAGTAACTCTATCTCTCGCTATTATGTACTGCATAACAATGCAGTACATAATAGCAGAGAGTTTTGATATCGTCAGTTGGATTATCATATAAAACGTGCTCCAAAAGTACTGCTCTGCATGTCATGCATGTCCATAAATACATAATAACACGTCGTCTATTAAGTTTTTTAAATGAAACACGTTCTCTTTTCAAAAAAGCATATCATATTTTTTAACACGAGTTAAAATATTTAAGAATATGGATAATAATGATTTAGGTAATGCACGTCGAAACGTATCAGCTACATTTCTGAATAAAATCTCTCAACTGAAATAGCTACATAAAAATTATATTTAAAAATCCTATGTGCAGTGTTAGCGTAATCATAAACTTTGTATTAGTTATTATAGTGAAGTGTTTATATAATCACATAATTAAATTGTGTAGAATTTCTTGTAGATCTTAAATAAGATCATACATAAATTAAATTATGTATTAATAATATATATATTTATTACGGTGAAGGAATATATTTGTTTGTACGTGGTTTAGGTTTAAATAAATATATTTAAATCATAATTAAAGTAATTCTACTTTAATTATGATTTTTAGTTTGATAGTTTTGTAATTTAGTTGCTTTTAATTTTGATTATAATTTTGATGAAAATGAAAAATTTAAGCAATTGTTTTATACGCACATATATAAACTATTAATTGGTGGACAATATAAAACAAAATAGATGCTGAGAATTGACGCGAGATTACGTTAAAGCGAGAGCAAACGCCTAGGACTCTCTTGCTTAGTTAATAAAATCAAATATTTTATCTATTAACTGTAAAAAAAATTAAAAAATGTTCTCTTAGACCCTATTTCATTTTTAGGGTTTCTCGCCTCAAAAGGGAAGACAGAACCCTTATAAAATCACTCACGTTTATGTTTGTTACACCTTTATGTTTGTTACAGCCATTTTTTTCTGAAACCGCTTGATGTAGAAATTTGAAAGTTCTCACATGTCGGAATAGATTAAAATTAAAAAACATTCAATAAGAAATTTTAGTTAATGATTTTTCTTTCAAAGATATTCATTTGGAAGTTTTAGGGACAGACTCGAAATTTTTTTTATATCCGTGCTTTTATTGCCGTGGTGTATTGAATTGATCACAAGGCATGCGGCGTTTGATAGCGCGGCGTACCGCAGGGACCCAGGTTAGATTCCCAGTCGCTCGTCGAGCGCCTTTTGTATCAATTAGATACTTTAAAGTAGATAAATATAATAAATAGAAATACATATCTTTAGAGATATACTAATAAATATGAAAAGATATATCGTCCCAGTTTATTTTCAAAATTACAAAAAATATAGCTTTTCTTTATACATAATTGCCGCTTAACATAATTGACTTTCTTACAAATATTCTTTAACTTACTTTGTTTCTATCTAGTTTTATATTTTATATAACTAAGAACAGTTATAATCTATTAACATGGTTTGAATAATAAAATTGTTAATTTAAAAATTACAATTAGAATTTTTAGTCCTGAATAAAAACTAAATTTAAGCTTAAATTTCTTAGTAGTTTAAATCATGTCAGTCGTATTCCTAATACTACGTAGTTAATATAAAAATGTCTAAACTATTTCCATGACGTACATTAACGCTTACTGATTGTTAGTTGATATGTAAGTTATTTTAATAGACTAATTTGTTATGACATTTTTTTATGTCAGAAAATTAAGGTGTAAGGTTCTATATTCAAACATACGCAGAATAAATAATTAAACGTAGAAATCACACAATACCTTTAAATAATTTTAAGAATCCTTTTATTCTATAGCGGTATGAAATTTTTTTTATCAATATCTTAAAAATGCTAAAATAGAATAAATGACACCAGATAAAAGAATAAAAATTTAAAATTAAGCATTTTTTATGATTTTATGAGTGCGGTACAAAATTTCAGCAAAATAATCTTGTGTAATTGTGTCACACAAATCAAAAAATTATGACAATATATCCAAAGCCTTAAGCGCTTCTTTGTTTTGATACAAATTAAAGAGTTCAGGTAATAATTATTAGTAAAATTTTAATCATTCCCCAATAAATTGAATTTGAAATTTTCCAAAAAAAATTGAACTTTAACTAAAGTTATTTAATAATTTTTTTACCAGAGCAAAACACATTTCAATGTATTTCAATTATTCCCTGTTAAATAATTTTAGCATGACTCTATGTATTGTATAAAAAATTAGCCGGTAATAAGAAAGAAGGCCCTTGTTAAATTTAAAAGAACTCTGAGCATGAAGTGGTATTAAAAGTATAAAAACAGATTGATAAAAAGCCATAAACTGTGCGAATTTTGTCATAGAATTGTAATCATAAGTATTTCATAAGTCCTCTCAATTTTATGTAAAAAAATAAAATAATTATACATACCTACACTACAATTTTACCATTCTTTATTTTTAATTCACTTATATGTATATATGTATGTGTACGTATGTATGTATGTATATAACAATGTAACGAATTTTTCAATTAAATTTTTACCCACTTCCATACGTCCGAATTATTTGAAATTTTGGACATACATCAATAACCAATGACAATGTAATAATTTCATAACTAAACGTGTAGAAAAATTATAGTTAAAAAAATTAAAAATACACGCTTCTGTAGCGTGTATTTTTAATTTATAATGAATTTAATATGAAATAATGAATTTAAAATAAGAATAAAGTGATAGATTAAAAAAGTAAACTCTAATGTAAAAGAATTGTGGGGTGCTTTCGATTTACATTTCCCTAAAAATCAGTCCACGTTTCTTCATATTAAAGTGCATTTCTTTGTCCATCACGTTATTCTTGCTTTGGCTATCCAAAATATATTTAAATTTAAGGTACCTAAGATTTCTTATACAATGGCTTTTAAAGTTACTTTTTTTCATTCACTCATTGCATCAAGGTCTTATTATCTTCGTCAAATATATTCGGCTTAACCATTAGTGATGCGAATACTGATTGCAACTTCATATGATTGTGCACAACACTTTCCCTAGCACAGTTTCCTGCCCGGAGCACTGATATATTTCCTATTTGTGAAAAAAATATCATTGCTAACCTGTACTTCAACCAGAAGAGTTGGACGTATGTAAATACAATAAATTAAGTATTTTTTAGGTTAAACAAATACTGATGAGTAACGCATGGAAATTGTTTATAAGGTAAAACAAATACTGATGGGTAATGCTGAAATTATACCTAACAATTTGAATTAACATATTACTAAAAATAATCCACAATAAAATACAAAGCACATTACTCCAAAATAGCGATTCAGAGAAACAAGGCAAACAAGCGATGGAGCATAAAAAATATCACGACTGGACGCGTTTCATAACATAGAATTGATCAATGAAAACATACAAAATTACTAATGATTATTCACGCACGCTCTGTTTAGATAAAATAAAGCATGACTTCCTCTTTATATAACAGCCGTGAACATAAATTTCTATTAAAATCAAGACACAGTGTTAATGTCAAATTCACAATTTGAAAAAAACATAAGTCGATAAAGAGTTCTTGGAAAATTGAACGGAATTACATGGGAACAAGTAAATTTTAGTATATAAAATAGGAAATAATTATAGTTACGTTGATTTTTTTACGCAAGTTCTAATAAAGATCATTAATATCTCGAGCGAGCACGAGGACATAATATAGTTTTTATTTGCTCTGCAATCGTTTAATAAAAAAACAGTTTAGAGAATTTAACCAAACACCAATATTCTCGACTCTAGAATTTTAATTATCGGAAAATGTATAGAACCAAACAGTGCCAGTGACAGGAGGTAAGCCATTTATCATAATTAGAAACAAAAAAGGACGTAAATTGCTCTCAAGAGTGACCCAACAAAGAGTAACTTTTCAAATTAGACTTTTTAATCCTTAAAATTAATGGTCGAAAAATATTACCAGAGTTAAATTTTCAATAATTATACTGGGTGAATTTTATAAATAATTCAACCAAACTTTTCTTTGATATCAAATCAAGCCACACTATTATCTTAGATCTAAACTCGAAATACATGAGAAATAAAATTAGTAATAATAGTTTTAAGGATAAGAATGGCATTTCTGGTTTAAGAAATTCCGAGCTCTTGGATACTGAGTAAAAACTTATATACATTAATTGTCAACAGAATGAAGACAGTAGAGTAACCTTAATTATAGGTGCAGGTAACTATCAGGATCGGGGTATGTATTGGCCTAAGTTAATACAGTAAAAAATCAACTCAAATTTGCGAGAAAAATGTGTCTTCATTATTAAAGACTCATGATTTTATTGCAAAGTAAAGAGTTGTATAGTGCAGTGAAATTAAATGAAAAGTTAATTATCATTTAAAGGCATTTTTGAACAAAGTATTAACTCTTGGAGAATGTTACATATTCAGTGCCATCAGAAATTTTCTGCAAACTTGGCGAAAAGAAATATTACTTAAATCGTATTTACCAAGAAATATCTTAAATCTTTGTATACCCCTTGTTCAAAAAATTTGCACTTAGATCGAATAAGTATCCACATTGTTGGCTGCTTTTTACTACTTTCTAAATAGGACAATTTTATCTTACTTAATGCGAGATTTATATCGCTACCTTTACAAAATCTCAAAAAATATATGGAAAGTTCACTTTATATCTTTGTACTGATATTCTTACATCAAACAGCTAAAATGTTTGATTCAATGATCCTAATTTGAAAAACATTAACTATGTTTTTGAGACTACAAATAATATTTATAAAATTCACTCAGTATCTCTTTTTACAAAGCCATTTATTCTTCACATAGGGTCACTATTATTTTTTATGATATCAGAAATCTAAAAATAATCCCAAGTTGCATCAAATGATAACACTTAACTGAATAAATTTTACGTATTTACTTTTTTCTGAAACATTACATAATTATACCTTATCGCTATATTTTAACTGTGTAGTCTGTGAGTTTCCTACCAACGTTCCATACGTTCGTTTTAATGGTAGTATTAATATATTGAGTTATCTTACAGTCGTAGAAAATAGAATACGTTATATAAAAGTATACTAATGTTTGGGAGAAAAAAAATCTAATTGGTTAAAAAATAACTCATGAAATCTCCATGAATCTGAAAGTCCATAAAGCAAAATATGCATGGAAACCACGTGCGTAGAAATTTATTAATTTTGTTTAAATTTATTATTTAGTTTTTTTATTTAAATTTATTCAAGTATTATTATTTTGAAGGTAAGAAAGGAAAAAATGAAATTAATTTATTGATGAAAATTATATATATCCCTATTTTAATGTATTATTTATAAATCCATTAATATATGAAATTTATGTAAGCCACGAAGGCGTTTACCTTTGACATTACCCATCACAATCGATTCATCGAGGATATCTGAATTTCTACAAGCTATATAACCGAAGAGCTATCTACATAGCTGAGTACTCGTTGGTAGCAGATGGTTAACCATACAGTCTTAAAACCAAATTTGTCTAGGACTGATTTATTATTTTTTATAAAGTTAATTAAAAGTGTTTGTTTCCAGCACCACATCTTGCTATTTCTTCTTCTAAGACACGTGAATCATCAAGATTTTGAAGTGTGAAAGAAAATTTATAAGATCACATTTCGAAAAAGGATTCTGTGTGACGTTCTGTCATACGAGTTTTTAGTTTTCACTTTTAAAAGAGACAATTTACTTTTTTAAGAAACCAATTTATTTCAATATCTCAGCAAAAATTAATTTGTTATAATATGGAATTAGAAACATATTTAACAATTTCACCTTACAAATTATTGACAAAGAGGTGCTTACTGGGTTGAAATGGAGATAATAACTTAATTTGAACTGGATGATGAGTAACGTGGACTGAGTTTTTGAGCAAGTGCTTTGGGTGAGGCTTACTCGAAGCGTTACAAAGATTAGAAATGCTGATGCATGTGGGAACGAGGTTTGCTTAGGTGCATGAGAACATAGCTTCTTCATGCGAAGGTGAGACTCTGGAAATAGAACTTTGTCATCATATTAATATGAAATGCTTGGGAATTGTACTGTGTATATACTGGAGCTGGCAACTCAGAAGTTTAACAATTCAAATCGCTTTTATACTTCCGCCCTGATCTGTCCGTAGGTACTCTGGGTACGCAAACTATATTGATTATGAAATCATTAAATGTATTCTCATGTACTATGTGTTTAAATTACTAGGCCAGTTTTTTCTCATTTAAAATAAAGAGAGTAGTTTTATCAGCATGTATTTGTGGCACGTGATTACGTGCCTCTAACCCGTTCTTCTAAGTCCCTCCTCATGATGTATACTCCATACATTTTAAATAGGTTGGGGGATAAAACATGTTCTTACTGCATACATTTTTCAGGCTTGGTTGATCTGGACATACCATTCTTTACCCTTACCTAGGTTTCCTTTTCCGGTACGTCCCAGTTTGACATTAGTGATGCAAATATTTAGGTACTCTTATTCCCAAGGGACTATTCCGTAAGCAATTATAATGTACGCAATCAACCACCTTCGAATAATCAATTAAGGACATAAACGTGAGTTTGCCGAACACGCGGCTCTTTTGAATCATTTGCCTTATGTTTACAATCCGCTGTATCGACCTTCAATGAATCTAGCTTGCTCACTGGGTATCTCCTCTTGAATGTGTATTTTAGTCTTTTATTGATTATATACAATGCAATTTTGCTATTATGGGATATGAGTATAATTATCCAGTAGTTTCCACATATTTATGTAGGTCCCTTTAAAAAAAAACAAGCAGAGGTTTCTTCCAATCGTTTCCCGATCGCCCTGTGTATTATAGTTAGTTAAAAAAACTAATTTATAATTCGTACGCTTTGGTTACTCAATTGATTTGTTCTTTTTAAGTATACATGTAGTCTTTTTAAAGTCCAACTGATGTGTGTCTGATTTCAGACAGAGATATATGAAGTTCCATTAGGCTATATTCAAAATGGAGATCAGTATGAGCATATATTGGGACGAATAGAGTAAAGCATACAGAATGTACCCTATCCTCTTACCCATTATATATATATATATATATATATATATATATATATATATATATAATAAAGCCCTCTCCGCGCCTGTCTGCCCGTATGCACACGGTTTTCTCTGTAAATGCACAATTAATGTTTCCAGTTTTCCTCAATGATTGTCAGGAAAGTTCAGATTTACTATTTTTTGTCAAATTCCCGAACTAACATTTCAAATTTAAAAAAATCAAGCATCGGAATTATTTCTTAGCGGAAGCTTCGTAAACGGTTAGAGACTCATGACAACATTCTGTAGCATAATTATTTCCCCTAAAAATTCGCAGAAAAAAGTGGCAAAATATACGTCTTTCTTTCAAAGTTAACTCACACTAGTATAAAAGAGGTCTTAAAAAAAGGAGCAACAAATGCTTTAGCTGTCGGAGTCGTTCAGATAGGAAATATTAAATCATTGTTAAACTCAATACTTTCTTAATTTTAAACATTTTATTTAGATAAAAATTATGACAAGTAGTTATTCGAATGTTAAGTACATTAAGTATGT
Organism: Druceiella hillmani; assembly: GCA_039881145.1. Lineage (NCBI taxonomy): Eukaryota > Metazoa > Arthropoda > Insecta > Lepidoptera > Hepialidae > Druceiella > Druceiella hillmani. The sequence continues at coordinate 634,952 of JAYKKI010000117.1, forward strand.
TAAGTAGAATGTTAAGTACAAGGGCCTTTTTAAGTAAGCCTAACGAACTCGCGCCATTACCTGATTACCTGATACTATTTTGATTAAAATAGTTATAAAATACTTCATAACGCAGAAAGGCGAACGTTAACCGTTGCTGGTTTAGGCCTAACCGTTTTCTAAAGTTTTTCACATGGTCAGGTGTACTTGGCCCTGCAATACATAACGTATAAACATAATCTCTTCGCTCTATCATCTGAGAAGAGATAGTTAACGTGATGTATAAATGAATATTTTAAACACTACATATGTCTGAACCAATGTATACTAATGCGAAGCCAGATCGCGCTCTTGAAAAATACATAAAAATGAAAATATGCTTTACTGAGACTAAGAATTTCACTCTGAAAAAGTTTGCTTCAGTTACCCACATCTACGAGAAAAGTAACTTAATACTCAGTTTACAAATTAAGCATTCGATTTTTTTTTAATTCACATATACATTGCGTATTTGAAATGGGTGTTCATAAGTGACTCAAAAATGTTTTTTCGTCAAAAATGTACCAAAAAATGTGCAAATTTACCCCCCCCCCCTCTATATGACTTTACTCAACATACAATTATGTAAAATAGGGTTTTAGAAGCTTCAATAGTAGAAAAACCATAAAGATGATTCCGGATGTGAGGGTTTCTGAGTTATTTACGCTAATTTAAATGTCCCTCGTAAGTATTCCGTTCATATTAGTAATAGCTTATGACAAATAAAGCCATTTGACTTCAATTGAGATATGGAACCCCAATACGCAAGTCATCCTCGTATTTAATCGTTTTTATTTTTAATTAATAGTACTGCTTTTGAAATAGCTTTACATTATTCTTTTTCTATTCCACAATAACAAAAATCCGATTTTATTTCCAGCTTTCATAATATATTTCTTGGCATCCAAAAATGGCAATGATTATCCCGAGAATGTCTGAACTACATTCAATATCCAGATTTAAAGAAAACTTAAAAAAAAACCTTAAGAATTAGATGGTCAATCGTATAGTAACTCGTAATTTATAATACCATAAAATTTAAACGGAGCTCATGTAGGATCGGATGAAATTGAAAAAAAGAAAGTGTTGATAGCGATTACAATTTGCATGCCAACTTTTAATTCAATATTATTGCACATTGAAACTTACTAATAAGTTTCATTAAAATAACCGATTTTATAAATTGTAATAAAATTAATTGGAAAATTATAATTTTATTGGAAATTATAAATTATGTTTTAAAACCAGTATGAGCCAAATGTTTTTGAAAATACTTTCTAATCTGTTATGCTTTATATTTTAATTACTTTAGTCTATCTATTCTTGGGTGATCCACTCGTGGACACTATTCTTAGCATATAAACCCATGGATAATACACTCGTGGATGCTATATTTGGCTTATACACTCGTGGACGCTAAATAGTTTACCCGCAAAAAAATATTTCATATCGAATAATTCACATTACAATAATTGCTTAAAAACTTCAATAGAATAAACCAAGCAAAACATAAAACTAATCAAAAACAATTTTAATCCTTATTGTTAAACTTTGTGTATAGAAACTTGTTTTTACAAATTAAATTTTTTGACCTGTGCGACGAATTTGAAAATTAATTTATACTTAAGTTCACTTTTTAATTCGATTAAAATTAAGTTGATCCAACACAACGTTAACCTTTTAATTAAACTGCTGTTAAGATTGAGAGCAGATAAGCCTCATTGTTTGTTTTTATCGAATTGATTGATTACCGCGTCGAACGCGCTATAAAAGATTAAATTTGCTGTAAATGTAAATATTTTGCGGGTATGAAAATGAGTAAATAGAACTTAGGATGATTGATTTGACCAAACACGGGGTCGAAAATAGGTTCGTAAATGAACAAAATTTGACTTTTTACTTTATTGCACGTGTGGCAGAACGAGCTATACAGTTGTTGCTACAATTTACGGCGAAGGTAGTTTCTCTTGATTTTTGTTCCATTTCTAAGCAGTTTTTGAAATCTAATTCATCTACGTGCTTCTTATTGCATATTCTAATATAAATAAATAGAATATGCAATAAGAAGCATATAAATATGAAATAAATGACAATAAATAAATACACCATATAGGCCAATAATTTACTATCTCACACCCTTCATATAATGATAAAAGTGAAATATTAATTTTCGAGTGCAACTTCGCAAAGTATAAAGATTTGTTCGCTTTACAAACCAGTTAAGGATTCTTGAGTAAAAAGGAGTATGCATTATCTCCGTACCAGGTCGACGAATCGAAAAATAAAGAGGAAGTGTTAGTCAAGAGAGTTCCTTAACTAATATTTCTATTCAACTAGAATAAAATTTTATGTTTTAATATGCTTTCCTTGTCATTAATTAGATTTTAAAATATTTAAAGTAGGTACCTAAAAAACTATTAATAAAACTATGATCAAATAAAGTTTTAATTGGCTTTATTGGGTTTCGCTAAATGTGAGTTAACTCACTCTGTCAAAACTGGTCCCTATATTGTTAGTGCACGCTAATGAAGTCAGGGGCCAAAGCAGGTTTTACATTTGTAAAAATCTAACCGATTACGATTTTAGCTTAGAATATTTCAAATTTAAACCTGGAGTATGTGAAAAAGACGAATGGAATACGCTTTTTATTCTTAAAAATGACAAGTAAATTATGTAAAACAACGGCATTGCAATGTTAACCTTATTGCAAACATTACTTTTATTTAGTATTAGTTTGAAGCATGCTGCAAACTGACCACTTTCCATTGATCAATAAATTTTAAAACCATAAAATAAAAAAGAAACAGAAAACATTTAAAAATTAAAAAGACCTGATAAATCTAGAGAGCAAATTGAACAAAAGATAATTTTTTTTAAATTCCATATGTAAACTGAAGTGTAATTAAAATGAGTAAGTTATATGGAACTTGAAAATATTTTTTCATACTTTAGGTAGTATATTTTGAATGATTATTGAAAATATTTTTTCGCACTTTAGTAGAAATATGCGAAAAGTTATGCCCCACCCACCTTATATCCAAATCTACTGAAAGTGAAATCATTTAAAAATGGTTTTTAGAAGCCTATGTAAAAGTCACATGAAAAGCACAACGATTATTCGACGATATATTAGGTATTATAAAATATTGATTGTGCCAGGAAACCTATATTGGCGATGACACAATAAATCAAGTAATTTCATTTCATGTGAGGTACGAAACCGTCGATGCGTCGCTCAACTCGTACTTAGCTGAATTTTGATAAGAGTAGAGCGCATCTAACAAAGCGTCATCGTTTATGCTGATACACATGATAGAAAAACATATCCTTCTTAGTTAAATTGAGATTAAATGACAGAAAACATATCAGAGTAAAGACACATCAATGTGAGAGGAAGAGAGCAAATACAAAAATAAAAGATTTTTATTGATAATTTACGTTAAACAACACGAATTCAAACTATCTTTGAACATAATTTGCTAAAGCCTTTTTGCATATTTGTAAGATATTTAGTTGATCATATGATCAAATTTTATAGCTGTATGATGAGAGATGTTCAACAATATATTAATAAACCACAGAAAAATTCTTTCCTAATTTTTTTTTGCATATTGAATAAGATTTCTGCTATCTCAGTTGCTACTATGTTAAATTTAATTAAGGCTTATGAAAGATAAGCCTTACTTCTCACACTGAGCACGTGAACTTATAATTCGGTTGTTCTGAAAGTCTATCTGCGCCTCCTTTTACTCTATTTAAAGGCACCATGAAGACTCGGTTTTAGTCTTTGGGGATTTTACCCAACCGCAAATGTGAAATTTCAACTTATAAGGCAATTGAAAGGAAACAACTTTGTTAAAAATAAAAGAGCAATACAATATGCTCGGTTTCCATTGTGAATAATAAAATAGAATAAATTACGCAAACGGTGGTTTAACTGCAGTCTTAATACGTATATTTCCCCTCCCCCTCCCCTCCTTTGAAAGAAATGTTTTTTTATTCTTTGATGTAATAGTTGGTTTCATTATTTTTTGTGAAATATTTGTGACAATTATTTATGACCACTTACCAGGTTTTAATTTAAGGTCGAACGGTCAAATCCACATGTTATACACTTTATAAATTCTTTTGTTACACGTGCGCATAAAACCTATGGTAGATAAATAATTATAATATTTTGACAATTGCACTTGTTATTGCGATTCAGCTTCTTTACTTTCATACTGAGTATTGCAGAACATATTCCAATAATTCATATTGATTTATCTCAAGCGTGCTCTAAATATAAAGTACACTAGAAAGCTCAATCCTCTATTAATTTCAATTTAGGCTAATTTTGTGAACTTAAGAGATGTTTTTGATAGTTCGAAAACTGATGAAGTTGGATTACTCGATATAATTACATTTGAAAACCTATTTTCTTTCATTTTTCCTAGTTGGTCGAGGGAGGGATCACATTACAAGAAGATTAAGAAACATAATTTTTAAAAGTAGTTTAAGAAATTAAAAGGGATAATTAAAATTGAAACTTTGTTTTGAAAGAAATGTTTTCATAATTTTTCAAATATTAAGCAAAATAATTGTTTTGTTCAACGCCACTTCTAAATAAGGGGAGGTCTATATAAAAGAGAAAAAAAATTTTTGGCGTTAATTTAGGTTTTTTTTCTGAAGCCCATGCTTTCAAAATGTAATGCACATAGGTTTAAAACTTTATCCTTTGCGAGGATGTGACGGAGGGACGAACATACATGATTCTGATCATTAAAAGAAGAGGACACGGAATGTTTCAATACGTAATCTTAAAAATACGCTAAATACTAAAAAAACACTGTGCTATGATATATTTTACAATATTGTGTAAAATGCAGGTGTAATCATAGTAGACATATTAAAAACTCTTAAAATGTGACTTCCTAGTTTTGAGGTCGGCCGTGAAAAACTATTACTATTATAGTAACACTTACATTTAATTGTCAAATATTACAATTTAAATTGATATCACTATTAACATAAAACTATTTAGTGTATTCCGAAATACTTGAAAAATTCAGGGCAGTAGAGGTGAGGCTAATAGAGTAAGCTAAAATTGAAAAAGCGATTTTTTTTGTTTTCGCTTTAAATTCGAAGTAATGACGGATAAAAAAGAAAAGTTTTCACAACTACATTGGTTTTCAAGCAAATTGTACTTTTTTGTTAGAAAATTCTACGAGGTTACATTATATTCTGAGTTTTACATCGCATTGCGAGTATGATTATTAGGATCAAAAGGTTTATTTTACTAGCGGCTTTCTCTCTGTTACTAATTGTACTGATAAAAATTTAATCCTATTTGCGTTTATGACCAGTATATAAAAAAATGCTCGTGCCTAAAATGTATCATTTAACTAATAAACAACTATATTGTTGTGGATCAGTACATAACTTAATAGTACTGATTCATATGCAAACAACAATATAGTTGTCTATTAGTTAGTAAACACAAAAATATTTGTAGGGAAATTTTAGGGACCGAAAATCAAACACACAAACTTTTTTATAACTTTAGGTCGAATATTTTCAAAGACCTAGCATGTCTGTAAAAATGTTCAAATTAAAATTAATAAAATATTCATATATCAAATTTCAAATTATGTTTATTTTAACTTAATTAATTCTCAAATTATGAATTCAAATATAGGTGCGCTTATGGCCAAACAGTACAAAATAACATTTTGGAGTTCAATATAATGCTACTGTTTATGTGGGACATTAATTAAATTAAAAAATTATAATAAATATGTTATATTAATTCTTACAAATACGCTTAAGAACAAACTTCGTCGTACTATTGAATATAAATAAAACATTTTAATGAGGAAAGCCGGAGCTGACAACATAAGGGTTTGATGTGCCATCACACATTTGTTTTTTAATTTGCAACCAGGTATATTGTGTTATATACCTGGTGTATTTAGTACTGAAGTTAACTTAAGATCTTTAAAACTAATTACTTTCAAGCACTTAACATCACCTTTCTAGCATTTAACTTGTTACATTACTTTAAATAGAGAAAGAATCTAAAATTCTATAATAGCAAATGTGTTGCAAATTGCCATAAAGAAATATGCCAAAATTGCATCCCTTCAAGTAAAATTTACAAAATTAAGAAGAAAGATAGCGTCAATTTCGTACGAATTTTTGGTATCTAATAAAATATGATGTGAACAATATAGGATTGCAAAATTTCTTATAATTCGATCTGTATATATACGAGAAAATACAATGTAAAAAAGAAAGAAAGATGCAATAATACGATAATATCACTGCAACAGATAGAAATAGATATTTAAAACTGTGTATTTTAATTGGACTAAAATCTTTCTGTTTAGTTAGTTATTTGATTGCTTTGTGACTTTCAGTTGCTGTGAAAACTACAATCTCAAAAATAATTTTCAATATACTCAAAGCTATGAAAACTACAAATTAAATAATAATTTTCAACATGTTGAAAGTATTTAATCGTCGCCGTTAATCTTTTCAAGTTCACGACATCTTCCATATGTTCACGAACTCGTCATGGGCATTTGGTTATAAATTGATTGTTTTCTAAGATAACCAATTAAATTTTATTTTCCTTTCAAACAATACTCATACAAACCACCTTTCATACAAACTCTTTAAGATAAGATCATATTTATTCAACAAAGTCCATATTTCATAAGCAGCAGCGAATAAGTAGTGATAGGATTTTTCATTTTATAATATAAGACGAGGAGTCCGAGGCGGACGTGTAATTTGTTACGGAGAAGAAAAAAGTTCAGTTAGCTGAGAAAGCGATGATTTCATTTACTAGAATATGACAAGTAACAAATTAAAAGAGACTAAATGAACTTCGCCAGTGTTCAGATTAAAGGTCACATTTACTTAGTAGGCGTATTAACCTTCAAACGCTTGGAGATTTCATGCTTTGATTTATTTGGGCTCTCGACCCAACGCGATCGAACCGCATTTGAGAGAAGATTATTCATTTGTAAATATACTTTAAAAGGTTTCTATTTTTTGATATAGGGTGAATTCATCTTGATGGTAAAGGTCACAAATATGAGGAAATTTAAGAATAATTACTTTCTTACGTATCTCTCTTTACAGGCATCATCGTAGCTAAGAAAAGGTGGGTTATAACAAAAGAGGGCATGACGTGATAAAGAAAAATAATGGTTTTCTGTTTATTGTTAACTTAAAAAAATTCTCATTTTTTATAAATCTGTCACTTTTACAATCTGTGTTTAATAGTCTGTCTGTTTATAATTAATTAATGGATAAAACGTTTAAAATTGAATGAATCCTTTAAATTTAAAACTAAATGAGGTCTCAATCATTTAAAATGTCTCTGCCTCGAAGTAACATGGAGAGAACATTCATTCTTATTAACATGTATTAGAATAGTTTGTTAAAACCACAAAGTGGAATAATAATATATAATATAGAGCGGAATAATACGATACAGATTCAATTAATATTTTTGAAATTCGGAATCACAACAATTAATTCCATGGAAAAATATATATTCCGTTTCCTCAAATGCTAAGGATTAATATAACCTGACACCGTCGACATTTATCTTAAAAGAATATGAGCACAAAACATGCTAACTTAACGTCATAAAATTAAGATCGTAACACACTCGCAGTAAACAAGCCAAATCCGACATCTGCAAATCAGATTCATAATTTGATGCAATAAAAGGATTGTTGAAGTCCCAATTGGACGCAAATAAATGTCATGACGGGCAAAGAAGAAAGGAAACATTAAGACGGAATCGGGCGGAGGATTTGTACTTTAAACAAATTTAGCACAACAAAACTCCCTCGCTATTGAATTGAACCACGGGTCTGGTATCCGGAGGTACCGTAGGCACGTCGTCACTTAGGCGGCGTAGACACTGAGACAACTACGGCCCCACAGTTTGAATCCACCTACAGCGATGAATCGACGTGAGCCCTAATACCTTGTTGGGCGTCACTTTTATTAAATAGGATGTTGGAGGGAGCTGGGTGTTGGAATACCGATCTTCATTATAATTTATGCCTGTCAAAAGTTTAATTCGCTTATCGTAGTCCATAGTTTACCTCTTTGTTAATAAAATGTTGAAATTATATTTTTATCGGTAAGGAAAAAATATATACAAGATCTCAAGTATTGTAATTCCCGGATACTTATATATTTTATACGTTTTATTTATCTATTGAGTAAGGATGACAAAAAAGTACTTTAAAGTCTTTATTATTTTATTTATATATTGGGAGAAATTCCACAAAATATGACGATTTAGTGCCAAAAAAGAAAATTACAAAATATAAACCCTCTAGTTGCCAATGTGCTTCACAGTGTAGAACAACGTCTATCGAGCCAACAAGTACCTCTGTATATTTTTCTCACTAATGATTTTTAATTATTATATGTTTTCAGGATATTTTGCTGATATTGATTTAATTAACATATTTAATTAAATACTATAATTTAGGTTTTAGTAAACAATTAATATTAAGTAAATAAAAATACAGGAAAGATAAATTGCTAAAGTTTCATTTGCTTAAGAGAAAACATAAGTAATCCATAAGTTTCTTTATTATACTAAATATGCAGATTTTAATAACTCTAACCTAAACGCAACCATTGGCAAAAACACATTACATTGCATTATACTTTATACATTTTATAATATTGTCTGAGAGAAAACTAAAAAAAAAGAATTATCCAATTATACTAAACTTTAAGTAATACATTTAACACCAAAGTCATATTATAGTTGTTTCAATAACGACGTGTGTAAAAAGTTTAGCAGAAAATAAATAATATTTAATCCACGATACGCTACAATACGGCTGTTTTAATATTCGTAGCGAAAGCTAACACAATAACGAGCAAAGTATCCCTCAGGCAATGGTCTTTTATAAATAGGTAATAAAACAGGATGTTCCATTTAAAAGGAAGTAATAAATTTTATTTTCACAAGTAACCGCAAAAATATTTACCTTTCGGGAGAGCGTGTGCGACTTTTATCAAGATATAGGCCTAGAGCATTTTAATACGATCGACGAACTTCATATCGTCAAAGTGGTGACACGAATAAAGTTACAAAAGTCATCGACTACAATATGACGCGACTAAAATAAATTACCTTCTTCGCCGGTATTCAAACTTATTAAATAGCTTTTCCAGGAGCTCAAAAGCTCACAAAACACCTACTAAATATGAATAATGCCACGGGAAATAAGGGAACACAGAGACGAGACGTCGATTCATTCGCATACAAATGTCGCGAATTTATTCTTTCTGGGGTGGTAGCGATGTGCGGGCGGCTGGCACCCAATCTATCTCCTCCCATTAAAACTACATTACGTTTCTTCGCGGTGATTTATGACCACTATGGTAATAGCCGCCAAACACGGACGAACCTGATAGCGACGACTTGCCGAAGTGATGATTCATTCTTTTATTGCGAGGCGATGCATTGTGTGGACAGGAAACTCTTCAACTTTATTTTCATACCTCCTTACGTATTTCCTTTATATGTACGTGTGTGATAATTTCCTTACGTTTAACGCTGTTAAATATTATCTGTATGTTTTTAAATTTTGTTTAATATTTTTCCTGGTTTTAGAAAAAATAATTTATTTCCATTTTCGTACCATCACTCTAGTTACTACAGCAATAACGGCGTTCATTCAAAAGTACAGAATTTATTTAATTTTCTCACGTCCTTCCACAAGCGCTGCAGCAAAATTACGAATATAGTTTTAAATGTTAAATAGCTTTCAATTTATTAGTTGTACAAATATATTGTATTTAAATTACCAGAATCGTTTTTATTATTTGTATTCATTTTTGTTTTCTTTTATTTCACAAACGATATTTTTGGAACTTACATTGTGATCTCTGTTTAATTACAGCTATTTGCTTTTTCCCACCGATTTGCCATTACAAAAATGTACAAGAGTAGCAACGATAACGATATGATACTTTTTTAAAGGTGAATTCTCTTAAAGAGCATTTGGGAGCATTTCCAACAAATAGATAACTTAAGTTTATCGAAGGTATGATTAAGATTGCTTAAGTTAACTGTAAAACTTCAGTAATTAAATATTTTTCTTAGCGTAAAATTTCATTTATGTTTTTTACAAAATTATACTTTTCGAAAAGTTTAGACGTGTGGATCAAATATTAATTTTGCTCTGCCAAGACGTAAAAGAGGACCCGAGAGAGTGCGAGGTTCCGTACCTCGTTTTGTGTGAGATTACTTTATTCATCATAAGTCATCACTTGTAAGAATTTCTAGCACAAGAAATATATAATATTATCTAAAATAATTAAAAATAAATTTAAAAAAAATCGATATAATATCGTGAATATCTCAAAAAATATGGTGCCTATAATCATTATTATAGTTCTTCAGTGAAGTCTTTAAAATCCTATGTGTCCTTGGAAGTTTAGAATCAGTGGATTTGGAATATGAGGAGGACATTCTCTGCAATTTTTTTCATTATGTATCTGAAGACATATCACATAAAACGAAGAAAGAAAAAATGATTTGACGCCGTTGTTATTAATTCTTTCAAACGATCACCAACTATATCTATGGAATTAAACAAAATCTGAAACTTAATTTGATGCCCCTCCCCCCAACTCCTTATTAAATATTTCAAGAGCTAAGTATTGCAATACATGCGGGTTAATATACATCATTACTACGTCAAAATTTAAAGTTTTCACTTAAGGCAGTTTCTAATAAAAAGAAAGGATAAACGGATACACGCAGACGTTAATTATTTTATAAGGGTTCTGTTTTTCTTTTAATAGGGTTTAGGGAATCTCAAATTCAAAAGGGAGTTATTCTAGTTCCTATACACTTTCTCAATGAGCCGATCAATAAATTTAAGTAATTTCTGACATTTTAACTCATTTTAAAATTGTTTATAATCTCGAGAAAAATTATTTTAAAAATATATTAATTATATTAAATTTCTACATTATAAAAGATAAAATATGAAGTGATTATATTTTATTTAGTTTATTTTTGTAAAATTCTTTTTATAATGTGTTTCATTAAATACGGTACTCCACATGAAAAAAAATATTCCACTAATGAAAAATGTTTGCGCGATTACTAGTTTCACTGGTAATTAGCCTTCAATATTAAAAAAAAATGTATTAATTTATTTACCAAATAATTCGATAAGAATTGTCCAATTAGAGCAAAAGGTCGAAGAAATAATTTGGTCAACACGCGAAGAAAAACTACTTACTACTTACATCCAAAGACGATACAATTTTTTTCCCAAAGTTTCATCTTTAGTAAAAAAAAATTAAATTATTCAAATTATTACATTCCCTAGCCAATCAAAATCATAAATATATTAATAGTGTATTTTGTTTCTCAGTGATTTACGTGTGTATCCTGGCAGTGAAACGCTAATAATTTTAAAAGTATTAGTTTCATCTGACTTCACTGAAGACAAGATAGTACTAACCAGGTATCCATTTTTATATTAATGTAAGTCGAATCCCTGAGCGAGCTAATCACTGACTCAGAATATTTGTGTTTTAGTTTCAGTCATCAAAATGAAATAATATAAAGTTGTTTGTCTCTGACCTAATTTATTTTGTTTGATTTGTAAATGACATTAAAGTTTGATTTTCGGAAAATTCTTTCTTTCCTTCTAAATAAATTTCATCTTTTTAAATAATGAATTTCTCGGATAGTAAAACGGATCAAACTGTCTTAACATAATTTCACTATATTTTTTCGTGGCAATAAATCATAAAATAAAAATGTAACCAGTAATTTACAATTTGTTCAGTCAACAGCATAAATACTTACATTTCAACTACAAATCTCATCCCTGTTGTGCTGACATAAGATTGAACGAAATTTTAAAATCGAAAGTGCTTTCAACTGTACCCGAGTAATAAATAATTCTTAGTTTTTTCTTTATTTTGTGCGTATGCACAGGATTGGCCTAACGTATTGTACACTGCTCTCTACAAATTTATAAATAAATATATTTTAAATTATTACCCGTAAATTAGTAGAGATTATTCAACTGTGTTATTTTTATTTTCAATTTTATTTTACGTATTACTATTTTCAATATCAAAGTAGCGGTTTAGCTGGTAGGGGTGAGGTTACTTAACTCAATAAAATAACCAATTTACACACCTTATGTTTAGTAAACGCATCCCTGTATCTAAAAATGTTCATAACATACTCCCAATATTTTTAACACACTTATCCAACAACACATGTACAGTGGAATTAGACTTATTAGAATTCACGAATAAAGAAATCACCCCATTTTACACGTAGGGCAGGTATTTTTTAAAAAAAAATTTCAGGTGGTAACTTAGTAGGCCCCATAAATTTATACAACTACGCATCATTTGGCAGTAATATTTTAGGTGTAAAATAGTGACGTAAAGACGGATAGACAGACGGATACAGAAAAAAACTCTAAGGATCGCCATTACGACTACAAAACTTTGTAAATGGTATTATTACAATAAATATTTTGCTGCCCTATTCTTACATTAGTCCACAGTATAAACGTTTAATTTTCCGAAAAATAAGCGTCATATTTAATTTAGATACACCGTAGTTTACCTTCCAATTATTTCCTTTGTAATTAAATAGATGAAACAAAAGCTGCTATGATTTAATTCATTCAACTTAAATATTTGATGTGTACCTTTGGGAGATTTGTGGTACAAGTGAAATAATTAAAAATAAGATAACTAAATTTTATTCTTCGCTTCTGGCAATCAGCCTTTTGGTTTTACAATGATTACAATTAATCAATTACAAATGAAAATTATACGTAAATTATAAGTATCAAAAATGTGATTCTATTTTTTTTTCAAATTAAAAGAGATGTTGGAAATAAGCATTGACTTGGGGTCTACGAAAATACGAACAGTTGAGGAAAACGAAAATAAAATTAGATCATTTACATACAAAAAGATCCTTAGATGCTTTTATTGGCCGTAAAAATCGTTAAACCTAGAAATAAAAATCGATACGGTTTGAGGTGATGATAAAGGTGTATTTACGAAACGAAGTGATATTCACAAGCAAAGTGCTCACGAGCAAGTTCAGATAACGATTAGTTTGCGTTGACACTATCAATCACGAACTTAGGCATATTTAATGGCGCTGTGGGTAGGGTTGCCGCGACAATCTTATATATATATATATATATATATATATATATATATATATATATATATATACGTATATATTCCGGGGCGTGCCCGCGTTTCGATTTCTCTATGTTTGGACTCATTGTTGTAGGCAGGGAAACACGTACGAATGCCATAATATAGTATTTAATTATTAAACTTAAATTATAACACTACAAGATACAAGTTGCTACTTATAACAAAAGTTAAATAGTTTTGAAAATTATTTGGTATACACTTTCAAACTAAATGTAATCGACAATAGCAGAGGCGGGTAAACGAGTCCATTGACCGTATGTGATCGCGTCGAGCTCCCAAAATTAAGTGATTCCAAAAATCACAACAAAGAAATTTTTGTGCGGTGTCAGGTCAAGCTTGCCACACCCCCATCCCTTTCACATGAGCCCACGGCTACGTTCGGCGACAAAAAACTGTCACCTCCATCTCCGTTTCTGTGTTAGGACAAGAATGGTCAGCTACAACATTTGAAACACAGATGTTGTATGAGAATAGTGCGTGAATGCGCTTTTGTTGCGTTGTTCCCAGGGCGTCAACATATAAATATATATTTATATATATTTATATATATATATATATATATATAGGAGAAAAGATAGCAAAACTATCACCTGTCATCTTTTAAATACTGTATGCATCATTATCAGGTTTGCCAAAAAATAAATATATTTCAAGTCAATTAAGTCCATTTCACATTTTGGTGTTTAATGTGGGGGGGGGGGTATATTTTAGATTACTCATCTGTTAAAAAATAAATGAAATTATATAGAAACTCAAAATTATAAACAAGCGGCTTGTTTGAAAATTCACCGGGAAAATAAAATTATTTCCATAATACTAAAAATAATAAAAAAAACAATTTGCCGACAAAAACAAGTTATAGACTACATTTACGAATTCATGGCATTCGTTGTAATTTTTTATTAATCTTATCTATATATTTTATAAAACGGTTATAATTTCGACATACATTCTATTAAATCATAAATATATATTTCAGGAATTATTTCAACAAGGAGCGCAACCAAATATGTCAATGGATCGATTACCTATTCAGCCGGAAATAATGTCGGTAGTTGCATTTTCAATGCCGCTAAGCATTCACTACATTTCAATTGATTATATAGTATCCTTTTCAGCATATTGTTTCTTGTAAGATCAAACAAAGTACATAACGAAAATTTATTTTCTTTTTCCACGAGACACCACGCATATATGAAATCATGTTTAGGCATAGGCCAGATCGTTCTAAGATCCAAAACGAAAATGAGAATGTACACAATGCTAGAATGTGAATGAACTAATTTCTTACAGCTTAGCGAGCAGCAACCTCAAATGCTTATATTAAGCTTTACTTAATAAGGTCTTAAAACCCCATATTTTTGGTACACATTTATCGAATTTTATGAGTTTACATATTTTAAGGGATGAATTAAAAAAACATTATGATTCACCGGCCTAACGGAAGGTTTGTCATTCTCTATATCACATTAGTTATAATTGAAAATTTGTCAAAAGAGAGAACCTTTTCAACACAAAATTTTTTTTTATAATACTTTTCATTCGAATTTATTTTACTACAGTGGGAAAGGGTGCTCAGGCGTACACATACATTATCAGAAACGTGCTAAGGCGGAAAATAGAGAATCGCATTTAAATGAAAAACCTGTTTAAAATAAATGATTACTTTTAAAAGTATGTACTTAAGCTATATTTTCTCTATTTTTAGTTATTTGTGAATAATTCTAAAAATAACTGCTGATATAAAACATTGGCTGTGCCCTGCAGTCTCATCAGCGCAGTATTATTTTAATTATATTACTCTCCTCTGCGTTTAGTAAACGCCTCCGCTCCGTTCGCTAAATGACATCAGTTATACGGGTCGGGGGTATAACGGCGGAAATACTCAAGATGTCGGTATTTACATTTTATTACAATATCGATATTTAAACATCCCTTCGTTTTTTAATTTTGTGAAATTTTTTTTAAATAATAATGTAAAATCGGAAAAATATATTCGATATTTTTTAACTAATCGAACATTTATCAATTGTAATGTATAACTATTTACAAACATTTTTAAATAGGTACATTTGAATTCTGAATACGGATTTTAATTATTTTACTTGATTTTAATAACGAAAAGGGACGGAACTTGACTTAATTACAGCTATTCAATTGTTATTTTGACCGGAAACATTTTTTTTTGGTCGGGAGAGTTATTAAACTTCCAAATACAATAAAATTTAGGGCAAATATAAAAAAAATATCAATCTATTAGCCGAAAAAATCAATCCTCACGTTTAAATTAAACTATGTGATTAAATTAAACTATGTGATATTAAACTATGTGATTCTAATTTCATTAAGTTTTTTACCGCGACCCAGGTTTCGTTGTATTGCAACATCTTCAGGTGGGCTTTTAGCAAAGATTTTCTATAGCCCACTTCACAATCTTTGCTAATAGCCCACCTGAAGACATGTACATAATGATATGAGATTAATACAACGAAACTTAGGTCGTGGTAAAGAACATAAAGAAAGTAGAAATAATACTACCTCACGTAGTTTCATTTAATTGTAAATTATGAATTTCTACAAAATTAACGCCAAATATATTAAATTTCGAAAAAATCAATAAAATTTGTAAGTTAAAAGTATGTTTTCTTTCCTTTTTGGGGTCTTCCCCATATAATAACAATATTGTACCAATATTTCTTTGTATGAAATACATCATTTGACCAGAGCTTTGACCTCTTAACACCACATGCTCTTTTCAAGGGCTTATCCCACTATGCCCGTTGACATAAATGATAAGTCTCATGGTGTAATGCAGAGGCTTACCGTCCACGTCACGTTTAACGAAAGCAAAAATTCATCAAAATATAAGAGAGATCTATCTCGGCACCTAAGTGTGTTGTAGTGGTCTACTCCACCACAGTTATATTCGGTATAGAGGTAGGGATGATATAGGATACAGGCAATCCCTTGATCTTTACTACCACCCGCCTTAGTTTTTTATTGTCAATGCTAGGGCTAGATTATAAAATAAACCTCATTGCAGGATGTAGTTAAATGTTAACGCAAAACTGTTTATTGTAAGCAAATTATAATTTATCAAGAAATTTTAACTATCAATATTAATAATACTTTTACCTACAGTTTTTCCGACGTGGTATTGGGAAAATGTAAATTTTGTTTCCCAAAGGAATTTTTTGTGCGGTAGCATAATTTCTTTAAACGTTTATACATTACTTTAAATTGATTTGCTATTAATAATGTCAGCATAAATATATTTGTCTTATCTTTAATTGTAAATTTTATATTAGCCAATGAAAAAAATTATTGACATTCTTAATGTATCACTTTAAGGATGAAAGAAACAAAAATACACAAACTATTACTTTTTATATACTTGAAGGAATAATTATATATAACTTATATTACAGCGTTAAATATATATTATCTCAGTGTAAAACATCATTGAGATCCATTAAATAGTTTAGATTTAAAAGAAAGGCAAACAAACAAATAAAGGGATGACGTTTATTTTTATTATATGAATAGGTATTGCATGAAGGCGGTGTCACTCGCAAGACGGTGCGCCAGCGACTTGCATCACTTTGATAATTTTATATTGGCTCAATCTGTATAAATGTGAGGAATCAAATTTTAATTAATTCACGGAACTTATTTTCCGCCGATACTTTATAGAGGGAGAGTCGTTGTTAGTGCCAAAAGTGGACACAGCGGGTTCTCCTGGTCGTTTAGTGATTTAAAAATTGTATAGAAGGATTAAGAAGTAAAAAATTAAATTATTAATAAATTATTGTAAGACAAATAACCTTCTATTCTGACAATTAACCAATTGATATACACAGTAATCACCAAAATCTGTCTCGACTTGCAACGTATGAGGTATCTTTATATATACTAATCAAAGGACGGAGACGGATAAAAATGAAGATCATAAATATTTTAAAACATTGGAACTAGTATCATTACTTAAATCAAAATATTCTATTTCCGAAAATCGATATTGAATGGTAATTACTTGCAACATTACCCAGTTTATGAGAATTTTATCGACAAAATGCAAGAGTCGATAATCCACAATAAATCACACGCCCCCCAGGTCTTTGTGTAAAAATCTTAACACTAAGTATAAAGAATCAATATTTATGTACTGCGTAATAATAAACACTTTACCGTGCCGCTCGCCTCGTTTTAACATTCTGATTTCTAAATATTTCTTATTTTGCAAGTGTTTTAACAACAATTTATAATACTTTACCTTATATGTGATATTACAAAACCTTCGAGAACATTACCTTATGTACACATAAGTGTTTCTAACGTTACCTTAAAGTTTGTAGAATATGTCATTTATTTAAATCCTAACTTTCCAACTAGAGTTTAACAACTTTTCTGTTAGCCCAAAGTTACGTTCGTTGTATACCTTTAATATAAACTCAAACACGTGCCAAAAAACCATTTTAACTTTTTATGATATGATTTAACATCAATTAACATTTTCATCATACGGCGACACCAATAACAAAAATTTGGGTGATCAAGTTAGAAGTTAATATGTAGGTGCAATTCGAAACACATGCAAAGAATCTGTTATCTTGATGTAAATGGACAGTTTACATAAATATTTACTTTGAACTCTTTTTAATAATTTTAATTTTGTCAAAAATGTTCGTTATTGAATAATTTTTTTAAACAATATTTAAATGGATTTTACGCCCGTTGATAATTACTATTAATTTTATTTTCCAACGAATATTATAAAGATAATGATTATCATTATTCATTATCTATGTGTTGTAATATTAAATGGAAATTCACTGCGCACCATTCGATAAGAATTACTGGAAATAAATATCCCATGCGTCGTGAAATTCCTCAAAACCGTAAAATTTTTGAGAAATTCATTACGCAAACCACAAACATTTTGAGAAATTCTACACATTTGTGATAAAGGATAAAAGTAATATTTATAAATGGTTTATCATATATAAAGTGCACCCTTACATATTTATAAAAGACTAGTTTATGGGACCCTAGTAGGGCGAATTATGTACGTATTTAACAGGTATATAATTCTGTGTTTACCGCTTTAATGAAGTATTTTTCCCTGATCTAAATTTATTTTTAATTTTATTAAAATTATTCTTAATAATTTTTTTACAAGTACACTTAATCAAATTTCGACTACCGCAATACCTACCTAAATAGTATATGTTAAAAATCGGAAGTTACAGAACTATACTTACGTAGTTTCGGAACTTCCGATACACGGAACCCAAGTGGAAAAGTGCGTTAAAAGTGTACATCCGGAGTAGTATTGGCCCATTATATTGAAAATATTCTTTACATATTTCCCGGTCGGTGTGTGAGTATAGAATTCGTGCGTTTTGTTATTATATTAGCTGTGCCCGCTACTTCGTTCACGTGGAAATTGGAATAAAAAAATTATCAGGAGTTTTTTTTTAATATGTTTCGTCCCAGATATTTGTGAGTATAGAATTTATTAAAGAAAATAATAGATGACGCTGACCGTACCAATATTGCAATATTCACCACTTTAGGGTTTTTTTAAATTTCTAATATCCCGATAGAAGGTACCACATATGTTCAAGTGCATAAGCTATTACCATACAAAATTTTATCAATATCCGTCCACAAGATTTCATGTATTTGAAGAACAGATTAACGGACAGATAGACAGACAAAAATTATAAAAACAGGTTTTGTGGCTTTTATTATAATTCTATACGCTATATTAAACACCCATTTCAAAATACTTTAAATATACAGAATTTACTCTGTTACAGTTTTATTATTTGTACAGATTGAGTTTTGAATAATCACATATACTCTATTTTATGTTTCGTCTTAGTTTGTTATTCTTTTAACATTTTCAATTGAAGTACAGAAATAGAGTATATATTTTAGAGTGTTTACGAATATATAAAATTTTTATTGTTATTTTACAGTACTATTCATTTTATTTGTTTATAGATAGAGGGAAAATTTCAGGCAACATAGAAGGTCATCACTCCAACACTGTAAAACTCAGCACTTCAATGACTTGATTTAGAAAACTTTGCCTTTTTAATGCTATATATATATATATATATATATATATATATATATATATATAAACGTATGTTTATACAAATCTTTGACCTCGCTATATCTTTGCGTGTACAAAAAATGATTAAGCAATGGTTAATTAAATGTTATGCTGTATTTGTTTCTAGAACTCTGTGTATACACGAAATATTTAATTATATCCACTTTAACGTCTAGATATAATATTTGTATCTGTTATATTAATGTGATATTTTCAATAAACAAAGCTATAAAATTGTGCAAATATTCGTCGTCCAATAGATTTTTTTATCTCATTGTCAATGAGAGCAAGCACATCATTATACCATTCCATCGTAAAGTCTCGCGCGTTTCGACAGACGACGTTGCGACAATATATTGATGGATATGGTAACGAATGGTAAAAATAAACATTTTATTTAAATAGTACGATTGAACAAGGATGAAAAGTCTTATTTACATACGCGAGTGCATACGAGCAATTTATTTGAAACGACGTCTTGTTCCTGCCTGCATCGGCGTAGACCAATATTTGCTCTTAGAAATGTACTCCAATTGCTTTCCACGCTCCTTCTTTAGTAACATTGTTAAATGAAAGAAATGTATACTGGCAGAGTATCTCACAATATATTTTTCACTTCTCATTTTCTAATAAGAAATTGAAATAAAGAATTTTAATAGAGTGGTAATATGGAATAAGAAAATGTGACAAAGGTTCCTATAAAAAGGTTGCAAATATTTTTAGGGTCATAAAAAGGTGTTAAAAAGTTATTTCCGTGAGTTAAGAGACTATTATTGAAAATTGTCGCTGCTAGCCTTGGATAGCATTAACAACAACTATTTAAAAAATAGTTTATTTTGCTTTAATATTGAATTATATCCGAATAAAATACATCTTTAAATATTTTTACATTTACGCAAAACATATAAAAGTCTTCTTACATATTTGCATCGCGACGATTTCCTATTACAAATGTAATTTATAATATTAGTGTAATGAAGTTTTAATTTACTTTTATTGAATTTAACGTGAATAGTACTTAGGATGAATTGAAAAAAAAGTAAGTATAAGTAGAACTCAAAATATGAGGGTTCCGTACACACCAAATAATTACAAAAATTGAAGGGTGCAATGTCTTTCCATTAACCTATATTCTTTTTCACACACTATTATGTTACCTAGTACATATTTTATAAACGTAACGTATCGCGATTTTTTTAACAAATGTGATATATAAAACCATTGCTATAAGTTTTCCACAAATATGAATTATCTTTAACTTGTGAAATCCTAAACGTTGAAGACAATTTATAATAATAACCGAAAATCTATTTTGAATACATAATCATATTTTAGTTACCAAAATTTTGTAACATTATTCCAACACTAATATAAGTCATCTAGATGCGAGTGTTACCAAAATCCATGATGTTACCAAATATTAAATGCGTACCATTAAATTGTCGAGGCATACTTCCGGTGTCAATCAGGCTTTATTAAGATTATTTATATAATAAATTTCGTTTTGTTACTCTCTTTTCTCAAGCTTTATAATATATCGAAATCAATTTAAAATTCGGTTGAAAACGTTGAATTTTAAACACCGTGAAAGACTATTGAAATTAAGCACAGCAATTGTGGGTTTCAGAAAATTTTATAAAAATATGAAAATAATTCGCAGGCTGGCTTGCTTATAGTTACGCTCAATTTAATTCAAAGACATAGAAACTGAAGAGTTTGTTGAAAAGAAACTAGTTCATTGGATTTATCTCTCTCCGGGAATATAGACACCAATGCTTGTCATTGTTGGCGTATCTTCTATTTTATATATCTATGGTTAGTTTTAAGATAAATACGAGATATTTAAAAACAGGGTTACTTACAAAATTTCTTACAAATTCGACAAATTACATAATCTTACGAAATTATTAACTAATCCCTACTTTGGTTTTATACTTTCTTTGTGAACTTATATCATTATGAATTCTTAAATCTGCCTGTGGAATTTAAGTTAAAGATTCGCTTAATTAATTCATTAGATTAATACATATATTTGAATAATCATTAGAAGCAAGAGCTTTGCTCGGGGAATTGCTTCCGTTCATAATTACCGTAACGGTATTATTCGTGTCAAACCTACGTAAATTTTTGGACTATTTTTTATAACAAAAATAATATACTTACTTCCCATTCATTCCTTTTCAAACTGTCGCTACAATTATATTTTTATTTACCTCATTTTTCATCAGCCACTGACAGGTATTATATTTTGCTTCATTTATTCAATATTTTCCTAATAACCCGCAGGGCATTTTTCTATATTCAGAAACTTCTATTTTCCCTAATGTTACATAAAACACTTTTCTTAATCGTGTACATCTATCAACGTCAAGTTAGTTTTAGCATAACAGGTTTCAATAAAATATTTCCTCGAATTCTATTGTCTAAATTTTCGTCGTGGAAACTACAAGTTCTTTTTAAAATTGATTATTATATATAAAGTATAATAATTATATAAAGTAATTTCTATTTGGAATCATGGCGTGAATAAAAAAAACGTTAAGAGAAATTTGTTAAGTACGAATACAAATAAAACTACGTTTGTTCTGTTCTTACTTAAGTATTTGTAAACTTGTAAAAATTCATGATATTTCACTTACATTATTTAAAATTATCAATATTATTATTCACCATGTAAATATTATAAAAGTATTTCATAAAAGCTATGTATACTCTATATATATTTCTATAGCTTTAAAAGAAGCTTTAGGTTAATTTCTAGAAATACAATTTTTTCGTTAATTTCAATTTCATCAGTTTTAGAGACGCAAGTGTGGCGATTTTTGTGAAAATTGTTTGAAATATCTGTAAAAATATCTTTGGAAGAGTTGAATACAATTAATTTGGAAACTTAAAAGTTACTTTTTCAATCGATTATCACAAAATACTTTAAAGAACTTATGTTACTTTCTCACAATGAAGGCTAAAATAAATTTATTATAAATATTTATGTCTCACAATACAGAAAATATTTAGAAAATAGCACAGGAAAATATTTAAAAATTACTAGTAAAAAGATATCGTTTTTCTTACTAATAACACTATAATTCTTTTGCCGTTCTAACATTTTGAGTAATTAATATTGGTTCTAGGTAAATCGATAAAGTCAATCAATTAATTATACAAAATTAAATTCACTCAATTAAAATAACTAATTTTTAATTATTATTTTCTATCAAGTATACACAAAATATTTGGAGTCATCAAATATTAACATATTTTTGACGTTGCTTTTGTGATACCTTACATCTATTTGTTTTATGATTTAAAGTCAAAACAATCCGTTAAAAAATCTAAGATTTATATAAAAATCTTATGTTGTCATGAATTAGATAAATGCGGTGTCACCCGAAAATCATTGAATGTGGATCGACAATATTCAGTCCACTTTATTTTATTTCATAAGTTTTGGATGATTTGGATTAATACGATTACTTGCCATTTTATGTAGTAACTTCTAGCAAATAAATGACATTCTCGCAATCCACCTTAGCCAGTTCGCGCGGCTCGCAGGAGTAGAATGGATAAGTGAAGTGAGTAATGGTTGATACGACCGCTTGCGATGGTTTACGTCGAAAAACTAAAAGAGAAATTGTCTATGATGTTGGAGTTAACCTCGTATGTATTACATAAATAAATTCAGAAGAAAACATGAAAAGAATTCATATCATAACAGTGAAAATATCTTGATGCAGTTATGTATTCTATATCAGTACTTAGGTAATTTTAACATCTTACGAAGAAATTAGATCTAAATTGTCATTAATAATTATTAAACCTGAGGGGGTAATTACATGGAAAAACATAATGTATGATAATGAAGCATAGCAGAGTCTTTAAGAAATAGAAACACTGTCATAACATAAATTATCGACCTCAGACAATTCAGATGCCTGAAATTTCGGCAGTTCATAGATTGAAACATATCAAAATTATGAGTTGATTTTACGAATAAACAAATTCTTCGCTTTTTTAAATTTTTAGAATAATATTAATTTATTATTAACCTTAAAAGATAACACTGTCTAACATTTAAGAAAATTATAAGAAATAGCAAGAGATTTATACTAATTTATACAATTTCATTAACATTTCTATTTAAGTCAATGAATAAAAATTTTATAACCATTTTGTTAGAGATGACATTAGTGTAAGTCATGGCAAATATATTTGTCTACAAAAGTTCTTTACACACTAAAGACCTGTCATTTATAGTTATAAAGGTTATCGTTTTTCCTCTAGCATATTTATACCGTACCTACATACGACCGGGCGTAGAATTCTAATGGATAGAGCTTTGAACCTTTTATAGTTTAGTAATTATAAATGTAGTTATTAATCCTGGTCCATAATTACGCGGTAATTACATATTTTGAATGGACGTGGACTTCTATTCGATGAGAGTTCATGCATGTGCATAAGATGAAGAGAGCGGGAAGGTGCTCTGGTGGAATACCATACGTACCAAGTGATTGATAAAAGCTCAGTGTAAATTTATGTGAGTAATAATTATATTCAAGACTATGATTCCTATTCGCGTGTATAGTGCATTTCTCAATTTTGTTTTAATTGACGATTGTGTACAAGTGAATTGCACAGAGAAAGAAAAATTTGGATATTATTAAAATTCTTGCTCACCTTCAACATAAAGCCAAATACTTTTTGCAGCTTTACCAGTAACGTTGTCCACATATTTTTCATATTTTAATTCATTAACTGCATTCTTCCCTAGGTTATAGTGTTACGTTCAACAAGTTTTACATTATCAATAGCATAGTGACTATTAAAATTTTGGTAACGATTGGGAAATTGAAAGTGAGAGCATGAATTAGGCTTTAGGAATCTTTTTGGAGTTGTGCAGAGCTTAGATCATTTTCTATTATTTTGTTAATTGAAAAATCATTTGGAAACATAAAATGTTTTGCATGTAATAGTTCCTAGTTTATGTAGTTTATAACAATACCGAATAAAATTAATCCAAAATAGGAGCCCTTTGATATTCTAGATTTTAATTCACATTCGCGAGATGAGAATCGATTTGTCGTAACGGCATTCCTTATACATACCAACAATGGTATGTATAAGGAATGCCGTGATTCATCTCAGTATTTTCCGTATAAAATAATAATGCATTTCATATAATAAAATAGCGTGGTTTAGTTTACAAAAGGTCTCGCTAAAGTTAATGTAGACGGTGTCGATTTACATGCGTTTATTTAGAGTAAATGCAACTTCCGTCATGTATTCAATTTGTTGGATAAAGTCGATTTTTTGACATAATGTCATATTTGGTTTTACTCTTAACGTTATTTAAGTAGTTCTAATAGTAATGTTTAATATATAGTTTTATAAGAGAACTCCTACACATTGAAGAATAATTTGTCCATTGGATGAGTGTAATTTTTGTTCCATTTTATTAAATTAACTCTTTTCTCTAATAAATTCTCTCGGATTTTATGAATATCAGTTATTACAAAAATTGGCCGCTTCACGAACTTTCAGTGTCGCGCCCTTTTAACAAAAGTGTAAATTTATTGTCAATTAGATTAATCGTTGTTTCAAAAAAACTCAACTATTATATTTAAACGGAAATCGATAAAAAAAAATGCAATAATTTATTGTTGGCAATTTTAAATAATATATTGCTAAATATTTATTTATTATTAGCTATTTTTCATTGAGTTGTAATATTAAGGAAAAAACGGATTGAAATATTGCCTTAAAACTTACTAAGTTGCTTAAGTTTCTAAGGTTATGTATTTAATTCATATCGTTTAAGAATTACAAGCAGCCTGTAAAACAAATAAAATATGCAGTTGTAGTTTTGTTGGAACAAATACCACTTTCTGGAGATTTTTAGTAAAAAATAAGATCAAATTTTGAATATATAAATAATATATACATTTTCTCATATTTCGTTTTTAAGAAAATCTCTTTTATATCGTTGGTCACGTTGCATTCTATCTGATTGATGTTACTGCTGTGTGCAGTGTAATTCAAGCTTATTTATAATCCTACCTTGGAGTTTGGATTGCTATAACCCGCCATGGTGCCTGTTATTCGAAGACTTCCAACATATTTGTTATTAATACGAAGTAATATATAGTTATGTGTTTTGTATATTTTGTTGTTTTAAGTATTATCAACAAGACAAATGTTGAGAAAATGTTAGTACAGAATGTAATAATTGCTATTATTACAACACGCATATCAAGATATTAGTATTAATGAGCAGCCAAATATTCGATGTTAAACCTGGAATAAAGGATGAGGGGTGTTTCATATTTCAACTATCAGAGTGACAGTCATAAGATAATCAGTCTTTTTAAACCCAGGACATATTTTTTCTTTGTGGACTTTTGTGTGAATATTTTTTGGGTTAAGAAAGTATAACCTTTACTAAAGAAAAGAATTACTAAAATGTCTCTGACTTATAATTTAAGCAAAAATTATTTGATTAGTTGTCAGTAGAATGATTAAGCAATTTTAGTTTCTTAACACATGAATTCATATGTAAGACTTAACACAAAGTACTTAGCCATTACTATAAAACAGTAAAAAAGATTTAATCCGCTGTCTGATTGGGGTGTTTCATTTAAATACCAACTTAAATATTTTTTATTCTTAAAGAAGAGAAGACAAATCTTTAAGCAGGCCGAATATCCAAAATCTGGAGACAATGTGTACAAAATGGTTTTAACCAATATCGATTTCGTTAGTAGCTTGTCACACCTCGTTTACTTTACAAAATCCTGGCACATTAATATATGTGAAACGAAACACATTACTATTTTTTCCCTAGATAAACAATACAGCAATTAAAATTCCAATAAAAGTTTGTCGGATTTTACCTCAAAGCTCAAGGATTTACGTTGGGTCAATCGACTATTCTTAAAATTTGCGAAAAAAATTGTGCCTAGTTATCATCTTTATTTTGTCTGTAATTTTACCATAATAAAACTGGCAGAAACTTAGTACGCAAAAGGTTTAAACGAGACGGGGACTATTCAATAAAAGAGGATTCCAATAACGTGTGAAATTTTTACTGAAAGTTAATTTAAAAAGAAAGCTACCGAGCTATCGGAGACGTTGGATCGAGCGGATAGGAAAATTGACATCACGCGATGGTTGGATAATAAGAAGGTGTTAATTTCATTTACATACTATGCCGCTTCTTTCACTTATCAATGTAAGCGATAGTCCATACGCAAGAAAAGTGGAGAAATGTTTGGTCATCCAGAAGTCATCAAACATTACCACTTATTTATGGGTAGTGTTGATCAGGCCGTCGGAGTATTGTCAATATGACCTGTTCGCGCATGTACTAGAAAGTGGCCCATTCGTTTTATTTCACACGTACTAGATTTAGCAGTTTGTAATAGGTAGTTTAAATTTATATATCATCAAAAATAACGTCCCATACCTGCAAAAAATCCCCTAGCTGAGAGGATTTAGATTAATACTTGGTAAAACTATGGTTTACAAGGCATTACGGCTTCAGATTCTGAATCTTGCAGAGACTATAAAAATCTGCTCCCAAAATATTAAATTCGAAACACTGGATTAAAATTTATGCCTGCAGAACGTATTAAGTAAAAGTAAGGGCCTATGGTAAGTACGGAAATAAAGGTATATATAAAGGCAGTAAATAAATACGGTAATTAGTAGGAATATAGGCAGCGTGTACTGGTAAATAAGTGGGTCCAAAAGGGGACACTCCCTATATATATATATATATATATATATATATACATATATATATATATATATATATATATATACGAAGTTTATGCTTAATTTTATCATTAACCTCTGTGCTACCATCGATCAAGCAACTGAATCTGGAAGGGATCGTCGACAATGGAGGAAATCAAATGTCGACCTGTTATCAAATTCCTGACAAAAGCAAGGAAAGCGCAACAAGTCAAGCTAAATGATTATTTATAAACGATATAATCTCTTCGAACAATAGATTCGATGACAGACGACTCGCTCTCATGACGACCACCTCGTCGGACATTGTTGAAAAAGTTAAAAAACTTGTACTGAAAGATGCCCGACTAAAGAAGAATTTAAAAGAAATGGTTGGGGTATTTTTTTTAACCAATTTAAATATTCTTTATAATTACCTTTGCATGTCAAGGGTTTGCGTAAAATGGATGCCGTGATTGTCGGAACTCTGCAGAGAAGATAATAATGAAATTTTAAATCATAACGTTGAGAGTGATAAAATTTAGGTTTATCGTTACGAGCCTTAAACCCAAGTGGAATTCCTTGCAGTGACATAAAAACGATACCTTAACCCACAAATATTCAAGGTGTTGCAATAGGTCAGAAAAATCATGATGACGGTTTTCTGGTAAACAAAGGGTATCCTTCCCATTGGCTCAAAAGTGTTTCTATAACGAAAAATTAAAAAAAGAGAGGAGTTGAGGGAGAAGAGGTGCTGGATATTAACGAAATACGTACTGATTTTGCACGAAAATACATTTTGATACAAGAGCCAGATTACAATGGCTGCTTTTCAAAATTTCCGCTTTCAAATAGTGCAATATCTATCTTACAACCTAGACTTGATCGCAAGTAAATTAGTCGATAGACCTGAGAAATATATTAAGATTAATGTATATATTGAAAAGAAAAAAATAGTACCTTAATAGTAGTTCGGGAACTTTCTAACCTCCCTCTATATACTTGTATGATGCACTGACTACGGTAAAACAAACGACGGAATATGATTTATATGGTCTGTATGTCTGTACGTATGCGTGTGTACAAACATGTGTGAATGTATTTGTGAATAAACTTTGATGTAGAATAAGACAAGCACTAAAAATGGAAAAATATAACTTTTTACAATAAAATTTATCGAATTCAAATAAATACCAAATAGTCAGTGCCAAGTAAAGTATAGAACTCATGTGTTCATGTGAATATATATGTACGTAAGAGAGAAAGAGAAGCATATTCTTAACACCGATTCCATATAACTCTAGTTATAGCAATATTTTTAAAATTTATTTAAAAAGTTCCAATTCGGATTGTCATTATTTTATATTTTTCAGTGCGCTTTTATTCGGAATCAGTTAAATTTTTTCGTATAAATATTTTATATATTGTTGACTTCAATATATGTAGAAAGAATTCGCTGTATATATTTAGTAAATAAATTATAGCGCAGAAAAGAAAACTTGTTGTTAACTTTCCACACGACATCAAAATAAAACGGAATAGCATCTTCAGGTTTTTCTTCAATTTACTGAGTCCGTACGAATATTTTTTGCCCAATCATTTCCAATTCAACAAATATTAAAAGTTGATTTTTCGCCATCCTAAGTTGGGTTGCGGTCAAGTTATCAGTTAAAATGCTTGCGAGTGATTTCAGTTACCGTATGAAAATTACGAACTTGGAGGTAATTAGAAATATGTTTAATTTTGGTCATTATTATGTGATATCAAAAATATAGCCAAATAAAAGTAATTTGAAACTTTTGTCTACAACATTTATTGCAATTCTTTAAATTCAGTATATATTAGAGCGGTTTCATTACCTCATGTGTAATGTATAAGTTTTAGTATCAAGTTGGATTAGTAATAAGAAATACAATCAAATTAGTGAAAATACATTCCGGTCTTTCGTAAGTATTTTTTTATTATTAAAGCGAACTCCGTCGTAGATTTATAATTATGAATTAGTCAGTTGAATAATTAATTTTTTTTTAAGAAATCTTCGTGCCCTATAAGACACCAAATTTGGTGCGTTGAGTGTAATATGAAAAACTTTCTCAGTCCTTATATTATGAATATTAATCACAGTGACAATCATTTACAGAAATAAATTAATTTTAATATACCCAAATAAAAAAAATCTCTATGACAAAAAAATTAAGTTTAATCTAAAATAAAATAAAGACACCACCCACATCGTTTGCCAACTTTGCCAAATGTTAACAGAAGGCTATTCCTAATATAATGTATTCCTGTGTAATATATAAAGTCTTTTTGTTATACTCTCGTGTATTTTGAGTAGATCAATTTAGTAACTAGTTTAATACAAGCGGTGTGATTTCTTGGCTCATTTTTAAATTTTTTATAAAAATGTTTTTTAAGTAATGTAGTCAAAGAACTCCAAATTAATTATCACTTACATGCAGATTGTCTGAAAATTTATACACGTAAAGATTTCAATAGTATTCACGCTGTAATTGATTTCCTAAATTTAAATTTTGAACTTATTAGTCAATAGATTTAATTTATGAATCTATTTGTAGACTCAATGAAGTCTCAGGAAATTATTACCCGAAACAGGGGTCTTATTTCTAACATCAAAACAAATTATTTACTATAGCTCTGATTACATAATTTTATACAATTTTCTAAAACTGTAGGGATATATATGTGTTCATTAATTAATCAAAATCTTTGCCAGCAGTCCCAAGTAAATGACGTCAGTCGTCGATCGTTTATTACGTTCATTAATCATTTAAAAGTTTCCATTCCATTCCCTTCGAAACGAAAATCTTATGTCTTCGAACGTTCTTAATACATTTACTTCACTATGGAGATATTTGCTATTTAGATTTTACTAACCAATTATTTAATAAACTAGAAAAATTTCAAAATTCATATTTCCTTTAAGAGATCTCGGGAAAAATCACTATGTTTATGAATTTAGATTTAGGCTCAAATGGACGGCGATTCGTGATCGACATAATTTTTATATTGTTTTATGACTTTATGTTATTTAAAACATTATCCATATAGACCTATTTAACTTAATGAAAATTTCATGCAATTATTTGCACACGATCAAGATTTGCGTTCTAAAAACTCACGCATGCTTCCCATTCCTAAAAAATATTCCACTTCACATCAATATTCTTTTTATCTCTATGCTACTAAGTTATGCAATTAACTGGATCCTAAGATCACTAATTCAACGTCCATATGCGCTTTCAAAGTCAATTTAGTTGTTGTGGTGGACAGGAGGAGATTGTTTTTGTAGCAATAATTTCACAATCAATAAAACCAAACGTATGTAGCGACTGGCTTAAATAATCATAGCATAACTAGAGGATCAGGTTGATTAACAAATTGATGTCTTCAAAAAACTCAAGGACAAAACAGATATGTACCCTCTTATGAAAAGCCTCATCAGAATACACGAGGAAAACGAAGAATAATAGTTTTATAATTAGGCGACTAGCAGCCCAGCCAATTCTGGGTGAGATGAAGGACCTTGCTAGAGAATAAATTTTTGACAGTGCCCTATAGTTTTTCTAATTAAATCGGCTACCAGCCCAGCAGCGTGTTCCTGACAAGCGACAGTATCTCGAAAAGTATAGCATTATACGAAAATGCATTACTTGCTTGATGTTTGCTTAAGATGCTTAAGTAAACACGAGAAATTTCCTTTGTATATTCAGTTTATCAACGTCCACGTCCATTTACAAAATTTGCTAGAGACACTATTCCCAAGTCACAACCGCTAAAGACAATGAGTCCCTGCTGAATGAGATTTCTACA
Source organism: Druceiella hillmani (assembly GCA_039881145.1). Lineage (NCBI taxonomy): Eukaryota > Metazoa > Arthropoda > Insecta > Lepidoptera > Hepialidae > Druceiella > Druceiella hillmani. The sequence continues at coordinate 665,913 of JAYKKI010000117.1, forward strand.
CTCTGACGCAATATAGCAGAACTCAATTCAAAACAGAAATACGATTACAATTCTTAACGTAACTGGACTTGCTTTCGCTATATGACCGTCTGGCATTTCGTAAAAATTCAGCTTCCGCTAACGACCAAACGAAGTCACGAACTCTATCAAATCCATCGCACTTTTATTATCACCGCAGATTTGGGGCGGATGAAAGAAATGCAATGCCTATTCAAGAAGTTTGAAAAAGTTTGAATAAACAGAATATTATTATCCATGTATTATAACAGTTTTTTTTCTTTTAAAGAGGGGATACAGTATATGAAAATGAAATAGAATGAGTAGTAATTTATTAACGCTTTAAAATGTTCAAACGACATAAATATTTGAAATTTTGTCAAATTTTATTTTGGTTTATTTTGGTAAAATGTTTTAATGTGTTTCATTATATGATTCTATAAATTGGAGATGATCAAATTATATATTTCACTTATACGTAATTGTACGTGAAATTAATAGTAATAAATCAAAGAATTAAAGTATGTTAGTTCAAGGAGAAGTCAAAACAGATCAATTCTCCCATAATTTAATTCTCAATATTTGCATTCAAATATAGGCTATATTTTAAATAACTGTTTTGCAAAATAGTTTGTGTAAATGAATTAAAATTATAAAAATGGCTGGAACACGATATATTTTGCAGAGAAAGTTGAAGTTTGGAGTTATTTTTAGAGGCAATATGAAGAAAATGCATTAATTTATTTTTTGTAATTATTAGGTAATTTTAAGAAAGTCAAGTGTCTCAAAACCAGCTATTTGTGTTATAATTATAAGTGTTGGTTTCTCAAAAAAACGGCTTTCTATGGTGTAAACTAAAATAATCTTCAAATTACGTCATCTAAAAACTGAAGTCTTAACTGACTGCCCTTTCTCTGCCTCCATCCACACACTTCAAGTTTTTATATTCGTGGTTTAATTTTTTATTTCGACCAATATTATTGTTTCACTTTTGCGGGTCGGTGGGCATCACTAAAGCACACATACCGCGTGTCCCAATGATATCGTTCAGTTGTATTTTGGAACAACCATTGGAAAGGTTGGTACCGATTAAATATCAACATGAATTATTTTTGCAATAATATTAGTATGTACGTACTGTGAGTATTTTCTTGTTTGTTTTTTAACTACTGGTGTAAGACTAATATATTTTTATTATTGTATTGATATTTTCTTTCTACGTAAATGTAAAATCAATATTTTCTAGCACTCGTTGTCGAGTACGAAGATCGAAGCTACAAAAATATCGGAGCGAATCTGATCCAATGTCGCCGATCCGAATGTTACTAGTGAAAATGATAAAATATTCAACTGAAGAGACGCTGATAGAGACCGGAGATTTATTTGATGAGGTGTGCTCTCGACGTATGCGTCGATTCAATGAAAATTTGACTACCGAATTTATTCGATAATAGTCGGTAGTTGTTGGCCGCCAACGCATCGTATACAATAGTCGTTCGTCTGTGTTGCACATGAAGAAAGTACTCTATATTATTGAAAAAAGTACTCTATGCAAGTACAGTTATTCATTTTAATGATCCATCTCATCACACTAGATGCGTAATAAACGTGGCAAAATTTGTTATTGAAAGTCAATGGTAATATGTCAAGACGAAAAATTTCGCTATCGCTGCTTACCTCAACACAGTTAATATATAAATATATATATATATATATATATATATATATATATATATATATATATATATAATTATATATAGTTTACAAACACTTTAATAAATATAATATAGATAATAATAATGTTTAGTACAGAGCGTTATAAGTTTTGAAATTTTTGTCCGCCTATTTTTGAGGGCGTCGCACTTGCTTGTAATTAAAAATGGGCAACATATAGTTAAGCAATATAAGTTTAGATCTTTAAAATTTATTTAGAAGTATATTTTAAACAAGGCTTCATGCTAAAATATAAATTCAATGCGTATAAGGAAGAAATCATGGTCAAATCTTGTGGGGTAACAACAAATATAACTCTTAACTTTTGTTAAGGGTTATATTATGCTCAAAAATATAGCAGGTCCTTTCTCACTTTTGAAACACGATAAATAAGATATTATGTATTTACGTTAGGAAGATAATGATTTTGTAAGCCAAATGATAAATTTAATAGTTTTTAAAGATCTAATACTTAGAAACAAAGAAAATAAATTCTTGGCGAGCGCTTTCCTAGTATCCTTTCATAAAGGTTTCGAGTTGTATTCATTATAATTCTTTATTATTTCTCCTAAATTTTCAAGGTAGCTAAAGCTTATAACCAAATTGGAACAGAATTTATGGTTAAATTGCATTTAATGTTAAACTATGAAAGGATGCCCTAGATTGTCAATATAATATTCATTCATTCGCAACCTATGTCTTAATTGTATTGGATGCTGTTTTGGGAAAAAATTTCTAGTTTTTGCACACCGTATTATAATTTAATATTTAGTGAATATTATTTCGAAAATTATGGCAGTATTTTGGAGAAAAATTAAAAAAAACACTGTCATTTTCTGTAAACTTTTGTAATGAAATTACTAATTCTGCTTTTGCTTAAAACAACATTTGGTTTGAAAAGTTACCTTTTAATTCATCTTAAGTGCAATCAAGTCCAGTTAATTGGAAAAGCAATCAGCGTGAAATATTCCTATTTGTTGATTGTTTTTCTTTCGCGACGGGCTGTAAAACCCCTTTATTAATTTAACAAATTTCCGAGAAGATATAAAAATAGCTTCATCAAGCTTTATAAATTATTGACTGCCAAATTTAATAAGCCCTTAGCGTCAGCATAAATTACAACTTCCCTTTTGTAGGGAGTGTCTATGTCGTCAATACAAAGTTAGAAGATATATTTTCATCTGTATTGTAATCTATTTATTGAATAACTATATTTTATATAAAGTGAAATGACCAGCTTTCCAAAAAGGAAAGCATTTTTATTTCTTTTCAACAATAATAATTATTATACATTTCCCGAATTTAGTTATTTTGTTAATATGTGTTAATATCTTTCTAAAATAACTGACTGAAAATTATATGATCTTTAAATTATACAGTAATTGTTCTCTTCAAAAACCTGGCGGATTAATTATGGTTCTTTTCTTAAGGTCACTGAAATACTAAAAAAACAACAATTTCCGCAAAACTTCAACTTATATAAATTTATTTTTAAATTCCATAATGACTGGATTAAGCCTAAGGTAAATCACGAATAGAACTAGCATTATTGTGGCTCCGCACTCATTTAGGCACAAGTAAACATATAGGGCTGTACAGCATTTCTGCCACACTCTTCACAAATTTAATATTATTTGTCAGCATTTAAGTAAATTTTCTCTTACACTTTCCACAAATGTAAGAAAATAATGAATTTTTTAGAAAGAAGTTTGGAGTTATCCGCATAGCTTTCCAGTTTAGGTAAATTTCATGTGAAAGTATTTTTTCATAACTTTCACTTTTACTAGTTTTCCAAACCGTGGGGGAGTCAAATTTTTGGTAGATATTTCCTACGATATCTCCAGAATGTCATAATTTTAGACTATATAATATGAATAGACATAATCATAGATTTAAATACAAAGAAACTGTTTAGGGATTCTTATAACTTGCAACTTGACTTAATATTCTACATTTTTGATACTGAATTTATATGAAATACTAATTTTTTAATTTAACATCTATCTGAAATTAAAAATATTATTATTTTGATTGAATTTTGTAGATTTTCCGCTTGAATTTTTTTGAAACTGAATGATTTGTTATTACATACACACATAAACCCATTTAAACAACAATATATAGTATCATTGTTGTTCAAATGGGTTCATGTGCTCTATAACAACGCCTTTTAGGTTTCTCCGTCAAATTATTTCTAACGAAAACAGTTTAACTCACATACAGGCAGATGATGCAAGAGTGATCTTATAAGAGTTCCATTTTTTTTCTTTTTTGGGAACTGAACTGTTATAACTTATACTTCAACCTTACAACATTGTTTAATATTTATTATTTATTTCACATACGATACTTCTATCGAATAAACACTCTGCGTGCCGTTAATACCAAGAATATTACTACACAAATATTTTTATGTTTCTTTTATATCTTGCAATCTAAGACTTTCTACGTTATAGTCGAGCGCTAACTTCAAATATTGCTTAAATTCCTCTTACACGTGTAGATTTTTTTGTTACTTTCCTTGGATCTAGTACCTACTGTGTATTTACGTATTTGCTTTAGATGATTTGGTGCCAAGATCTTCTTAATCCATTCTTTAGAAACTCGTTCATAAATTCAGTAACCTTCAATTTAGTTTATTCCAAGGTTCGATTCAGTGCAAATATATAGTTGTTTAAAGATTTTAGGAATAATAAAATATTGTAACTACTTTATATTATTTTTGAGAAATTATTAAATACAAAAAAATCTAAACAATAAATAAAATAAGTTTTGTGAGTTGTATAGATAGCAACGGATTAAAGTAAGTTATTAATGAAGTTAATTATACAAAATATTTACGTCAAATATTTTCTTAGGAAATCAACTTTGACAGACAGCCAAACTCATAAGCGATTTTGTATGGGTTTCGTTTTTAATTTTGGAAGTCTAGAATCCAATGCCATTGGACAGAATGTTATTATACAAAATATTTACGTCAAATGTTTTCTTAGGAAATCAACTTTGACAGACAGCCAATCATATAAACTATTTCGTATGGGTTCCGTTTTTAATTTTGGAAGTCTGACATCCTAAAAGCAATGCCATAATTTGTGCCGTACAATAGATATTAGTCTTGGATTTAAATTACTCAAAAAAATGACATATTAGAGTATTTTATTTAAAAAAGTGCTCAGAAGCAAAATTAATCTAAACCCGAAATATGTTTTTATCGGGTTCTGTAACGAGAGGAAGTATTCTTCACAGAAGATTAGAAATTTTGATAATACTCACATACGATTTTATGGTACCCGATATAACATATACGCTAGAAATACAATAGCAGATTTATGCATACATATGTAATTTAAGTTATATATATCAACTCATTATTTTTTTCTAAATTTGTACAAATTTGGCGCAAGCGCACTTTAAATAAAGTAATTTTTTTGTTCTTTACCTTATTTAGTTCAAAGAATATTTATACTTAACACGTTTTGGATTATCGTGAAAGCCTCCAGGCATTAATTTTTAAAGAATTTCATTTAAAAAAGTTTCCCCCTTACGATATTTCACAAAAATTATATTTTTGCTATGAATTATTGGAAATGATTTTTTACTTGCTTTTTTGTCAAACAGAAAAGTGCAACAAAGTAAAATATTCCCTAAAAATGCTATTTTTAGTCAAATTACCTATTTTTCTGTGATGATATTAGTTTTATTTCACGTAAAAGAAAGGACAAAGTCCTGCCTGGCACGAGTAAGACTTGCATAACGTGGGTTCTGTACACATTTAGGAAAATATAAACATCGAATGATATAAATTATTCTTATTAAACTATTTTCAAATATTAATTTTTTACGACGTAAATATATTGCCCGCTATGTCTTTGACCAGCTTCAAAACACGGTGCATACTTCAAAAATTGTTAAATCTGGAATAATCGTTATACTTTTCCCACAAATTTTGCCTATACTTTTAAAAATGTCTATATAATTTTACGTTATATTTACTGTAAATCTCTGAAGATAAACTGCCTAAAGTTTTGAAAACCATATTTTTTAAACCTTTATTATTAGCCCTTTCAAACGATATCCCACACTATATACGAATGTGAATAATTTCCATTCAAATATTTTTAATTTTTAGCTAGAGGTATCTGCTAGTTAATAAGATTCATTACTGTGCCAAATTTCATTTGTATGCGTCAGGCAGCTTCTGAGAAATACGGCTGTGACAGAAAAAAGATACGTGATTACTTTTTGAGTGTTCAGTTTTTCCTTTTCAGGTACCGAACAAATGAAAAATGGAAAATATTTATTGTTTCCAAAACGAGTTCTAACCAAAATTTTAAATTATTTTTGTAATCCTCACACTTTTTATAATTTTAAATAATATCTTCGGGAAGCAAAGCCATTATTTTTGTTTTTGAATATTTAAAAGAAAACATACGTAAGCACGGTTGTCATCATAAATACTATCCTAAGACGTATAAAATTCAATGAAACGTTTTACCATCTCTATCATGAAGGTTAAGTTCCTAGTTAGAAACTTAAAGTTAAATGATTACGCACCTGTTGACGGCCAGAGTCGGCTGATTCGTCTCGTAGTTTGGAATTGCCTACTAATTATATCGATCTGAATGCTGTAATTTAATCATTTATACTTTATTAAGTCTATATATATATGTATATATATATATATATATATATATATATATATATATATATATGTTGAATATATTTGGCGTTCATTTTATAGAAATTCATTATTCACAATTAAATTAAACTACGTGACGTAATATTATTTCTACTTTCTATAAGTTCTTTACCACGACCTAGGTTTCGTTGTATTACAACTTCTTCAGGGGGTTATTAGAAATATTGAAGAAAAATCCAGCACAGAGCGTGAATAAATCACCTGTGTTACTGCAATGTTGCTGTATTGTTTTTGCCATCTTTTATGATATTCGCTTGAAAAAGAATCCAAAAGTGCCTTTCGGATGGTGATGGTTCTCTTCTAGAAATTCAGGAAATTCCTTAACCTTCGGTATCTAGAAATACGATGGCAATGAACAAAATTAAAATTGTACAACAGTTAGTCTAGGATATCCTACGGCTTTGTCCTCATCTTCTTTTAGTCCAAAAGAATAAGTCCGCTTCTAACATTTGCGTACCTTTTAGTAATTGCAAAAGAATATTTTAGAAGTCTGAGGTGCTTACAAGCACTTCTGTGGAAATTGAATAAGAAGAGAAATTTAAGAAAACAAATGCCAAAGTAGTGAAAAACCTTAACAAAAATCAGTATAGAAAACATAAGATTACTGAAAAATAAAAAATAAATGTGCAGTAATACCAGAAACAATATAAAAGGCTAAAACAAATAAGAGAGAGATACAGAAATCATGATAGAAATGTTACCGTGATATTTTTGCAGAGAAAACTCTATTGAAGTAAATAAGAAACCGATCCACAATTGGATCGATTTAAAGTCCTTGTTTTCAAGGGAGTCATTAGAAATGCACGACTTATCAAGGAAGACGTCGTTTGTGTTTGACAACTGCACTGGTAATTTTTTTATATTTAACAATATTATTAAATATATATAATATAGAAAATATATTAAATATATGTAATAAAAAAATATTGTATAAAGCATATGCTTTATATAATGTTTTTTTTATATTTAACAATATGTCACTTTACCCCTTGGTTTAGGTAAAGCGGATATATTTACTTTTTCCAATTTCATTAATAGCGATGACGAAAATTTTAAAGTTATTTGCATTTGTTAATTTTATTGAAAACTTTCAATAATATTGATGAATCTCAATCTCTTTCTATAGTCCTTTAAAAGTTAAGGTGTTCACTTTGCTCGTACTTCCCCTACACTATTGGCGGTATATATAATATGCTTTGAGAGGTGTGTTAACATAATACGGATAATAAATATGACAGAATATCCTAATGTACGACCTGGCATCCAGAATGTGTCATGATGGTTTCCCACGGCCCGTGATTTTACTGGCCACGCCGCATACAAATATCGCATACAGTGGGCACGTAATGCGGCGACGGCTATTTCACATTCAACCCCCTCACAGTAGAATGCCCGCGCTTCCCTCACCGCCTTTCTCGCCAACTGTGTGCCGACACCATTACACAGCGCGGTTCGTGAAAACATGGGCTTCGTAAAATCACGAGCCATTAGAATGGCAAATCTTTTCATCTTTATTTCCCTTTTTACCGTAAGTTTGAAACCTTTGAATACGTTTCCATTTAGGTTTACGTGGAGTGGTTTATTGCACATTATATTTCTTAAGCAATAGTAAATTTGTGTGAAATTCGACATATTATTTATTGAATTTCATCAATATATAGGACATTTAAATTTTACGCCTTTTATCCAGTTCCCTTATGATTTCCAGTAATAATATGAGTAAAATTTTAAAATTTTCATTAGTGTTTTGTATCTGAAAAAGAAACAAACGAACTCATATTAGGTCATTCACTTAATAAGGCGTTACAGGATATATTTATGTTAGATTTTCCTAAAAATGGGCAGAATTTTTCCTATGGAAACGACTTGATATAAAAACTTAAAATATGACATGACATTGCTTATTAAGCTGTATATATAGCTATGATTATTCTTCAAATGTATTGATTTGGAAATTTTTAAGGATCGAAAAATATTAAACATTATTTTTCAAATGTAAAGTAAGATACGTTAATTATAAAAAATAAAAGTTATTGTTTACCAAATGAAACATTAATTTAAAATATTTTAATACATTTTTTTAAAATTAATTTAAAATACTTCTAGACGTATTGTTGAAAATGTCACTAAAAATATGAGCGGCAAGTCTTCTTATATCTCCGAAAATGAGGAAATCAAACTAAGAGAACAAAGAGGATTTCCCTAATATTTACCGGAAAATTATTGCAAAAAAATTATTGTATTTTTTGTAATATTACGGTACTTTACAATTGTGATAGGTATACTAGGCAATATCTACACTAGTATATGTAAACTGAAAAACGAAACAAAATTTAAGGAAGTAACTTCACTTCGTACGTATCAAGAAAACATAACTTGAATTCCCCACCATTAGAATATACCATAGCCAAACTTCAGCATAATTTATTGAGTTATTTGGTCACGAGAAACATTATTGTTAGGAAAGCGGTTAATTTCATAAAAATAAAAAAGAGAATATTTATATAAAAATATGGCGTACCCATATTATTACTACTAAGTGTAGCAAGTCATGTTGCTCATATGGAATTTTATTTTGGACTAACCGAAGTACAACTTGCATGTAAGCATAGGGCAGCCTTTAAAAAAATACTTTCATACGGTTGATAGCCTTGTCCAAAATAAATAATCATATCAAAAAAGAATTTTATTAATAGCAGAGTCTTTTCAATTTTACATTTATTTATCAAACAAGAAAGACTTTTATATATTTTTTTATTTATACCGAGGATTAGACCGTTTTTAAAAATTAAGACGATTAAATCTATTGTTGAAGGAAAAATTATATTTGCCGTTTTCTCTTTCGATATATATCATGTGCTTTCTCTAAGACTATATGAAATTAGTGTTTAAAATTTAACCACGGAAGAAAGGTATTGCTACTATTCATTTTGCAACACTAAAAAACCATAATTTTTTGAATCGTAATTCTGCGATAACATCATTTTCAATGTCAAGTTTACTATAAACACTATACTCCTAAATTTTATTACAAAGAAGTATAACTAATATTTAAATTATTCGAAATAACCATGATTTCTCCTAGAAATAAATGTTTCGCAATAAATAAAAAAATATATATATATATATATATATATATACATATATATATGTATATGTATATATATATATATATATATATATATACATATATATATATGTATAGGTATATGTATATATATATATATATATATATATATATATATACACACACACATACATATATGAGAATCTCAAATTGTTGCATTAAAAACAAAACAAAACATAGACATAAAATTAAGTGCCTTGGGTGTAAAAACACCGTTGGAGCCTTTAAGGGTTTACCCTTTAATGTAACCCTTTAATGTATTAAAATGCTAATGCATTTAAAAAAATTGTTGCTTTAATATTCCTCACGATTTTAAAGGCGATTATCAAATAGAGTAAAATAACACTAAATGTAACTATTTAAAACTATGTTATTCCTCGAAAACGAAGAAGCTGCTATAGTTAGCGTGATCTATTATCATTATAATTAGTTTCGAGCTGTTTAAAATTCAGAGTTTTACGCATTTAAAGATGTTTCTAATGTCGTTTGTAACTTCACAAGGGAACTGAATATTACAGATAATTAGCACGAGTAATTTCAATAAATCCTTTGTCATTAATGGATCTTAGAAGGGTCTAATGTTAATTAGACAGCGAAAACGGTTACGATAAATACCAATTTAGCTGCTTGTTCCTTCTCATATTTACCTTACACGTGCTGGTTATATTATTTCATTACGTGTAGGTCAATTCTACAAGTTTATGATCGGCAGACAGAACTCAGTGCCAAGATCGCACACAAAGCCATCCGATTGTTTGTATTATATAAACTCACTTCTTTACTTCAATTATTCCCACTTCGCCTGAGAAAAAGTATTTTATTTGTTGTATAATGTCATGAAATTCCAAAATTTTATGTCAATAACTTATCACTACGATACCTTTTGAGTTTATATCACTACTTGCTTTGTTTATTATTTAGTGACATATGATTTAAAAAAAATGAATCGAAAAATAAATTTTAATGATTTTCAGATTAAAAACAAATAAAAATTCGAAATAGAGTTGTTTTATCATTAGGAGTAAGATTAATTATTGTTAATTTTCGTTTTTATATGAAACTTCGATTGCAAGATACCATGGAACATAATTGTAGACCATTAATATTAAATAGAGACATATAAGAAATGTGTAAAAGTGCTTTGATTTTTAATGAATAGGGGGAACACCGAGTAGTTTTAAAAATATAGTGAAATACGTAATTATTTTTACAATAAGAACATCGAAATAACCTGTTTCAAAAAGATACAAGGAAAATAGTTGAATTATATACATATATATATATATATATATATATATATATATATATATATATATATATATATATATATATATCTATATATATATATATATATATATATATATATATATATATATATAAGCTCTTTTCACTAACAAAGAAATAACAGAATAAAAAATGTGATTTTATTAATTGTGTTATTTAGTTTTCGTTTGCGACTTTATTCAATTGATTTTTTGACGAGAAGTTCTATCAATTAGAAATAACATTATTATTATTAATTATATTTAAATATAAATTAATTTTTTTTACTAAATTGTATTATTAATTACCACTTTGATTCGATTTTTTTCAATTTCTTAATTACAATACACAAACGACATTTCAGGCAGATGGAATGAATTGTTCGAAAACTGCAAAAAATACTGCTTACAAAATTTTATTTACGAACATGTACAATATTAGAAAAGACCGATTCTTCTCATGATTTACATCAAAATATATTCTTCACACAGCCACAATTTTTTCTTTTCTGTTATTTTATTATTCATAAAGTAAAACTTAATTTGTCCAGTTCTTATTTAAAGGGTATCTTTTTGAAATTAGTATGAACTATTTAACCGGGAATCTTTAGATGTAGTATAAGTAAAGGTTTTCATTTATAAATTATGCTTTGTTGTGTAAAGAGATTCAAGGCCTCTATTATAAATCGAAAAAAATCTTTGTCAAAACCATCGACTTCAGGTATTGAAATTTTTTTAAATTCCAATGAGAGGTATATACAGGTGTATGTGTGTGTGTGCGCGTGCTTGTGTCCATGTGTACGTGCATGTTTGCGTGCCTGTGTGCGTGGGTGCTTGCATGCTTGCGGGTGTGCATATGTGTGTGTGCGTATGCGCGCACACTCGTGTGCGCGTATGCGGGCGTGTGTGCGCTTGTGTGCACGTGCGCGTACGTGTGAGTGCGCGCGCGCGCGCGCCCGTGTGTGTGTGTGTGTGTGTATGCGTGTGCGTATATGTGCGAGTGCACATGCGTGTGCACGCGCCTTTGTGTGTATGTGTAACAAAATAAAAAAATTAAAAATAATGGATCAAACCTTTCTTAAAACTAACTTTGGAAACTTACCAAGAATATTTTTAAAAACAATGTGACATTTTCGAGTATATGAATGGCGATAGAGAAACAATTCCAGGATACCTACTTAAGTAATTGTAAATTATTTAAGCTACATATAATTTATTGAAAGTAAGCTTTTTCTTTAAACTTTCATCGAAGTTAAATCATTATCATCATCATCATCATCATCAATTATCATCATCGAAGTTGAAAGATAGTTTTCGGAGAATAATTAGCATATTCTCAAAAACTCAGAAATTCTAGCAATATTCATGTATTCGTGAAATTAAAAAGTATCATTTCCTGATGATCCTTGGACCACACGGACATGCAATATGGAAGTTGATGCATTAATAACATCGTATTATATGAAGACACATTGTTTACATCTTATCGCCCGTTCTTCTTCAGTTACTACCTTGTCGCGGTAGTCCATAATGCATTGATAAATTGTAAAAACAAATCTATTACTAAATTCGTTTCACCTTTTATAAAATTAATCAATGTTGGTCATCACAAAACACATTAATAAATACAAATTGTTCGAAAGTAGTAAACTATTCCAATGGAAATTAATTTCACTGGAAGAAGTCAGACAGGAGGGCAGAAAGGGAAGAGCGTAGTGGTCGAATCTAGTCCCGCGAGTCGAATCGGCCCATTTGATCGACTTCTTTCTACAACCTATTAGTGTGGCCTTACTCTGAACACAACATTGAAAATATACGCACAGTATAAACGAGAACGTTACATAAAAATATTGCAAGTTGCTCTCTTCGCACTGTACAACTTTTCCCGTTGAATCACGGGCCGAACTTACTCATTTAGAGAAAAACATTTATAAAGTTTTAATATTCATGAATAATTTTTGTAACTTTTATCATTTGATAAATAACTCTATCTTATTTATTTGTATTAGATATATATATCAACTGCGTTACGTTGCTATTTTACACTAATATTAAACAAAATCGATAAATTAGGTGTTAAAGTCCTATTAGTGCCTAGGCGTTTTAGCGGACAGGTATTAAGTAACCCGGGGTAAATGCGCAGACAATAAATATAAAAAATCTTACACTACTGGATATATTCAGACATGGATCGCGATAATGTAACTCCATGTCTACTAGTTTACATTAGATCTTATTTTTGCTGGTAGTAGGTATATTATATCGTAGATTGAAATATTTAAAAGCAAAGTATTTTTAACTTGAATCATTGCAGTAAGGCAGAAAGACACAAAGAATGCAACAAGAAAAATGTAATAAAAACATTATATTTTATAAATAGGCCCGTAGTCATTAAATCACGAAGATAATTTTTAAATAATTATAATATCAATCAAGAGGAAAAGGCGGTTTACATATTTTTGATTGCTTCTTACTTTGACACTTCCGCACAGATTGTGATGCCGTCTCGATATCTCTGTATCATACGTATGATTATTTGCCACAGTTGGTATCAGCTATTTACAAACATATTGTATTAAAAAAGAAGCACAAAACTTATTTTTGTTTCTTCACCCGTAATTCATCGACTAATTATTTAAGAAAAGAAACTGAGACATTTCTTAAATGTTTATTAAAATCGTAAAGCAAAATATATTTACACTGGGAATCATTATTTGAAATTTGTAAGGCTAAATATTAGAAAATGAAAAACTTTTGACATCGTGAAATATAAACTTCTTTTGAATTGAACTTCTTTTAGCGCGAAAGTATGTATTAAGTATAATATATATATATATATATATTGCTGTAATAGTAGTATATCTGTAGCTATAAGGGTGATATATTGGACAACGTTAATACTGTGTATACTGTGCAATATTTAAGTTGTGTTTTTTTTTATTATTATTTGAATTGTTTAATTGTAAGATGACTGTGCAATACAACATTGAACAGTAAATATGTAAATATTTTTATGTGAAAAACAAAACACTTATTTCGGAATATTTTCAATATTCGTATTTATATTTGCGTTAAAATACTTGATACAATTTATTTTTTATTTTTTAATATTTGACCTCTCCAATACATCATGAAATGAAAAGACATAAGATATAATTTACAGTGGCTTATGAAAACACACAAGATATAATTTACAGTGGCTTAAAAGTTAACTTAATTGCCTAGTAAAACAAATTTCTAATTGTTATTTAAAAGTCTGTAAAATGTTAGAATAATTTTATATTTGTGTTAAATTTTGAAAACATGATGACTAATGCAAAATTATGCTGTAATTAATTCATGACTATGTTTTTATTTTGTTGGCAATCTCCTTTACTGCCTATGTGTTTTGAATAAAAATCTCCGACCTTAGCTATTAAAAGCCCTAAGTATCACGAAGTGTTTAGTTAAATTTCACATAAAAAACATTCAAGTAATCAGAAGGGGTTACTGATATATTCTGGACAACTTTTCCGTTATAAAACACGAAAGCTATTCTGAAAACGACGATAATGAAAATGTTTGCACTTAAATTGTGGCCATTTTTAACACCCAAACACGATAGATAACGGAGCAAACGAATATGCCATAAAAAGGTGAGAGTAAATGATAAAAAACTATGTTTCCTAATTAATGTTACCATCCTTAAAATTATATAGCCACATGCTTTCTTGCCGCCTTTTGGAACGTTAAATTATTTGCAAATTTATTTTCGTAGTAACGTTGCCATGTAAATAAATATAAATATGGAATTGTTAAGAATATACCTTTTAGTAATTTTTACCTCATTTTGAGTTCCTTACGATAATGTTTTTAAACAAAATATTCTACATCGTCTTACTTAAGATGAAGGTTGGAATTAATATCATTAATACCATTTACTTCAATATTCTCTTAAATTACAAATAAAAGGGGAAATGAGTCTCGCCGATTTTTAAATTTATCAATGTGGCCCTGGATCGTTATCTATTTAAAATCGATTTTTGAATAACGACCAAACTCATTGTTTTTTTTTGAAAATTGTTATTGTGATAGAAATAAAAAAATAATATTTTTAAAATCTATTAGTTAAACTATTAGTAATTTTGCGCGCGTAACGTACGCCATTAAACGTAATGCTTATTATTTAAATATCTATTATTAAAAAATTTAAATATTCTTTAGTAATTTTATAACTTAGTGTGTGTTTTACCTTAGTTATTTTTGAATATTGACAAAAAAATGTAAATAGTAATTTCCTTTTTTTAAGCGGTCTTAACATATAAATTGGAGATATTGAATATTCTAAGAGTTGAGACAATTTTAAAGCTGATTTCTCCATTAACTGTTTAAATATTTATAACATTCTTTTAGTAAAATACGGGAAGTAATACTAAAAACTTTTATAATGTAAAAAGTGAAGTTAGTTTAATTTTAATATTCTAGAAATTTAATTGTTTTATATCAAATATATTATTTTGTTCATTATTTTTCAAAATAGCCTCGGTGGCGTTCTACACAACGTTTCATTTAATAGAAATGTATATATATTATATTTTCGGGATAGAGAGAATTGTATATATTATATTTTCGGGAATAAATAGAAATCACGTGATGCAAGATCGCAGTTATATAGCGGAAGACCCATAAATTCAATATCTGACATAATGGAATATTCAATCGTTCGTCTCAGGTAGACGAATGACCGAATATTCCATAAATCCTACACAGGGGCAGTGTCGGGATGAAGAGGATACTAGGAAAATAGGATTAAACCATAATTTGGTTTGCAAATAACCCAGCAAATAATTAATATTTCACCAGCTTAAAGTAACTGTTCTTATAGGTTCCAAAGCAATCGAAGCATACTGACCCATCTATCTGAAGAACGAGGTTAATACATTTCCCGTGTTACACCGTTTCCTAACTTTATGGGAATTTCTTCAAAAAGACAGAGTTACTGCCCAGACTGTCTCTTAATTTTGGGTTGGTAGCAGCATGTCCAACTTAATAGATAAACTAATTTCAAACATTTCGCGACACCAATCGGCGCCATTTTGTTTCTGAGTTACGATTAAATCACGGGCCATCCACTTGACACAAAGCTTGCTGACGCTAAAGATTCGTGTAGATTTTTTTGATATCTGACGATTTTTTTTATACACGCCTAAACTTTACCAAATATGCTAATAAGTTACTTTCTGGTCAGCCTGTCTCATACAATTCGATGAAAATCGTTCTTTGTTAAAGTCATCTTAATCAATTCATTATTATCATACAGGCAATTAATTTGCTGTCAATTTGTAAAAATAAATAATAAATTCGACTAAAATATCTAAATGGTTCAAATATTTCGTTCGGTGTGCGTGCTTTGCAAAAATGGTATATCTCAATAATTTGATAATGATCAAGACAATTTTATTTCATGCCTATCACCTCTTATTTTGCACTCAAAACTCAATAAATTTAGCTTGAAAAACGAATTCGTTAAAGTGTACGTGTAAAAAAAAACACTGAACAAAAGATATAAGAGAAGAGAAAGTTAATTATTTTCATTGTCGGTTTCAAAGCGGTGTTTATGAAAGACTAATTAAATGACAAATAAGTGTTTATTTCAATATCTAATCCATTTCCATACTAACAGATATAAGTGCATGAAATCACTCTTTTTCACTTATAGAAAAGAATTAGCTGTTTTCTTATGTCCTTTTCAATTATTTTCCTGGAATTTCTTTTGACAGTGCTAGTAAACTTAGTTATTCGCCGTTTATTAAAACAAGTCGCTGACTTTTTCAAGAAAACTTTATTACACTGACATTTTTCAACATAATTTTAACATTTTGTCATATTTGTTACTGTCAAAAAGGCGTTAGTAACATGAAGCGAGGTATATTCAGTAGTTATTAAAATAAAGACTGATTTATTAGAATATTGATATAAATTGGTATTCAAACCAAAAATGAAAATAATTAGCTCTCAATTTTTTTACAGCTTTAGTATGAAGTGCTTTTAAATTTAAAGGAATCACATTATGTCGATCTTCGTTTTGTCACTTTTATTTGGAGGAGTATGAAGTTAATAAGTATAATCTCTACAAAATTGCAACCTGTATCAAAATAAATTAAATAATTTTTTTTAAAGCATATTCCAACAAATAAACAGAAAAATTAAAATTTTTAAACGAAATTTAGAATAATTCTTTTAATCGTTTTTTTTGTTTGGTATTTTTTTTTTAAATATTGCCGATATTTTTCCTTTTAGATAGATGTAAATATGTAAGTATGACAGTATTGCTATAAAGAAGAAAAACGGTGGTTTGGTCAGGAAAAAACGGCACTACAAACATTTCGTAAACATTTGGGTGCATGAACATTTAAAATTTGAGGTCATATAGAATATTTATAAAATTATTTCCAAAAAAGTTCTATTATTTTATACTGTATCAACATTCTGTATTTATTATTAATTATAAAAGAAATAATATTTTCGTCATTCATTACAATTTTCAATAAGCTTTGAATAAACTTTTTTACCTTGTTTAGTAACAACTTTGCATTTTCACTATTTCAACTTTAGCAGTTTCGGAGAAAGTGGAGCCACATTTTTTTTAAACAATTTAAGAATTATTTCTAGAAGGGCATTAAGAATTTTGTTTACGTATTTTAATGTAAAACTCAAATCTATTACGTCCGCTGAACAAATGGTATCCATATTGACAAACAAATCAATTTCTCAAATCGAGTGAGAAGGAGATTTGTGATAAAATGGTATTTTATTTTAATAAAATTGTTTTTTCTTTGCATATTACCTTCAGAAACTTTGCACACTACCAACGCTATTCGTATCACAGCTTGGGATTTTCGTCTCAAGAACCATATTTTATAAAATTCAAAAAAAATTTCGAATTCCTTGAACTAATCTTTTCATTTGGTACATGTGACCGACAGTGAAAATGTATATACACTATAATTCCCGTTTGCGAAGTTCTTGTACTAATATTTTTAATTTTTCATGAAATATCCTGATCGATATGATCCATTACTTTACTGCATTAAAATTTTTGACATCGAACGATTTACGAGTAAAATTATTGTCGTGGACAAAATTACGAACGAGTGAGTGATCTTCTTGACGTTCTGATTCTACCTTTTGAATAAGATAATTGACTACCCCTAAATTGTTTTTTTTTAATAAAGGGACATAAACATTTGAGTTATTTATAAACTAAGCTCTCGCTAACCAAGATTTTTTCAAACCGTTCAATAAATAAAAAAATCAAAGAAAATTTAAAACTAGACCAAGTTCAGTTTTTGATATCTAGTTTGTAATTAAACAGTTTATGATGATAAAATAACATATATTCGTAATTTAACACCTATTTTTTAATATAACCAGCTATTCACATTTAGTAGATTTTTCACACTTTGGGATTTCTAAAAATAAGTGCGTGCTCTGATTAAATAATACAGAGCAACATTTTACAAGAGTGAGAGTTCCAAATTTCATTTTAGCTTTGCTGAACCGTTAATTTTGGTATTCACTGATTCACTGATAGACACATAGAAAATTAAAATTTGGGACGTTAGAAATAGGATAATAAGAGATAAATAAAAATATGTGAAGATCTGAAATTTTTTTACAAACGGTAATTTATGTTGAAATAGTTTCTGTAAATATATAAGGGAAGGAGACGGCTGGTTTGCGGGAATTTATCCTGGCACACTACCGTGAGCTATAAACAAATTTTAATTTTCGAATAGTCTCCTTTCCACTTTTTGATACAGAGTAGTGAGCGCAAAAAGTGAATTTGTAAATTGCTAAACATAAATAGGTAACAAATTTAGCATTCAATATCTGCATACTTATCAATATAACCTAATAAATATAAGTTCTAAGATTGTTACATTGCAGTAAACTAGTGGTTTTGATAATAGAATTTGAGAGATTTGCCGTATTTCGGACAAATAATTGAACTTTTATTACAGTAGTATGAAACAATTTTTATTATTGATATAGTAACTACTTTTGACTTGCTGCTTCACTTGCGTGGAAAAAAAGAAAAAATAGTTCTGGAAATTAGAAAAAAATCTCGTGGAAAATAGGATTTTAGAATTGGAAATGGCTAAACAATTTTAAAAGCAAACAATCAAATTGTTAGTATAAAAAGAATAGTCTGTGCCCTTCAGTAGATAACCATAGGCTGATATATGGCCATGTATTATTACAAACTTACATATTCATGCTCTTATCGTTCACAGGAAGATTTTGTAATACCACTTAAAACTTTTATTTTGGTATTAATATTACCTTCTATATTCAAATCTATAGCACAGGTTATACGTATGTAATATTTCATGAATATCGATTAGGTAGTTGATTTGTGAAGATAGAACAAATAAACAAAAAAATGGCTCTCATTAATATAGTTAGGTTATAATCAGTCATCTTGGCGTCAAGATGCCAATCATTTCAATTTAGGGGTTATCGCCAAATTGTATTTCGAAGGACGCTGTATAATTTTGTCTTATTTTACTCGTCAAACCCTTTTTTTATTTGATACCCATATCAATAAGATTGTTAAGAAAAGAGTAGTCCGTCTGTCGGAATTTTCATCATATTGAATTTAGAACGGTGATAGGTTATATTGCATGTCAATGGACTTAACGCACGTGTAATAAATTTTAAAGCTCTTGCTTTTCTGATTGAAGCTAGTCGTCCTGTAAAATAATTAAATGGAATTATTTCATAATTTATAGCTACATAAATTATAAAAGTTTGTCACGTGATATGTGCTACTCCATAAATATTGAAATATAAGATGTATTTTATGTAGAATGCAATTGACTGCACATTGTGATGTAATTTGAATTGATTTTGCCCATGAAATATTTGTGATACTTCTTCTCCACAGGTAATATCTTTTGATAGTCAGTTACAACAAGTGATTTTGAAACAGATTCACTGTTTTTGTTTATTTAGAATGATAAAGCTTGATTTCGAATTTCATTTGAATATCCTCTACGCGGTGATTTCTCCTCTCTTTTGATTACTTAGCGATGAATTTTACATATCCACGTAAGTAAATACATAAAAAAAATTATTTTGACCATATATCACTTCAAATTTTAAATCGAGAAAATTTACTACAGACGATAATTGAAAAAAATATATAAATATTCATTATTAAAACTTTCCGTAAATTACACGACTAATGGTCAAGGAATATATACATTAAAATGAATGAATTATATTTAACGCAAATAGTAGTAATAATATATTTAAAAAATAATTCTTTACCAGAAAGCTAGGGGAAATTGCTTGCTTTTAAGAAATTTCTTGCAACTTTCAAATGTAATCATCAATACCCTTTAGCTAAATAGATATACTGACTGTGTAATTTCATTGTTGATATTATTATGTAGTATCTATTTCCTTGATCCTTGAATTCATCTTTCTTTATTCATATGTCGTTTTTGACTTATTTTACGAAATTTTACTGTCGATTATTTTAATTTTATCAACGGACCATAAATTACTACTTACCGTAAATAAAATACTGTTTAATTCAAGTTAACTCTCCATAAAATAAATTTGTTTGTTAAATTTGTTGGAAGACACATCCTTTTAATTTAAATCGATTTTCATTCATTTAAGGAAATAATTATTTTGATTAGGCATATCGGTACGAAAAATAGGTTTAAAGGTAATATTAACCGTTTTACTTTATATACATGTGGGTTAAGATGTTTTATTACTGTGTAAAAATTCAAGTTGCTAGGTCATGCAGTTTTTGAGAAAAGCGGTTATAGCTCACAGAAAAGTGAAAAGTTTTGGATGCACACATTATAAGGCAAGTTGTAAATATAGGAATTTAAAGAATCAAAATAACTAACCAATGAATTTATTAATATATGGGCGGTTTGTGGAAGCATAAAATCGCGGCACATAAGGGCACGTACATGTAATTCATACGGTCTGGTGGACAGCGATCAAATTGGCAGAGATGCACTTGTGATGATGATGATTGATGATTTTAGTGCATCTCTGCCTAGATAACGTATACTTGACTAGATGTTGGACCCTGAGTACCTTTGACACGTATCCTGTAGATTATATTTTATTTAAGGCTTGGTTGACACGAGCCTTTTCTTCAACTGGCACAATATTTAAGAAATATTATTCTTAACGGGTAACCGAGTGACTGATTTCTTGGCGAGTGAATACTAGGGTTAAATCAATCACCGCACAAAACCAATTTGTCAAAATAAAAAATATGTTTTAGAATAGATAAAAATATTGTTGCAATGGATCTTTTAATTAATAATCGGTAATTTAACATTTTTTATCATATAAACTGATTGGATTATATATACTATCAAGGTTTGCCCTTATACATTTACAATATAATCAATAAATTATAAACAAAACTACAGTGCCCTCAAGTACCTTTTAACACTTGCATGTAAACGGTAATGACATTATACCCAGAAAACCCCTGGGTCATCAGAGCGATTAATGGATACAATGACATTTTTAATTTATATGCGGCTCCATTATTACTTCCTATTTCTTATTTTATAACAAGTTTCTGGTCTAATTGCTATTCTCTCATAGATGTATGTAGATAGCTTGTCACTCGTGTTAATTAAGCGCTTCCATAAACTTTCATTTTTTTGGAAATTAATGTTTAAATTAACTTGAAAAGTAAAGGTTCATATTTTTACATCTTTTAATATTGTGAGATAATTCATAAGGGAGTTTCATTTAAATAAATGCGATGAACAATCGTATTTATTACGATCTTTAGTTTTTAAATAGGTAATCAATATACAATAAATTAATTTTAAGGGAATGTAAGGATAACGATACCTTAGATTTGCTGCAAAGCTAGCCCTTATGATAAAAATCAAAGCTTAAATAGAAACTTTCAAATGGTATATTTTTGATTTAATAAACAGACAGGCCAGCATTCATTCAAATCTACTTATGATCATTACGTCTGCCAACTATAAGCTTTAAAAATATATGCATATTAATGCTAAGAAAAAGCTAAAATTCTTGAACTTATGAAACAGTCATAAAGTAATAAAACTTCCAGCGAAGAAAGAAAATTGTTATAAGATACATATGTAGAAGGTTATTATCGCTCCCTACAATATCCATGAATTCTTAGAATGTATAATTTGATAACACTTGCACGTTTTCACTATAAAAATAAGTAATAAATATTAAAACGTGTTATAAGCGTTATAGTCTCTGAAAAAATTTAGGACTTAAAATCACGTATTGAATACATTTGGCGTTAATTTTGTAGAAATTGATGGGTTTTTATTATTATTTACTGCGATTTGTTTTATAGCTTTTATTTCTTATATACATATACATATATTATATATATATATATATATATATATATATATATATATATATATATATATATATATACATATATATGAATAAATAAAACTGGATATATGTAGAATCAGTGGTATAACCTTGTTCTCACTTTCGGATACAATTGCTTTTGTATGCTTTTGTATAAATATATGACCCAGAATAACTTCTATTTAATTTTATTACATTCACCGGAACATTTGCATTGTATAACTTCATATAATAACAACAATTGAATTTATTACCTACACTAAAATACTGGTATATCGTATAAGTCTCGAAAATATAATAAAACCTACAACGCTCCCCTACAAGAAACTCACTAACATAAGCAGTGGGAAAACCCACACAAACCCGTCTTCCGCTATTGTGTTTGAAACATATAAATGCTATTGGATGTTCCTAAGAGTTAATCTTTGCTGATAGCCCGCCTGAAGATGTTGTAATACAACGAATGCTAGGTAATGGTAGAGAACTTAAAGAAAGTAGAAATGATACTACATCAGGTAGTTTCATTTAATTGTGACTTAAAATCACTTTACCACATTAGTATATATGACTATCATGGAATTAATTGAATTGGTTTCCGATGCAAGCACGTATTCAAATGCGCAGTAATGAAAAGTTAGCCAAAATATCTATCATAACTTTTAATTCAACAATTTTAATAGAATAACAATAAAATAAACAGAAGTATTAAAAAATAATCATATTTCGAAAGCGTGCATATGGTGAAACAATTTCTCTAGCTATGTCTAGTCTTTTCTCTCTAACTTCAAATGTAAGTGACAGAAATTTAATTTATTTCATTAATTAAATGGCACTTAATACATATTGACTTAATAAGGCATGAATTATTAAATTACAACATACAGATCGATATAATTAGTAGGCAATTCCAAACTCCGAGACGAATCAATTAACTCTGGCTGTTAATAGATGGGTAATCATTTAATTTTAGTTTCTAACTTACCCTTCACCATAGTAAGATAGAGATGGTGAAATGTATGTTATACCGTTTAGGGTAGTATTTATGATGACAGCCGTATTTATGTATGATTTTTATTAACCAAAGCCCGATAAAAATATATCGTGTTTTGATTAATTTTAATTTCGTGCCTTTTTTGAAAAAAATGCTTTGCCATTTTTTGAGTAATTGAAATCGATTAGTAATATATATTGTACGGAGCGAATAATGATGGCGTTGTTTTTAGGATTAGAGACCTCCGAAATGAAAAACGAACCTACACGAAATCATTCATATGTTTGTCTGTCTGTCAAAATTGATTTTCTCAGAAAAATATTTGACGTAAAAATTTGGCGTTGTTATAGATCATATTAACACAAATGGATAATATCATTATATTTTGCACAAATTTATTTGCTTATTTCGGACAGAATAAATTAGGCAATGCATTTTTTTAAATTTTTAAATATAACGATAATCCACATAGCGTTTAATAGTGGCTATCATTGGGAAATCAAAAATCTTCTATTCTTCGGAATTGTAAGTAATATATCCCTATAGATACGGCCCTGGTATATTTGTACATTCACCCCTTATTTTCAATACTACTGAATCAAAAATGATGGGGAAAAACAGGCACGGAGCAGTAGAATTTGAACGGTAATATCCGTTTAAATAAATTTTGTCATGAATGTTTCAAGTTTCAAATAATTAAATTAAAATTAACGTAATTCTCATAACACAATATTCGCCTAAGGATTAGAAGCAAATTTAAATCAACTACGAAATGTTTAAAACATAATAGGTTAACTTTGGTTATTGCATTTTATTAGTTATTTCATTGTTATTGCTTTCAAATTTTCGTACCACCCGGAAGAAAAAACGGAACTCTTATAACATCGCTCACGTTTATATCCGTACATTTGTCACAGTCAGCACACAGAAATATTTTGATATTTTACGTATTATATTAACTTTCATATATCCCAAATAACACTAAAAATATTTATTTAAAAATTGTAGATAGAGCACATTGTGTATAGAAAATGTTTTCAATTTCATATTTCTGGTGAGATATCATTTTATAAAGATTTTAAAGCTATTTTCAAACTTTACGTAAGATTTTCATACGTTTTGTCGGATATGTTCATAAAAAATAAATCGCTACCCTCCACCTACGTAACTGCTAAAGTAAACATAAGAATATTACTAGATGTTTACTGAAAGTTAACCAATAAAATATGGCGTAAATTCTAAACTGTGCTTTTTTTTAAATGTTTGAGATATACCTTTTAAAATATTTTTACAAAGAATACATATATGGTAAAAGATTATATTAATCTGTGTGAATAGTTTAATAGAAATATTTCTTTCTCTCGAATGTTCATACATACTTAACCCGAATAATGTGAGTTCGACGCATATTTGATAGATTTCATTTCTGAACCGCTTTTAAAGAATACTTTAAAGTTGAAAACAGAATAAATTCTAAACGAAGAGTTCTACCAATACTCAGATCATTCAAAAGTTTATTATCCAACATACATCACTGAATTAGTACTTAAATTGATTACATAATTTCCGATATTATATAATCGAGAGTTTTGATTAAACTAACATTCGTCACGAGGAGTTGTTAGAATACGCATGTAAGTTTACAAGATAAATCTTCACACAAGTGTATCAATTTCATTGTGCAAAGATTTATAAAACTAGCAGTTTAAATGTAAAATAGCTGTGACCTACAAACGAATAGAGAGAAGAATAAGGCAACGCTCTAAGGATCTCTAGCTTGGCTACGGAACTTAATAAATGGTATTAGTGCAATAAATGTTTTGCAGCCCTATTCTTACTTCAGTTCATAATATAAACGTTTTTTCGTTAATTTTCATAAAAATAGACGTTATATTTCATTAATTACACTTTAGTTAATCTTACAATTTTTCTTTTGTAATTAAATAAATAAGGCGAAAGCGGCGATAATTTCATTCATTTCCCCTGCGTGCAATTTTGATTTAACCTAAATATTTGAATATATTTGGCGTTAATTTTGTAGAAATTCATTATTCACAATTAAGTGAAACTACGTGATGTAGTATTATTTCTACTTTCTTTAAGTTCTTTACCACGACCTAGGTTTCGTTGTATTACAACATCTTCAGGTGGGATATTAGCAAATATACAACGAAACCTAGGTCATGGTAAAGAACTTAAAGAAAATAAAAATAATACTACATCACGTAGTTTAATTTAATTGTAAATATTTGATGTGTAATTTAGGAAATTTGTAGTACAAGTGAAATAATTAATAATTAAATTATATTGTTCCCTACAAGAAATCAGCTTGGGGATGATTAGGTTTCGCGAAGGATGAAATGAAAAAATTCGTCCGTTTTAATTACAAATGAAAATTATTAGTAGAAAAAATGTGAAAAGAGCAAAAATGATAAAGACCCAAAAATCATAAAAGGACCCAAAAAATATAAAAGGTTTCAATTAAATATATAAACAACATGTACATAGAGCTTTTATCATATGAATCGCGCTATACGCTTCTTCGTTAATTTTTTATTTGAACTACCAATATCTAAAGAAAGGCAGGGACGAATTAACTTGATATTGTGTTTTTATTAGTATTTATATTGGTATAACATTAATCTTTTATCGACGACGTTTTGTCTATTGACACGAAAAACTGTCATGAAATCTGATTAGATGGTTTGATCTATTTTGCTATTTAAGGTATTCCTTATGCAATAAGATGAAGGTTACTTGGGAGAAATAAAAAAACTTTCTGAAAAGCAAACTTTAATATTTTTTTAAGAATCAAGAGAATCGCTAGCTGGCGAAATACCAAACAAGACACACGTCACTTTGCTAACATCTCATTTAAAATAACCATTACGCTCTTACTGATAATGCTCCCTATATATTACAAATAAATACAAAAGGTAATAAACTTAATATCCTAGAAACATTAGAAATAAACAGACATAAAAAAGACACCAAGGTTAATATATTAAATAAATAACTAAATATAATATCATTACCTATACTAAATATCTTCTAGACGTAATATAATTAGACAACATTGATACTACGGTACTCTTCAAATTTTTTCAGCCCAAAAACACATATATAAATATAAGTATATAAAAAAAGTAATTGAAGGAAATAAATAAATAAATATAAAAAAATATATTTATATATGTATATATATATGTATATATATATATATATATATATATATATATATATATATATATATATATATAAATATATGAATAAATAAAACTGGAGATATATTGAATTAGTGGTATAACCTTGTTCTAACTCTCAGATACCCTTGCCTTTGTATAAATATATTACCGAGAATAACTTACATTTAATTTTATTATATGCATCAAAATATTTGCATTGCACAACCTCATATAACAACAATTGAATTTATTACCCTCACTAAAATATTGGTGTATCGTATAACTCTCGGAAATATAATAAAACTTACACCGCTCCCCTATAATACATTCACTAACATAAGCAGCGGGAAAACCCACACAAACCCGGCTTCCGCTATTGTAATTGAAACATATAAATGCGGTTGGATGTTCCTAAGAGTTAATATTTGCTAATACCCCACCTGAAGATGTTGTAATACAACGTAACCTAGGTCGTGGTAAAGAACTTAAAGAAAGTAGAAATAATACTACATCACGTAGTTTCATTTAATTGTGAATAATGAATTTCTACAAAATTAACGCCAAATATATTCAACTTTCGGTGAAGTTAAGGTATCCATTTGTTGATATTTTATTTAAAAAAAAATACCCTTCAGGGGAATTCACCTTTAACAAAGGATCATACCGTTATCGTTGATATTCTTGTATATAACTGTAATAGCTAATCGGTGGGAAAAAGAAATAGATTTAATGTAATTTAAAAAAATATCCTTGGTGAAATAAAATGATCCAAAAATAAATACAAATATTAGGAAAGAATCTGGTATTTGAAATGTTCACATTTGTATATAAACAATTTTACACTCACAATTATAATCATAATTTTCATGCAACGCTTGTGGGGTACGTGAAAAAACTAAACAAATTCTCTACTATTCACGAATGTCGTTATTGCTTACGATACTGGAGTTTATGGTATGGAAATGGAAAGAAATGAGTCTTTGTAAGACCAGACAAAATACTAAACAATATTTCAATATTATTTATTATTTATTATTTTACCTGGTCTTAGTAAAGCGCTTGAAGCTACACAGTATTATTTAACAGAGTTAAACGTAAGGAAATTATCACGTACGTACATATAAAGGAAATACGTAAGGAGGTATGAAAATAAAGTTGAAGAGCTTCCCGTCCGCGCAATGAAACGGATCGTCTCGCAATAAAAGAATGAGTCATCACTTCGGCAAGTCGTCGCTGTCAGGTTCGTCCGAGCTCGGCGGCTATTACCATAGTGGTCATAAATCACCGCCCAGAGCCGTAATGTAGTTTTAATGGTAGGAGATAGATTCGGGACCAGCCGCCCGCACCTCGTTACTTTCCTAGAAAGAATAATTTCGCGACATTTGTATGCGGATGAATGAATAAACGTCTCGTCTTTGTGTTCCCTTATTTCCCGTGGCATTATTCATATTTAGTAAGTGTTGCGTGAGCTTTTCAACTCCTGGAAAAGTTATTTGACAATTTTGAATACCGGCGGAGAAGGTAATTTATTTTAGTCGCATCATATTGTGGTCGGTGACTTTTGAAACTTTACTCGTGTCACCACCTTAACGATAAGGAATTCGCCGATCGTTTTAAAATGCTCTAGGCCTCTATCTTGATGAAGGTCACACACGCTCTCCTGAAAGGTAAATATTTTTGCGGTTACTTGTGGATATAAAATTTATTACTTCGTTTTAAATGAAATATCCTGGTTTATTACCCATTTATAAAAGACCATCGCCTAACGTTGCTAATTTTTGTGAATAGTCGTGTCGTAGCGTATCGTGGCATAAATATTATTTATTTTACGTTAAACTTCTTACACACGTTGTTATTGAAATATCGAGGATTGTTTACTGTGCGGAAAATATGTATCTGGTACTAAAGTAAAGTTTAATATAATAGAATAGTTCTTTTTTTTATTTTTTGTCGGAAAATATAAAACTATAGAGGAAGAACGTATTCACAGCATTTTTGTATATCGTTACATTTGGGATAGAGGTTTGAAAATCGGCATATTTAGCATAATGAATATATTTATGGGCTTCTTATATTTTCTCTTAATCAAGTGAACCTTTTGCAATTTATCTTTTTTTCATCATTATTTACTCTAATTAATTGTTTACTCTAAAATAGAGTTTAATTAAATATATCAGCAAAATCAGGACAATATCGTGAAAACAAAGCTAAATTAAAAACCATTAGTGGAAAAAATATACAGAAGGGATTAAAAATAAGCAAGGTAAGAGCTTGTAAATTTAAAGCGGAGAAGAGCGGGGATATTTTCTTGTACCATTTACTCAAACAGTATATTCCAATTGTACATCATATTTAAGTACTGCTGTTCTTGTTTAAAAGTTAAGCTTATATTTTAATACCTCAATAAATTTTTCACATTTTTCAATTTTTTTTTACCTCTCCCCAACTTGCACTTTTAAATATTGATTTATGAAATAAAAAATAGGACGGAAAAACAGCCACTACAACCATTGATTATGTTATATTATTTTCAAAAATTGCACAAAATCTATTGCTCCTAATGATGGAGTTTATGATAATTGTAGAGTGATAGTACATATAATATTGAAATCTTAATTCAAAGTTTTTCGACGAAATAGAAATCCTACAGAAGTACTAACTGGCTCGATAGACGTAGTTCTACCCTTTGAAGCACAGCGCCAACTATCGGGTTAACATTTTGTGAACCCGATAGTTGGCGCTGTGCTTCTAAAGGGTAAAACTACGAATATTTGGAACGTCATTTAGAATATTTAGATGTTGTTACTAGGTAACACAAATTGTCTCTTAAGTTTTGAGAGTTTCTCCCAAATACAATATTTAAATAACATAATAAAGATTCGAAAGTCTTCTTTTGCCTTTTTTACTCAATTAATAAATAAAACGTATAAAATATATAAGTGTGTGGGAATTATAATACATGAGATCTTATATTTATTTTTTCATTAGCTATAGAAAAATTGTGTCAACTTTTTATTAACAAAGCGTTAAAATATTGACTCTGATAAGCTAATGAAACTTTTGACGGGCCAAAATTATAACGATGGTACGTTTTCCACCATCCAGCTCCCTCTAACATCCTGTTTAATAAAAGTGACGTCGAACAAGGTGTTAAAGCTCGCGTCGATTCATCGCTATAGGGGGATTCAAACTGTCGGGCCGTAGTCGCCTTAGTATCTACGCCGCCTAAGTGACGCTTGTCTACAGTGCGTCCAGATACCAGACCCGTGGCTCAATTCACATTGTGAGGGAGTTTTGTTGTGCTAAATTTGTTTAAAGCACAAAACCTCCGCCCGATTCCGTCCTTTTGTATCCTCTCGTCTTCGCCTATGATGACTTTTATTTGCGTCCAACTGGGACTTCAGCAATCCTTTTACTATATAAAATTATGAATCTGATTTGCAGGCATCGGGCTTAGTTTGTTTACTGCGAGCTATTTGTGTTACACTTACAATTTTTCGACGTTAAGTTAACATGTTTTGCGCACTTAATATCGACGTCTTAACGTTATATTGATCCTTAGTATTTGAGGAAACGAAATGTATATTTTTCGATAGAATTAATCGTTGTGATTCGAAATTTAAAAAAAAACTAATTGAATCTTTACCATATTATTCCGCTCACAATCCTTATGTTTTTAATATACTATTTTAATATATTTCGATTAGAATAAATGGTCTTTCCTTGTTACCTGTTTTATAACTCTACTAATTTTAAATGTTTGAGAACTCAATTAGTTTTAAATTCAAAGTACTCATCTAATTTTAAACGTTTTATCCATCAATTAATTAGAAACATTTTAGAATTCAGCTCAATTTTTTTGAACTGTTTTAGAATTCAATCAATTTAAATTTTTTAGGACTCAGTTAATTTAAAATCTTGTGGAACCAAGTTAAATTTTTGAGCTAAGCTATATGTCACAATTACTGTTTCTGGCGAGTGTGTTCTTATGAAACTTTTAACATTTTTTTGTAATAAGTTGATAAATAGTTAAACAAGATACCGGAGAAATCCTATATAAATTATTATTATTTTCGTACTTTGTTCGTTCAAAAAATTGTACTATTACGTACGTTCTTATAAGAGCAATGAACTCTTACTAAATATGTTATTAAATAATTAGGCTGATCATTTCACACCGTGGTGTGTTGGGTTGATAACAACACATATGGCCTTTGACTGCAGGCGCACCGCGGGGACCCGGGTTCGATTCCCGGCCGCTCATTGAGCGGGGCTGGACTGGTGTTTTGGTTGGCTGTAAGAGATTGTTTATGTAGTAGTAAGTCCGCCATATGTATCAATTAGATACATTAAAGTACAGAAATTTCTTCTTTTGGTCAGTTTCCAGGCTTCCATAATCTCTTTATCTTCCTTACAATTTTGGTAAACACCACACAGTGTGTAAACAATGTAAAATTAACCCTGCTATGCGGATGAACACAATTGAAATATCGTTCAAAGTTTATTTTAAAGTAGTGATCGATGCCGGGCCACATCGGTATAGGGTTTGACCTGGCAATATATGACCGAGCGTGACCGAACTCGTATATCGATCAGGCCGGGTCGCACCTACAATGACAGAGGCACGAGTATCCCATTTATTAGTTTGCATAAATCAAACGACACGTGAGACTGCTCCTTCGATCGCGGATCCCGGAGGAAAGCGGGGTGCAGATGAAAAAGCGGCTTGACATTTTATGTAAATTGCACGGATTATTATCGAGATATTTTAAAGGATGGGCCGCTCGTCCGTAGTTGCCCGCAATCGACTGACGTTGGGAAAATATTTTATTTAAAGATTTCTCGTCCTTTAACGATAGGGTATATAGGGTTGACATCATGCAAAACACACTAATATTTTTTAACAAAATTCAACATTTTTTCATATTTTAGTCTCATACTGGTCTTGTTTTACTTTCTTGATTTCTTTTTTATTTAATTTTATTTGTTTAAACATTCAAAATACAACATTTAAGGACATACACAAAGGAATTAAGTGGATGTAACAACAATTCCATAATATGATCATAAATGACAGATTCACATAAATTTACCAAGATTAAATTATGGTTTTAATTTGTATTATTTACTTGATTTA
The DNA here is from genome assembly GCA_039881145.1 of Druceiella hillmani. NCBI lineage: Eukaryota > Metazoa > Arthropoda > Insecta > Lepidoptera > Hepialidae > Druceiella > Druceiella hillmani. The sequence goes on from JAYKKI010000117.1 coordinate 697,427, forward strand.
TTTGCATTATAAACACTTTTTCACTTCTAGCTGAGCGGTTTAGCATAACATGAAAGAGTATTGCAGTGTTGGACACCGACTCAATTGTTTTCGTGAAAACATCAACTGTGCCTGTTTTTTGTTTCGCGTCTGGGCCCGACGCTCACGATGTAATTCTCTTTTGAATTCTGTGCTCTGTGTATTTGTGACTGATTTTTGTAATTATTCTCCCCTCTTTAAACCCTCCTCTGTAAAGCAGTGCTAGTTTTATTCGGCTCATGAAATAATTAGTCTTTGAAATATGATTCAGTTTAGATAGTTGGTAAACTTTACGCGTGGGTATTTCGCGATATCTAGTTATTACGAATACCACAAAATGGACAAACTTCCATCCCCACTGTTCAAAATATAATCAATAAAGAGATGCTTTATCTATCTTGACGAGTTAATTAACTATTAAATTACTTATTTATTAACAATGAACGAAAAGAAATGCAACGAATAAAAAACAAATTAGAATTAGCGAATGCGTCTTGAATTATATTAATACTTTCACGCTTTTGATTCTAAACTGATAATTGAAGAGCAGAATACAGTGCAATCGATATGGAATGAGGAAAATTGATCGTATGTTACCGTGGATCATTATCAGATGTTGATACGCACATATAATATGTGAATTTCGTACCCACGCTTAAAAAGCTGGGATACAAATATTAGCACTAACAGGTTTTCAACCAAACCTATTTGCAATTTATATAAATGTGTGTTAAATTGCCATGGGGTATAATAAATATCATTATATTTAAATTCGTAGTAATTTGTTAAGTGAAGCAAAAAGAAAAAAAAAGTTAAAGCGTTTAGAATAACCAAGTAAAAATTTGAGAACCTTGAAAATTTCTTGGATGAAAATAAATGTTATTATTCAAAGAAAAATTTGCTGAAGCTCTTTAGCAGCAATTGAAATTGTAGTATAAACGGCGAGACTTGAAGACAAAACGATTCAAAGCGATTATTGTCTTTAAAACATTGTTCATAAAAGAAGATGGCGTGCACTTAAAGACTATTTATGTCCAGAGACAGTCTTGTGTCTTGAAACTCGAGAGTATAAATATAACTCTTCAATGGCTTTTCAAAATAATTGTGTACATTTCGTATTTAACGTTACGGTAAAAGTAATTTATTTTCTTTCATTTATTCCAAAATATAATGAAGTAAATCATCACCATACTACTTATAATATGAAAATAATTCCTGTTTTTTATCAATGTTTCTAGAATACAACCATTTGACATCAATTAGGCACTTTCTTGGATGTGACGCGTTTTTATCTGTACTTTTGTCTTATTGCACAAAAAATAAAAAACATAGTGTTTTATGTTTAATATTTTGGTTAAATTTAATAATTTTAGTTTATAAAGTTTAATTTGGTTACTTGATCTTGTATCAGTTTACAAATTCTTTATGTAATTTTATACCTTCCATAAAATTGTTAGTAAAAAACTTAGTATTATTAAGTAATTCTTGTACATACATAGAATGTAACATACACCTTAAATAATTCTTATATTAGCACATACTTGACAAAAATATATCTTATTTATACCGTGATTGTGCTTATTTAGGTGTCTCAATTACACGATTATGTGAACAAATACATGGCAATACGTTAGTGGCTTGTTGTTCTGTTAGCCAAAATTATTATATTATGGATTTGGCTGTAAGATTTGACACTCAGCTGCACTTTTAATAATCGTGTCTCTCTGATTTCCCATTCATATTTTTGTATATGTGCAATAATTGGTCCGACAATAGTCAGCGAAAATATAAAATATTTTCAATTAAATGAAACTACGTGATGTAGTATTATTTCTACTTTCTTTAATTTCTTTACCACGACCTAGGTTTCGTTGTATTACAACATCTTCAGGTGGGATATTAGCAAAGATGATAATATTCCACCTGAAGATGTTGTAATACAACGAAACCTAGGTCGTGGTAAAGAAATTAAAGAAAGTAGAAATAATACTACATCACGTAGTTTCATTTAATTGTGAAGAATGAATTTCTACAAAATTAACGCCAAATATATTCAATAAAATATTTTATTTAGTCGGTCCGACATCGATATTTTATCTAATACTTAAAGTATTGAATTTGATATTTTATCTAATACTTAAAGTACTCTACAAAAAAATGAAGTTACTCTGACTGACTACTTTTGACCCGAAGTAGAGATAGAACATTGGTGTTAACACGTGTTAAAAGAGAAAACGATAGAACTTATGAATTAACACGCACTAATGGAGATGGCAGACCTCATGATACATGTGCTTTGAGTTGGTGGAGAATCGGCGGCCGACATTCTTGACAAAAGTCGGTAGTTGTCAGCTGCGGACTTACCAACAATTAAAGTCGGTTTCCCACGTTATTTATTTTCATTTCATAATAATATAGGTTCATATGTGTTATCTAGAACCCTCGAGAGTATTTTCTTACATTTCAAAAATTTTGCTTTGTACTTTTATGAAAAAAAAAATGATTATTTTTGTCACACTGCTCCTTTTACTTTTGTTGTAGTAAATTTCTAATCTCTCGAATTTAATAGGATATATTACCAGTAATTGTTATTTTATAACTTTGTATTTTTATTTTTGAACTTGTACATATTCTGTATTCACGAAAAAATACTTATATGCCATATCGCTGACTCGAACTGACTTATATCATGTTATTCGAACTGATTTATATCATTTTATTAAATATCTTCTGTAGGAACCTATGAATATACACTATTTCATAAAACTTTAGAAAATTGTTTTTCCTCTGTTGCTGGATAGATGCTAATATGCAAAACTACTTGTTTAATTTAAAAATAACTACTTGTTTTATTAAACAGTCATTATATTTTAAAGGCGTAAGAAAAGTCTGAATAAAAATATTTTTCTTTCTTTTGCTTCTTAAACATTAAAAATTACGTTTTGATAACATGACAAATCTAATTTCACTACTAAAAATGTCTATGGTGTGGATTCATATTCATCAGAAATGAGGATTTCACTACTAAAAACGTCTATGGTGTGAATTCACATCCATCAGAGGTATGAGATAATAATGCCCAGTAATATAAATATATTTCTGAATACAATTCACGACTTAAATAGTGGAAGATTTCGATAGACGCATACTTATTAATAACTACATATTTACACATCTCTTTACTACACATACAAATCATCAGAATTTAAATTGTCTTATTGGTAGATTTATATTCTTGCCTGCTATAATGAAAAACTGCTTACTGTCTAAGCAGCGAAATTTAGAAATCATCTGGATTCTTATATCAAGACAATGTTCTCGATAAAGGATTGATTCAAAAGTCCGACGCCTCCTAAATTCTAGTCTTCTATGCTCTTGTACTTTCCTTCATCCGTACTAACTCTTATCAATATTTAAATTTTATTTTTCTCTTTAACATACAATCTACATTTTATACTATAATTTCTCCCAGAACTAAACACCCATTTTTTCAAAACTTATTGTTACGATTAAATAGAAGAGGTTATGACTAACTGGATTTAAATTTTGTGTCAATAAGATGTATGTATTACAAATATATTTTTAGGTATTTAATATATTGAATAATAATAATATCTTATTATAATAAATATTAATAATATATTTTAATAATATCTTACGCTTTGTTCTAACAATTTCATAAAAAATGAAAATTTATTTAAGTTTATTGTTGCAAACCGTTATTTTTCTTTATCACATCATGTTCTATTTTGTTATAACCGATCTTTTATTAACTACGCTCATAATTGTAAAGTATAAGCGTAGTTAAAACAAAATAAAGTAATCATTTTTACACTTCCTCATATTTGCGACGTTTACCGCCAAAACGAATTCGACCTATGTCAAAAAGTAGAAATCTTTTAAAATACTTCTGCAAATTAATATCCTCCTGTCAAATACAGTTCGATTGCGCTGGGTCGAGAGCCCAAATAAATCAAAGGATGAAATCTCCAATCATTCGAAGGGTTAACTGTCTGCTAATTAAATATGGCCTTTGATCTGGACACCGGCGAAGTTCATTGAATCTCTTTTAATTTATTACTTGTCATTTCTTATTAAATTGAATGATCGTTTTCTCAGCTAAGCTTTGCTAACTTTTTTCTTCTCCGTAAAAAATTACGACGTCCGCCTCGAACTCCTCGTCTTATATTATAAAATGAAAAATCCCATCCCTATTTATTCGGTACTGCTTATGAAATATGGACTTTGTTGAATAAATATGATCTTAACATAAAGAGATATTGTTTGAAAGGAAAATATAAGTTAATTGGTTATCATAGAACACAATTAATTTATGACGTAATGCCTATAACAAATTTGTATTTTTGCTCGTGAATATTTAACACCATGGGTAGATTTATTGTGATGCTAGATATTTTGAATATGTTGAAAACTGTTATCGATTTTATTTTTATAGCTTTTAGGTAAAGCTATGCCTTAATAGTTCGTCACACTGTGAGTGCAACTAAATGTCGTAAAGCAACGAAGTAACTAATTAAACAGACAGATTTTAGTCTAAATAAAAACACACAGTTTTAAATATATATTTCTATTACAGCAGTATTACTGTATTATTTAATCTACTTTTAATATCGTATATTCTTTAAAAAAAATTTAAAGAAAATACAATAAAAAAACATCAAATCGTAAAAAATGTTTTATCCGCCTTTTTCACATTATTACAATCTTAAAATTCATACGAAGTTAGGGCTCTCTCATCTAAATTTTGTAAATTTTTCTTGAAGAGATATAGTTATAATATATTTCTATGTGGCAAGTTGTAACACATTTGCTATTGTAGAATTTTAGATTATTTTTGTTTAATTTCAAGTAATATCCCATTAAGTGCTTGAAAGTTATTATTTTTAAAGATGACATCTTAAATGAAGTTTAGCATTGTACCATATAGCTCTGCAAGACAGTACATCGGACCCTTTTATTATCAGCTCCAGGTTTCCTCATTAAATCTTTTTATCGTTGTTCAATAGTGGGGAAAAGTTCGTTCTGTTAGCTTCTGTCTTCATGTGGCATATTCACTGAGCAAGCGACATATATCTCCTATTTTATTTAACGTTTAAATTTTCTCGAACTTTCTTTTTAATGAACGGTGAAATTATGGCGTTCTCATTTTTTCCTAGACTTACTATCTAAGTATCTTTCAAGAAAAATATTAACAAAACTTTAATACCATAATATATTTTCAAAGAACGTTCACTGAAGTTGACAGAACTACTAAAATGTTGAGGCTGTACCGGCACATAAATAATGGATGTTGTTCGTTTTCGCTTTTTGTTTTTTTATACAAAAAAAAGGAACCGTTTGCATGCACCAAACGAAATGGTAAACTCCTAAAGTGTTTGTATAGTTAATATATGGTTCATAATATTGATGATATAAATATAATGAGAAAAGTGTGCGACAGACAAATGTTTTGCCTTCAATTTGCGAAAGATATTTCATTTAAATATATTTCTTAAAAATAATACAGCGCTATCTTCTAGCAGAAACTAGATAACGGGTTGTTGTCATAATTATCTAGTTCAGATGGCGTGCTTATATATGCCACACTGAAATAAATAAATATTAAATAATTAATTTGCAAGGTTTTAATTAACAAATGCACCAATATGCAGGATCAAATATACTACTTCAGAAAGAAATATTATTCAAGATAAAATGATATGGTATGATGATTCCGTAAACATGAAGGGGATATGTGCTGAAATACTGTTAAGGGCAATTTTTTATTCTGCAGTAAGAGTATCTCTCGGTGCTTTTGTCGTTAGTTGAAGTATACCAATTATTTTTATTTAGACTACCGACATATTAAATGATGCATATATATATATATATATATATATATATATATATATATATATATATATCAGATAATGACATGGCACAATTTTCCTGGCTGATGTTGTGATGGTGGTCATATAGTCAAACGAATGTCGTTAGTCAGCCATACTTCAGCATATGGTTCTCACAGGTTACGTAATTATTGGATCAGGTTAATGAGCTATTAAAATAGATGAAGTCTACTTAATTAACGGTGGTCAAAAAATTTTAAATTAATTTGTAGTACCTACCAGTTCAAACGAAGTTTTCATTATATTTTACTTCACTCGAATGAAATAACTGCAGGTTGAATTTTGAATAAAAGAAAAAAAACTTTTTTTATTTTGTACTTTAATTTACTATTATAGGATATATATAGTAATGATGATTGATGAAAAATTCTACAAGGTTATATCATTAAAATTTACATACATAGGTTAAATCACATTGAAAGTATGGTTATTATCGACAAAGCGTATGTATTACTAGCGGAAAATTCTTGCTCATTATTAATTTTTTTAATGAAAATTTAATCCTTTGCAGAGATTTTTTCTTGTTAATCGCGATCTGCCTTTCTTCATTACATCAAGACATAGCGCATACACGTATTGTATCATTTAACTAATATAATATTAAAGTCACTTTAATGTTTTGAAGTTCTAAATTAAATGACTTAAATGTTATGCACCATTTTTAGTGTTATGTACCTCAACAGAAAAAAAACGAATATTTATAATATCAGTCACAACAAAAGCATATGAACCAGCACATAAATCAACACTTAAGACTCAAAAATATTTATATGGAAAGTTTAGGGTGAGCAAATCCAATATAATTTTAAGTGACATATGTTCAGAGATCTAATGGAAAATGCATAAAAAATATGTAACTTGGAGGGAGTTACACATTATTTATATATATATATATATATATATATATATATATATATATATATATATATATGTACGTATATATATAGAGTTCAGGTTATTTCTCATTTCAAATTATCATTGAAAGAAAAAATCAATAAATAAAAAGTAAAAACAGATTTGAATAATAGCGATGCACCTTTCAAGTTTGGAAATTATTGTATTTAAAAGAATCATAACAGAGATTTAATGAAACGGTAATAAAAATACAATGTAGTTTTGATTAGAATTAGACTTGGCATTACATGTAAAATAGGTCGAGAAAATAATAAAGCGATCTGTTGTCTATGAAAGACCTTTATTTTCGTACCTCCTAATCAATTTGTTTTACGAATATATATATATATATATATATATATATATATATATATATATATATATATATATATATATATAATTTTACAGCCTTGTGTACAATTTTACAGTTTTATAATATTAAATGAACAGAATAGATATCAATGCCTAATAACACATTTCATTTGGCAAAAATAAATTTTGATCGTCCTCAACGCAATGCGGTTTAGTTCTATAATACCTAACATTTTGTTTTGCATCATTTCCATTAGAGAAATTTTCACAGCGACAGTTCGATTTCTATGAGACTTTTAAATAATACAAGCGTCTGCGATTCATTCGATTCATTTATATATAACGCGAGATTATAAAATTTCCGTTTTCTGCTTTTGAGGTCTAAAAATGATACATAGATTTATATGATTTGATTTAAAACTTCAAAAGAATAAAGTTATCTATTAAGCATATGATACAATATGTGCATGCGATATTTGTTTATACACTGGTAAAAAATGCAGATCGGCACTGCAAAAACAACCTATATGAAGATTTATAATTTTCATCAAGACCATTAGCAATAGGCAAGTCTCTCACACTGGTAAAGGATACGCTTTTTTCTCAACAGTTATACCTGTTATGTGATATATTATGGAACCTCTTAGAATTTTCGAAAAAAAAATTGTAAATTCAGCTTGAATACCGATGTAGTTTGAAAAATTTTTATTTACGTTTCCGTCATCAATTCAGATTTAAATAGATAAAAATACTAATGACGAAAGTACAGGAGAAATCTTAGTGAATATAAAAGAATTATTGGGAAAAATTAGTGAATATTGGAAATTTCTTTTTAAAGGAATACAAATGCAACATTATTCAAATAAAAGTTCACTAAAGCTCTTACAGCTGTTATTGGAAATGTAGTATAAAGACGAAACTTGAGGACGAGATGATTAAGAAGTGATAATTGTTTTCAAAACTTTTTTCATATAAGAAGATTTGTATTTAAAGAATATTTATGTCCCGAGTGTGTTTTATGTGTGTATAAATATGACTTTTCAATGACCATTTAAAAATATATTTTTGGATAATTGTATTCATTTCGTAATTAATGCTACGGTATATGGTATTTATTTTCATTGTTTTAATAAAAAATTTAATTAAATATGATATAAGCACGCTATTTATATTACCAACACAATTGCTGTTTTTTTCATAAATGTTTCTATAGTACGGTCACCTGATGTCAATGAGAAATGTTCTTGGATGTTCCGTTTTTTATTTGTATTTATGGGATTAATGTGAAAAACTAAAAAATAGGTTGTAATAAACAATAGGTTGTTTAAATTCATGTTTGTTTAAACTTGATAACTACTTTGTTCATTATTCAACTAATTTGTTCATGTTTGTTTAAACTTAATAACTTGAAATTATGTCAATGTTTAAATCACTTCTAAAGGCTTTTATAGTTCTTAATTATTTTTAATCATTTAATTCCTCCTTATGTATCATCATACTTATTACACGTTCTTGTTTCAAAGACATGTGTTATTAAATATTATTATTAAATATGTTAACAGTATCGCACTATTTCTTGCACATATGTAAAATGAAACATGTTTTTTCAATAAAAGATTATTAAGTAAGGCATTAACACATACATGAAAATATTTATTTTATGTATGCTCTAGTTTTGTTATGTCAAGTGAGTGGATCACATCTTAATATGAATAAATATATAGCAATGCGTTAAAACCAGGCTCGTTGTTCCGTTAGCCACAATTATTATATTATGGATTTAGATGTAAGATTTAACAATTAGCTACATAGTAATTGTGTCACTCTGATTTTCTGTTCATATATTGTCTATTTTTATGGATTAGGTCCTAGTCGTTTGCTATGCATCTGACGTGCAATAATCAGTGAGACAATATTCGGAGTAAATGTAACATATTCTATTTAATAATATTTATTTATTATATGTATTATTTATTATAAACACACACGTCCCAGAAAAAAAAACTCCAGCGACTCTGGCTGACTCTCGTCGATTAGAAGAAGAAATAGAACATTCGAGTTAACACGCGTTTGAAGAGAAATCGATGGAACATATGAATGAATGTGCACTCACAGAGGTGATGAGCTGGTGTTACATGCGTTGAGTCGATGGAGAAACTTTCACCGACCTTCTCTGTTAAAAGTGGGCAGTGGTCATTTGTCTATAATCGCAACCTATAAAAGTCGATCGCCTGCGTTAATCCTTATTCTTTCATATTGAGGTGGAGTCGCTTTTGTTAGAGAATATTTTCTTATATTTTGTAAGTTTCGAAACTTTTATATGTACTTTTATAAAAAGAAAATATGATTATTTTCATCATGCTCGTTACTTTTCTTCTCGTTTTATATATTAACGGTCATTTTCGTCATCGAACTTTCAAAAATTCTGCATAAATATTGCATTCGTAAAAAGAATTATTTGCCGTACCTCCGTCCCAACTTAATTTATATCGTGTAACTTCACTCTGTGGTGGTATGTATTTTTTTAAATATCTTCTCCAAAATTATGTGAATACACATTTTAACGTAAAATTTAAAAAAAAATTGTTTTTCGTTTGTAGCTGAGTATATTGCTTATCTTCAAGACTGCTGGCTTATTTTTCATAAAACTTTCATTGATCTTTGAAACTCTGCATCATTAACCTACATTCAAAAAAGGAATCAAGGGGTGATGGTGTTTTAAGGAGAGTGTGAAATATAATTTTCTTACTTTTGCTGCTTAGACTGCAGTATCTGCGTTCTGATAAGGTGAAAAAACTAATTTCACTAGTAAAAAAAATTTCTTGTAGACTCCTCTCCATTAGAGATTATGAACTGCAGGACAGAAAAGATAATGATGATTAGTAATATGATAATATTTCTGAATGCAGTGCACATTTTTAATAGTTGAAGATTCCCAATTCGAACATACTTACTCGTAACTTGCAATACTTTTAGTACATTAAAGGATTCTTAGAGTGTAAATTATCTCATTGACAGATTTATATACTTGCCTACTCATGACCGTGGGTTATGCTCTGAAAGCTTACTCATTCTACTGGTTCCCAAATATACTTCTACCTCTTAGGAAAAATTATTTACTGTATAAGCAGCAAAATTTCTAAATCATTTGGATTCTTGCTCCTCAAAAATGTCTTCGATAAAAGTCGATTAAAAAATTCTAAGAATTAAAAATTTCGATTATAAACTCGCCCTCTCTTTAACCATAGTCTTTCTGTGCTCTTGTCCTGTTAATTTTTCTCCTTAACTCATGTCAATATTTGAATTAATTTTTTTTTTACATTTATATTGCAATTTATCTTACAGTTACACCACCTAACAACCGATTTTTAGAACTTATGGCTATGATTAACTGAAAGATATAGTTTCTGTAGAGGTAATATATATATATATATACATATATACATTTACGTTAACGGAAGGATAAAACAAAACCGCATAAGCACGTATGTTAATGAATGTATTGTTTATTGTGAACCAAACAAACTCACTGAAGATAACTCCACCCATGCATCGTATTAATATGTTATCAACTATTTCTCGAAATATCGTCGTTAATTATTCAGAGCCGATCTTATTAACTAAGGAAACTAAATTTTCTTCGATAATAATGCGGTCTGTGTTTAACGAAAACACCAATGTTGTATCACGTTCCTTTTTTATTACTCAATATTTTGAGTAAGAAAACACCAATCTAAAATAAATATAGATGAAACCAGATACCGACCACTCTTGTACGATCGAGTTATAGTAAAGGAAAATTTACTTAAATTTATTGTAGCGAATTACTATTTTTCTTATCACATCATGTTCTATTTCATATTAAATTATCTTTCAATAGCCATGCTTGTGCCTTTTATGATACATCGATATGTAATAAAGTAATAATTTTTAAATTTCCTTACCTGTTTAACGTTCTTGGCCAAGACGGATTGGCCCTACACATCAAAAAGTACATACCTTTTAAAACACTTTTGCAAGTAAATATCCTTATGTCGAATGCAATTTGATCGCGCTGAGTCAATGGGTGAAAACTTCAAGCGGTCGAAGAGTAAGCCGCCTACAAACTAAATATTTCTTTTAATTATTTGTTTTAATTTATCACTTGTCATATCCTATTAAATGTGGACTTTTTTCTTCTTTGTAACAAATCGCGACGTCCGCTTCGGACTCCTCGTTTTAAATGATAAAATGAAAAAAGTCCTACCGCTACTCATTCGGCACGGCTTATGAAATATGAACTTGCTGAATAAATATGAGCCTAACGTGAAGAGTCAATATTGTTTTAACGGAAAATAAAATGTAATTGGTTGTCTTAGAATACAATCAATTTATAACGAAATGCCTATGATGAGTTTGTATGATTCACTCGTGAACATTTAATAACTTGAGTTAATGTGTCGCCAAATATTTAGAATGTACGGAAAATGGTTATTGAATTTACAGTTTTCATAGTTTTGAAGTAAAGCTACGCCTTACTAATATATAACACTTTGAGTGCAACTAAAAGTTGCAAAACCATCAAGGAACTGATTAAACTGATATTTTAATGCAATTACAAATTCACAGTTTCAACTACCTACTCTAACTGTTATAATGGTATTGCTAAATTTATTTAAATTTTATTCTTTTTTCCACTATATTATTTAAAAAAATCCAATCTAATCATAAGAAATGTTTGATTCGATATTTTTTGGATTGTAAATTTTATTAAAATACGAGTTTATGCCGTAATAAGTTATTTCTACATGATAAGTTACGGCATATTTGCTGCTGTAGATTTTTATGTTATTTTTGTATTTAAATGCCATTGAGTACTATACATCTGGTCGCAGGTCAAAAAACGAGTGCGTGACACTTCATGCGTCACTTTTATTGTCAGCTTCGGATTTCTCCATAAAAATATTTTTATGTTCGTTCAATTATATTGCAAAATTAGTTTGTTAGCTTCTGGCTATCTCCATTTGATACGTGGCGTATTTACCGAGTAACATGGTGGGGCTCATATCTGTTAGCTGAATGCAATCAAATTATCTCAAACTTCCTTTTAATGGATGACGAAATTGTTGCCTACTCATTCATTCCGAGACTTAAAATCGCAGGCATACTTCAATAAAATTACGAATTAAATTTAATACCATAATTTATTTAAAAAAATCGTCACTGAAATAAATAGAACTACTGTAACGTTGAGCCTGTTGTTGAGTATTGGTACACATAACTACTACATATTGCTCGTTGTCGCTATTTGTATTTCTTAAACAAGATACCGCTGGCAAGCACAAATTAGAGTTGTAGATTGGTATTGTTTTTGTTCACTTAACGTACTGTTTACAATATTAAGAAAAAAATAACAATGAGAAAAGGTACAAGGGACACATATTTTATATTTTCATTTTATCAAAAGAACTGATTTTTGATTTTACACTTTGGTTTGCAAAAGGAAATTAGTGAAAATATATTTTCACACAATAATTCAGCACCACATTCTAGCAGAAACTTGATAATGAATTCTTGTGGTTATTACCTTATTACGTATCAGATGGCGTACTTATCTACAGAATGCTGGGAATGTAAATATTGAATAATTAATTGGAAAAATTTTAGTTAACAAATGCTCTAATATGCAGTATCGAGTGTACCATTTCTAACAGGAAATAATAATAAAAATGAAATGATATTGCGTGGAGATACTATAAATATGAAGAGCTTGTATGATGAAATACAGTTAAAGGCTATTTTCTTCGGTTCAAAAAGTGATGGAGAAAATTTCGGATAAAAGTTATATATATATATATATATATATATATATATATATATATATATGTATATATATATATATATATGTATATATATATATATATGTATATATATATATATATATATATATAAATACAATTATATTGGAAGCCGATAATAGAATAAGGTAAATTGTAATAGGATCAAGGTATCTATTGGATCAAGTTAATGAGTAATTGAAATAGATCAAGTCTACGTAGTAAAACTAGTAAAAGAACTTAATTTAAGGTATATAACCATTAATTAGAGTATTGCAATGAATTTTTGCACTCGAATAAAACAATTGAAGGCAGAATTTTGATGGAAAAAGTATTTTATTATATTATATACACATTTTACAAACCCTGAGTTCAAAAAGGCAAATATTTCTGATTTATGTTTTAGTTTGAGTTTGTTATTTTTAACATAATACTTGCCGTATTATATCTCGAAGATAAAAAGCAATAAAGAACAATTTAAAAGCATTTTAAAAATAGTAATGTTTCTTATAAGTTTAGAAATAATTGTAATGAAAAGAATTCTAACACAAATTTGATGAAACATAATCAAAAATAGAATGTAGTTTTTTTTAATTAGAATTGTTATTACATTATTTCAAGTACTTATTTAAATACTTATTAAAAGAAAACCACGGGCGATTTACTGAGAAAATATTGTCAAAATTGGTAGATAGAATTAAAAAACTTGCCGTTGGATACGAGAGGCATTCAATTTTGAGTCTTTAATTGGAGATTATTTGGAAATTGACTTTACGAATACAAATACGATCCTATAGTTTTTGATTCTGTAATATTAAGAGGAAGGAATAAATTCAAATGTCAAATAATATTTTTAATTTCGTCAAAATATATGGGGATAATTTTTAACGCAACATCGTGTAGTTATAAAATAAGTAACATTTTGTTTAGCATCAATGCCAGTGGAGAAATTTTCATGAAGGCAAATCGATTTTTATGAAGTTTTTAAAAATATAGAATTTGCGATAAACGAGCCACGTATTAACGTACAGGGCATAATATAGTTTATTTTAATAATTGTAACTTCTTTCAAGGAATTTGGTTACATTTCAGAAGCACCGAGTTTGATTAAATACAATTGGAAGACAATAAAATTTCGATTAAATACGAGTCGGGCTCACGCATCGGAAATTACAAGTGAAATTACTTTATTTAATATATTTCGTTATTAACAAGGAGTATCTAATGAAATAAATGTTTAATATTACCTAATACAACAAAGTAAGAGAAAAATATGAAATCCTGAGTATCTTATAAATTATAATTTCTAAAATCAACGTTATGATTTTTCTAAAATGTTTCGTAGATTTCCAAATACCCTGTCTTCAAAGTAAAAACTTTTCGTGTTTCACCTTGTCCAGAAATGTTTCAAGGGATTTCGCTGGGTTTCTGATATGCTCCGTGCTATGTCAAGTGCAATAGAACGAGAGGAAACGGGTTAGTGAATATGTTCTTATTTCGTCACTTTACTCAGAGATTTCTCGGTGCAGCGGTAAAACACTGGATTACGCATGGAACACGACGGAAGGCTGAGTTTGAATCTTCGCGCTTGTGTTTTTTCTTCTCGAGTTTCTGTTTTTAAGTAATTTTTTTTATTTAAAATTTTTATTTATTAATAGAATTCAGAAAAAAACCCTCTCTTTGGCGCTCAACGCGTACTCAGTATATAAAACCCTCGTTTATGAAAACGGCATATATTTTCTCTTTAGGCAAATATACTTATTTATAACGTGTAATTTTGTATGTAATTGCATAACTTATATTATAAATGAAGCTTGTTGGTAAGAATTAATATCACTTATTTATTACGATATTCTTAATTTAATTAATTTCCCACATACACAGCAGGATTATATTGGCCGACAAAATCTTATTTAGTACCATGTGGTCTTCAGCGCATCTAATTTTTTTAAGTCATAATTTGAGGTTCACTAGTTTCACAAATAAGTTATATATATTTTGTTGCTTTTTAAAGTATAACTCTAAAAATATTCCACGTAAAGTTTTGGGAAAAAAATTCTTGTACTTGATTTCCTCTCCTAAAATTGTTATAAAAAATTTTTGTGTTTTAACTCTTGAGTTATGTACTGGTTTACATACTTATCATAATATAGTTACATACAATAATATAGTTGTCACAGGTGCAGATTCGCAGTAACGAAAAACAGGCTCTGTGAATGGTTCAAATTTTATCAGAATAATTAGCATTAGATGGGCAGCCGCTGGTAAAACATATCTTTTGTGCCTAATAAGGATACTGGCAATGTGATGTGATCTCGCAATGTGATGTAAAACTTGCAATATGATGTAACCTTGTAGAATTTTTCAACTAAAAATTACAATCTACTTTAATAAATGTAGTTGTTAAAACTTTTCGTTTATAAATACGTCATTACTTTAAATTTAAAGTATAAATAAAACGAAATCGCTTTTCCAATTTTCCACTCGGTTATATAATCAATTATGCTCATGGAGGGCATTTTAGAGTTTTTTTTTTAGTTTTATATTAACAGTAATATTAATTTAAATTGTAATACTATAGTAATTAATTATCTTTCATTAGATGACCAATTATTTTTTTGATTTTGATTTTTGAGCAGAAAAAAAGAACCTTATCCTATTTTTTTTCTAAAAAAGATATAGTTTTTCGATAATTGAGTTAATTTTATTCCTGTTGAGATGCTTCTAGTATTATAAAACTTTTGTTTGACAGAAAGAACATTTTTAGCCTGGAATTACTGCAAGATTCCAACGAATATTTTTGCTTCTTTTTTTATCAAAATTTCTATTTTGAAATAAATAATAATCAAAAAAATAATTGGTCATCTAATGAAAGATAATTAATTACTATAGTATTACAATTTAAATTAATATTACTGTTAATATAAAACTAAAAAAAAAACTCTAAAATGCCCTCCATGAGCATAATTGATTATATAACCGAGTGGAAAATTGGAAAAGCGATTTCGTTTTATTTATACTTTAAATTTAAAGTAATGACGTATGTATAAACGAAAAGTGTTAACAACTACATTTATTAAAGTAGATTGTAATTTTTAGTTGAAAAATTCTACAAGGTTACATCATATTGCAAGTTTTACATCACATTGCGAGATCACATCACATTGCCAGTATCCTTATTAGGCACAAAAGATATGTTTTACCAGCGGCTGCCCATCTAATGCTAATTGTTCTGATAAAATTTGAACCATTCACAGAGCCTGTTTTTCGTTACTGCGAATCTGCACCTGTGACAACTATATTATTGTATGTAACTATATTATGATAAGTATGTAAACCAGTACATAACTCAAGAGTTAAAACACAAAAATTTTTTATAACAATTTTAGGAGAGGAAATCAAGTACAAGAATTTTTTTCCCAAAACTTTACGTGGAATATTTTTAGAGTTATACTTTAAAAAGCAACAAAATATATATAACTTATTTGTGAAACTAGTGAACCTCAAATTATGACTTAAAAAAATTAGATGCGCTGAAGACCACATGGTACTAAATAAGATTTTGTCGGCCAATATAATCCTGCTGTGTATGTGGGAAATTAATTAAATTAAGAATATCGTAATAAATAAGTGATATTAATTCTTACCAACAAGCTTCATTTATAATATAAGTTATGCAATTACATACAAAATTACACGTTATAAATAAGTATATTTGCCTAAAGAGAAAATATATGCCGTTTTCATAAACGAGGGTTTTATATACTGAGTACGCGTTCCGAGTGTGTTTTTGTGTATATATACATATATATGTAAATAAATATATACATTTTCCATAATCATCTATCTAATTTATATTATCTATTATTTCTCGGTATTTACTTGTGATATAAAACACTTGTAATGTATTCTATTCAAGCACAAATCATAACCACCACACGTTTACCACAATTCCCATTTTGTGTGTTCAACGCTTTCACTTTCCCAACTTAATTTGTTACTTTACTCCTACGTCATTTTTTTTTCATTTGTACAACATTACTTTCAGTTAAAAATCCATTTCTTACATTAAACATTTTTCTGGGTTTTCAAGGGAGCTAATGATACAAATATATGCATATTTTCCGTGGAAAATTTTCCCACAAAATTATAATATTATCATTTATATAAATAACGTTTAAGAAAATGTGTTAATAACCATTTTGTATCACTTAACCTATACTAATTTACTTGCAATAATACATACAATATTATGTGAAAAATCAAAATAAAATATATCCTTAGGAAGAAATACCAATAAATGTCCAGTTAAACGTTAACTTTTTTTGAGGGTTAAATAACAAATAAAATCTCTTCTTTGTCATTCGTTTTATGAAAAAAATGGATTCTTTTTGCTTAAAAGGGTTTCATTTGAATCCGTCCTTCTACTCGCATAGTTTCAACCCACTGAACCACGAAAAGAAAATTTGTTCGCATTGTAAATAATAATAGAACGGTAATAGTAGGATATCAACATAGATATCTTTATATTCTTATTCACAATTTACATTTTTGCAAATTACGTCTTAATTTTGGAGCTAATTGAATGAAAAGGCGAAGAATTGGGAGCGATAAAAGAAACGAATTTTCCTGTTCAACAAAACCATTAAGCTCTGTGATAGATGAAACTACGTGATGTAGTATTATTTCTACTTTCTTCTACTACATAAGAAAGTAGGAATAATACTACATCACGTAGTTTCATTTAATTGTGAATAATGAATTTCTACAAAATTAACGCCAAATATATTCAATATTTTCTATGATAGACTAAAATCATAATTTGAATTAAATACATTATTCGTTTTCAATATAATGTTCATTAACGTGAAAGACTTTTTTAACCAAGTTATATTTTCAAAATTTCAAAATAATTACGTTTAAAAAGAATTTGTTAAAAAATTGGCTTTTGCTGCTTTGTATTTTTAAAATGTTTGCCCAAATTTTAAATAGTAGTAGTAGATTCTTGCTTAGATTTATATTTTTCAAAATTTTACTAACTTATTGTTAAAATAAATATAAAAATTACACTTTTGTAACCATGGGACTGGTTAAGACCAATGAAACGAGCTCAAGCTCGATGTATTTAGTATAAATCATTGTAAAGTTTCCATGACCATCGCCCTCCTCTGCCATCAGATCCTTCCGGTTATAATACATACACATAAAATAAAGTCACACAAACACTAACTAGACGTGTTTATCATATCAAAGGCTCCTATCACCACATCCGTCCTCCATCATCATTACAGTGCGGTACTACCATATCTTTAAATGGTCATCCGAATTGAATAAATTTGAGAAGTTTTAATCGATGTGGGGAATAATGGACTCGATTTATTTATCAATACACATACATGACGTAAAAGTGAAACAAGTAAAAATGTGTTGAAAAGAGCACAGAGTATCCGTTCATCGTAAGAACTCTATAGATGACGAAGTCATTGAAACGGTTTGGTCTAATTTTAAATCAAAGTGCTATGCGATTTAAACTGAGTACTATAAAGTATTTCAAGGAAACAAATTTTATGAAGAAATTTGATAAAGTATGCGAGTTAAAAACCCACATTATACGATTAAATCTAAAACGATATAGATACATTTTTGGGTGCCCTGATTTTAACACCGTGCAACAAAATTATAATTATAATTTTAACTGCTAAGGAGAAATGAAAAATAAAGAAAACAAATTCGATGTCAAAAATTATTTAGAACATGTATAAAATGTACATCAAACTCGAACTTTGAATATAACTGAGTTGTTTAAAAAAATCCGACAAACTTGTTTTGCCAGTTTTTTAAATGGTACAATATTAAAATCTGCACCAAATCATACATTGAATTTTTTTAATTAACTTTTCTATCAAAGGCAAAATTTACAAATTTTTGGCTCTCACAAGCAATGTTGGCGGCTCTTTAGTATACTCCGCTTTTAAGAGAGAAATTAAACTGCTAAATAACATTTACCAATTTAATTTCTCCCTTACTATCGGATGTTAACACCGGTGACCAACTCAAAGCTTCTAATATTAGTAAAGTTTAATGCGAAACACGGTATAATTTTGTTGAGGTGAGCGGTGTCGCCCTGTTGAACGACAGCTGACTGGTGTTGGCGTCCTCTTCGAACTGTAGACCGTAGCGCCGGTCCTGGTGATTATGTGGCCGAATCGCCGGCCAGCGAGACGGTGCTGACTTCTGTTTGAACGGTAACATTTTTGAATTGCATTTGAAGAAAAAAACAAGAAAATAAGAATTTATTGGATAAATAAATCACATCGTTGTGTTAATATTTCATTAAAATTTATTTGAAATCAAAAGCGTGACCAAGACTTATTGCCTGTTTTATATCAGTGTTTAAAAATTAATGAACAGAAAAACACAGGGGCCAGCAACTATTCTTAAAATTGTTTTCCAGTAGAGCTCAACCATTTTTTTAAGAAAACAATCAGCATAATAGATTTGGGGAAAATAAAAAAAATACAATTTTTATTTGGTCATCTCCTTGAATACTGAGTTATAGTTTATGTAATCTACGTCTATATTTTAACTAATAACCTGCCTCGGCTTTGCACGGGTAAGCAAATATTTTTCACGCATTGACGCGGGATACATACAATTAGTGAACAATTTGTGACAGCTTGCTCATATAATTTTACTTACTTTAAAATCCTAGTTAGAAATTAAGTTTAACAATACCATTGTAAAATTATGTTTTGTTATGAAGAAGATATTTTATAAGATAATTTCTAGAACATTCAGTTAAAAAATGTGTTCTTTTTTAAACAGTAAGTTCACGCATTGGCGCGGAACACTTATAATTTGTGAAAAATATGTGGATGCCCGTGCATATAATTTGCTTACTTGAAAACCCTATTTTTAATTACATAACTACTGTATAAAGGGAAATTTGATCTAAATAAGTTTAGTAATGTCATTGTAAATTTTTTAAGAATAACGATGCAGCTATATACTGTTCACAAGTATCTAATGATTTGAGCGGCCTCTCCAGTGTACCCTTTTTTTAATTTAATTAATATTCATAGTCCCACATTAAAAATATTTAAATAATTCGTACGTCCGAAACTTATTAGGGACACTACGGAATGAACAATCCCTAAGATAATCTTTCCGTTTATTAAATTGGCCGGCTTTGCTGGAAAAACTTATTTCCATTGACTGTATGTGCTTATTCGCCTTGTTTTTAAAATATCCGTGCAATGATGAATCATACTGCAACTATCTTTCTTTACAAATATTCAAATACTTGTTAGTATTACAAGCCTCTACTACGGAGTTTGTCTTGCTTTACTCACTATATTATTCACCTGGTTTTCTAATATTTCGGAAAATTTTGTTAGATATTTGTTACTCAATTATTTAACTCCCATAATAGCGTAATTCCGGTTGAATGAAACTCGGTGCTTTTTACACAATAGTTAAATGTTAACACTTAAACATATCAATAGATGTAGCAACTTGTTTATTAAATATTTCCTTAAATGTACTATTACCTGCATGTATTTAAAGAAAAATGAAAAAAATAATATTGTTTACAAGGAAATTATTCATTCAAAATAAATCCTGTTAGTTTATCATAAAATTTAGGCAGCCAAAGCTGCGGGAAAAAGCTATTTATCAATAAGCAAGTATACAACCAATAATAATAAAATAAAATAAATCAAGAAAATTAAATCAAGTGTGATATGCTGAATCAATATCCAGGAGGTGCTTTATGCGTACAAGATATTTTAAGCTTTAATTAACATATTCCTAAAGTCACCCAAACTTCTGACGAGGACTGAAAAAAAATACTACAATACCACAAATATGCCGTAAAGATTGAATATATTTGACATTAATTTTGTAGATATTTATTATTCACAATTAAATCAAACTACGAGATTTAGTATTATTTCTACTTTCTTTAAGTTCTTTACCTCGACCACTTTAAGTTCCTTACCACTACCTCTTTACCACGATATTTGCTAATTACCCACCTGAAGATGTTGCAATACAATGAAACCTAAGTCGTGGTAAATAAGTTAAAGAAAATAGAAATAATATTACACCACGTGGTTTCATTTAATTGCTGTAGAGTTTTGAAAGAAAGCTGTGTAAACTATAACTTTAGAGAGAGGTCTATTATAACTATCAAGGAAAATCCTTTGTCTTTCACTTTAAAGTTTTTTTATTTGTTTTAAAATGTTTTCTGGTGTATTCAATTTAAAATTTATCTAACTCAAATAAATTTCTAAAAAAAATAAAATTTCTAATATTGTTAAAAAAATGTTATTATTTGAATGAGAACAACCATATCTTAATTTGATTTTTATTATTTAGCTTAAAATCTTAATGTGAGGTGTACATTTTTAGAAATGTTTTCAAACTTGTGTAGTGTAAGTTCACAGTTAAATCACAATGTAACCTGGTTTTAAAGAACAAAAACTAGTTCTAAGTAACAGTATATACATTAAAGAAATATTTAGGTTTATCAAACAGGAATCGGAAATTATCCATGTATACGCAGGTTGAAGGAAACTATTAAAAAGATTTACAATTTTTTGAAGTTATACTTCTTTAGGCGCGTTATGAAAAAAATGATGAGAATGAAATTTTAAGATTCGTCACACAAAAGTTACAGTATGAAGTTGCAGCGGTTGCAGTCTTTTCCACATGTTTCTAGTGTCTACATTCACACACGTGTATTAGTTTCATATAAGTGCGATTTATATACGTGCTGATAAATTATATTTAGTAGTGATTTAAATTCAATATTTTTATTAATATATTTACTATTCGTAAATATTAGTGAAAAAATTGTGTTTATAGACTTTTTCAAGTGCTCCAATATAATTGAGGTTATCTATCCGTATGTATTATTTATTGATATAAATTAAAATATTATTATTTAACATAATTAATACTAAATATTATTAAATTATTAATGTTATATATTTATTATTGGTTATTCAATATTTTAAAAGTATATAAATAAATTTAATAATAAATTCAATTTGAATTCATTGAATTTAAGTTTATTCATTTTTTAAATATTGTTATCATCTTCTTACTTTAATATTCACTTTTCATTTTTATCAAAAATTGTCATTAAATTTGTTCATTTATTTTTATAAATATTTATTACTTTCATTTATTCAATTTAATAATAAATATTGAAAATTAATATTTTAATTTGATGTTTAATTTTAATTTTTATCACAAATTTTGTATTAAATGTTTTATAAAATTTATTTCTTTATTTTGAAAACATTAAATATATTTATATATAGAAAATTAATTAACTTAAATTCAATTTTTGAAATTATTAAATTTATTCATTTACTTTTAAAATATTAAATAATCAATAATAAACATTTAAAATTTAGAGTCTTTTAATAATTTAGTACAAATTATGTCCTATATGTTTATTATTCTCTAAATTTTATTTTTAATAATTGTATATATGTGTGTATATATATATATATATATATATATATATATATATATATATATATATGTATATATATAATTAAATTATTAATTTACAATTTTTTAAATTTATTATGAATTATTAAATATTAAATTTAGAAAATTATAATTATTTCTTCAATAAATAAATGAAACCTGGTTAGCCAATGATGAGTCGATTAGTATACCAAATTTCAATTGAATAATACAATATAAACGATCAAACGTTCGAGCTGGAGGAGTTACCATTTATCAGAATATGCACGACACTATCAATATCATTACTCCAAACATTGATATGACTGTAAGACAGGCGGAATTGGCAAGTTCAACAGTGATATCAGTTGGTGAGTTTTGTGCAGCTGAATGCAAAATGGAAGATGGCAACAAAATTGTTTTGAAGGTAAATTACATTACTCCAAATAAAAAAATGGACATCATTAATTTCTCGAAAAGATATTATGGCCATATACAACAGCTGGAGGAGAATATCTTGGTAGAGGAGAAGACAAGTTACCGATAATTTTAAGTGGGGATTTCAACGTCAATTTTTCCAGTGAAGATGCTCGTCCACTTATTGATTTCCTCCAAAATGACTTAAATCTAGCCATAAATAATAATCCTCTGGTTTCGACAAATGACATGGCACTACCATAGATGCTGTATTTGTACGATATCTCAACGCTGTTAATACAAGACTTTTTCCAGTCCTTTTATTATTTTATTGTAATTTATTATTTGTATACAATTAAAAAAAAACTATTTTTTAAAGATGCCAAAGAAGTATAACTTCTCACGCGCGTACATAATTACACGCACTCTTTTTTTTTAGTTCAAAAAGAAATAATAAATTTTAAGTTAATGAATGGTCTAGAGCCACTCTACTGTATTTTGATCGTTTTGAAAGGTTAGAAATATCGCATATAAAAATATTTTTCTTATATTTTTATAAGCCCATTATTATTAAATTTAGTACATAAAGTTTACAGTTGTATTAAATACACACTGCAGTAATTTTGGAAAATGACTACTTTTTTTACGCAAAAGCACTTCGAAAGTTTTTTTTGTGTTGTATTTTTCACAAAACTCAATAAAAATAATTTATATGTATTTTTTGTATTTCGATTTGTTTATGAGTTACGAAATCATACAAAATTTCGTAACTCATTACAACTTTTATTAATGACTACTGATGTATTAAAGTGGTTTTGTTTCCATGGATAAAAATTACATTTTCTCTAAAATATGTACAACATTTTTTTAGCCAGTGATTCGTTATAACCCGCATGAATATGAAAAGAAAAAATACAGTCTTCTAATTTTAAAAGAAACACTTTTTCCGCTTTCAATAAAAATCTGCTTAAAACTGGAAACTTAATTTGTGAACACATTTTTAATGAATCCATACGTTTATTAGTTTACAAAGTAGTTACAAATGAAAAACCAAAAAAAGAGGAATTGCAGTTTTGCTATAAATTATTTATTGATTTTATTTCCGCAGGATCCGCCATCCACTGTTTAATTCTCCTAAGAAAAAGCAACTACATCATAAAGTCATGAGATTTGACATGATCGTTCATTTTATAACTTTTCAAGTAACGAACAGATGCGAATCATGCAATACGAACTTGTTTGTTTGTGAAAATCATACAAACTTCATTACTCTAAGAAACAGAAACTGTTTGTCATAAAATCATGGGGTTTCGCATGTTCCGTAGTGTCATTAAATTATTACAAATTGCAGATTAAAAAAAAATATTTTTGGAATTTGTTTCTTGATTGGAAAATTTAGATTTGATTTGACTTAAATTTATTTGAAAGTATTAAATTTTCCCCAAAATAAGAATGATGTTCTTTTATTCTTTATGAAAAAGAATTGACAAAAGTCACTATGCAGAAACACTTGAACACTAGTAAAACTTTATAAGAAACAATGCCACGCAAAAATAATATTTAGAAAAATATTAGGAAATTAGTTACTTTAAAATAAAGTAACGATATCTTAATTGGATTTTTATTATTTAGCTCTTAAAGAGCACAATGCAACATGTATATTTCTGTGAATGTTTTAAAACTTTTATGCTGTAAGATTATGACTAAAACACTAAGACTAAGTTTTAATGAATAAAGACTAATTTTATGAAATAGTAAATATACAATAACAACGCTTTATGACACCGAATAACGGTCAGGAATTATCCGTACACACATAGAATTCACAAAGATTAATATATAGATTTATACAATTGGTTAATTTAAGAGTAAAAAACAAATTTAATACTAATAAATTTTATGTAGCTGCTTGAAATTATTTCATTTCCTTTTAGAGCTTTGAGATATATTCTCGCCAAATGTGGCTAATTTCGTGCTCAGAAAATATTTTTATGTATTAAATTTAGTATGTAAAATAATTAATTTAACTTTAAAAAATATATAGCACAGTGGTACTTTGAAAAATTATTACCTTTATATAAAACAAACTATCATATTTTTTTCTTTAATTGAATTTTTTACAAAATGGAATTATAAATTATTTGTATACTTTTTTCTGTATTCAAATTAGTTTGTGATTTACTAAATTGTACAAGAATCGTATGTTGATGCTTATGACAAAAATTATATTAATAGTTTTTCATTCACATGAATAAAAATTTGGTTTTTCAAAAAAGTCACCAGACAGTTTGTAATTTATTATAACTAGGATGCATATAATTATAATAAAAATTTAATCATTTAATTTTAAAAAAAGCGTTACTTACATTTTTAAATAAAAATGTGAATAAAGGTAAAAAGTAAAAATTTAATTAACGAAGACTTTTCCATGAATTTGTATTTTTATTGGTTTACAAAAGTTTTTAAAATAGAGCAAGTTACAAAATTCATACTTATTATATAACTTATAAATAGATTCTAATTGTTACAGAACTTTGTATTAAAGCAAATTAAACTGTATTATTAATATCATTTCTTTATTGAATCACGTACGACATATATTAAAAGAACATTCTTAATATTCAGTTGCACATGATCTGTCGTCCATTGTATTCATTTCTCTTAAAAAGAAGAAACATTGTCACAGATTTATGGTATTTTATATTTTTCGTCAAGTTTATTTTGCACTTGTTTTTTATTACAATGTTCTTATAAGGTCGTACTTGGTAACTTTAGTACGTCAAATAAATTAAAAATTATAATATAAAAAAGGAATGAACAGTTATGGCAACAAAATTATTTTATAGCTGCAATGCTAGTTTTAAATTTTAAAAAATATTGTTTCTGTACCTGGAGATCTAATGACAATTATCTGGCACTCGTTGAACTAAAATTCAGAGTAAAAATAAGAAAAAAATTGAATAATTTTTATACCAACATAAAATATTATCAATTGATAAAAACTGCCACATATAGCAGAAAAGATGAAAAATGCGAGCAAAAGTATTTTGGAAAAAGTGGCCGTGTAGGAAAAGAGCAAAGCGTAAACGATTCCTTGTACGCACAGAAACTTTTTTTACGACTTAAGTAATACCTATTTAAGTTTTGCGAGTAACGTATGTGTCACTTAATTCACAAACCAACATTAAACATTAAAAATTAATTACCTATACTGACCGTTATAAACTGTCTTAAATATAAACGTTAAATATTTTTATCTACTCTGTCCAGATGGTTTCGGAGTGGCGTTGACACATTACTGGTTATCTTATAAATATCTGTCATATTATAATAATTAGGTAACCACATACTTTAAAAAAAATACTTACTAGGGATTTTAATGAAATGTTTGATCGTTATGTTAATTAAAATGATTTTACTACGATTTTTCTTACTTTATTGAAGTGAAGCATTTTTAGCGACTCTGAGTTATTCTGTCACGTTGCAATTGTGTAACGCTCGGGACACATTCGACTGGCAGCGGGTCTGACCGAACACAAACAAGATGGCGGTCGAGATTAACATTTATTTAAACGCTAATCTTGATGTTGCCATCGAATTTTGTGGCTTTAGTGGTGCAGTGTTTTATGTACCGTGTGATTACATGTGATTTTATTATTTATTAAATACATTCGTTACCAAAAATTACATTCGTTACCAAAATTAATTGGATTCTGTGTGCGTAATAATAAATGAAAAATTACCATAGAGTGTAACGACGTCTTAGCAGTTGTAGCAACGAAGATTTCGTCTTCCGGGCGACTGGTGGCAAGCTAGGGTGGAGCGCTGTAGCCGAGCACGTGGAACGATATGCCGCTGTCGAGGGTGTGGTTGCCGAGGCGTGTGAGAATATCGTCACCCGTTCCGTCGCGTTCACCTCGCTCCACTCGTGGACCTCTGCAACATGAACTGCTTTCAAATAATCCATATTTATAAAGTTGATATTTACAATTTTTAATCGTTCGAAAATTTATGTTCATAAAACCATTTAAATATTGAATGAAAAAAGTCGCCAGTCGAAAGTTCTTCCTCCGTCTTCCTCCGTTTTCTTGTGTTCTTATTTGTAACTGGGAATTTTTTTTAACGCAAAAAGCTTTTCTTTTCCAAAGAGCGCAATGTGAGTTACTTTTTATAACAAATGGTTTTAATGCTTCAGGGTTATCTGCGGATTTCATAATATAATTTATTGTTGGAAAATAAAGTTTTGAGCATTGTGGCAAAGTTTTAAATAACAATTTAGATGAGTTTGTCAAATGGCAAATGCTCTATTTACGTACAAAAAGAATGCAAGATAGAAAGTAAATGTTTTAACACTTACGAAATTGCTCAGTTTAAGTGGAACTAACTCATTAGAATGAGTTACACCCCAGTTTTTATATGGGACTTAAAAAATATTTTGTATTCAATATGCTCCCTAGACCTTCCATACAAATATTTAGCCAGAAATGTATCAGGTCTTTTTCACTTTTCACCTTTTAGTGTGTCTTTTATTTTATGATTTTATAATTTATTGAAAGTTGTTTTAATTTTCAGCATACTTTAAACTAACACTAAATAAAAGTAATTTTTTCAACAAGGTTAATATTGCAATGTCGTGAAATTAAAACGTAATTAAATTCGTCTTTTTCATTTATTCCAGATTTTAACTTGAGATATTCTAACTTAAAGTCGTATGACGTCGTTGCTCTTTCCATAAAGATTTTTACAAATATAAAACCTGCTTTGGCCCCTGACTTCAATAGCATGCACTAACAATATATGGACTGGTTTCGACAGAGTTAGTTCACATTTAGCGAAACCAATTAAAGCCAATTTTATTAAATCATCGTTTTATTAATATTTTTTTAGGTACCCACTTTAATTGTTTTAATGTCTGGTTAATGGCAAGGAAAACACATTAAAACAAAAGATTTTATTCTAATTGAATTGAAATATTAGTTAAGGAAAACGTATTCGTCTCTAGACTAACACTTTTGATGTGAAACATCTATAGGCGCAGATATAAACCGGATCGTTGGCGTGGCAACGCTTGCAGTGGCGACAGGTCGCCACGCTATACTAAGGTAATATATATACATACATATATATATATATATATATATATATATATATATATATAGTCTATATGTAGTAGAGTGTACGGTATGGTGATGTGTCGTCATGCGCAACCGACTACGCGACCCCCTCCTCGACCAGTTCGACGCTGTTCTTTACTACGGTACACATAACCTGTGCTTTATTATTTTTGTATTAATTGTAAATAAATGTTTATTAAATAAAGTTACCATTTTCTGTAAGAAATTGATAATACTTTATTTTTTTATTATGCTATATATAGTTCCTGTCATGATTTTGTCTTTTATGCATATTAATTGTACGAACACGATGTTTCACATCTGCCAGGTGTCCCGTGACGGCTCACTGTTTTTTCTTTATTTTTCAATTCGTCGACGTGGTATAGAGATAATGCATATTTCTTTTTACCCAAGAATCCTTAACTGGTTTAGAAAGCGAAAAAATCTTTATACTTTGCGAAGTTGTACTCGAAAATTAATATTTCACTTTTATCATTATATGAAGGGTGCCTGATAGTAAATTATTGTCGTATATGGTGTATTTATTTATTGTCAAATATATTATATTTATAAGCCTGCTGTTGTATATTTTATTTATGTATATTGCTATGCAGAAGTATTAGACTTTTTAGAAATCAAACAAAACCCCAAAGAAACAGCCTTCGCCGTCAGCTGTGGCAACAACTGTATAGCTCGTTCTGCCAAACGCGCAATAAAGTATAAAGTAATATTTCGTTCATTTACAAACTTATTTTCGACCCCGTATTTGATCGAATCAATCATTTTAAATTTTATTTACTCATTTTTATACCCGCAAAATATTTACATTTATAGCAAATTGAATCGTTTATAGCCATGACCGCGCTCACCGTGTAATCAATCAATTCGATAAAAACAAACCATGAGGCTTATCTACTCTCAATCTTAATGGCAATTCAATTAAAAGGTTTACGATGTGTGGGGCCAACTTGATTTTAATAGAATTAAAAAGTGAAATTAATTGGAAATTAATTTTCGTATTCGTCTCAGGAGCCATGAAGTTTAACGGGAAGGATTTACAGGAGAATGTTTACCAGGAAGGATTAATTTTTTTAATTAGTTTTATGTTTTGCTTGACTTTTCCTATTGAAGTTTTTAAGCAATTTTTGTAATGTTCGAGCTAAAATATTTTTTGTGGGTAAACTATTTAGTTTTATTTTTTAATATGTCAAACTATTTAGCATTAATTTTAAAGATTAAGTCTGATTTAGAATATCACTCTTTGTTGCATTACTCGGGGTAGTAATTTACGTCCCATTTTGTTTCTAATTATGAAAAATGACTTACACCTTGTCACTGGCACTATTTGTTTTCATCCATTTTTCGGTAATTAAAATTCCGGGTCGAGAGTATTAGCGTTTGGTTAAATTTTCGAATCTATGTTTTTATTAAATGATTGTAGAGCAAAAAACAAATTATATAGTGACCTCGTGCAGGAGAAATTAATAATCTTTATTATAATTTGAAGTAAAAAAATTAACATAACTATACTTATTTTCTATTTTATTAAAGTCTAAAATTGACATGTTCCCATGTAATTCCGTTTAATTTTCGAAGAACTTCATCGACTTATTTTTTTTTTCAAATTGTGAATTTTACAATAAGACTGTGGTGGTGGTCTTGAATTTATAGAAATTTAATTTTAGGGCTGTTATATAAAGAGGAAGTAATGCTTTATTTTATCAAAACAGAGCGTGCATGATTTTTCCGTAGCACTTTTGTATTTTTTGCATGTTTACGTTGATCAATTCCGTGTTATGAAATGCATCTAGTCGTGATGTTCTTTCTGCCCCATCGCTTGTTTGCCTTGTTTTTCAGGAGCGTTATTATCGAGTAATGTGCTTTGTATTTGATGATGGATTATTATTGGTGATATGTTAATTCAAACAGTTAGTATTTGTTTTACCTTATAAGTATGTACTTACACACGTCCAACCCTTCTCGTTGATGTACAGATTAGCAATGACTTTTTTTAAGAAATAAATATATCATTGTTCCTACCCGTAACCAGTGATAGGAAAAGTGTTGTGCATAGTCATATGACGTTGCAGTCTGTATTCACATCATTATTGATTAAGATGAAAGTATTTGGAGTTAATAAGACCTTAATGTAATTTGTGAATGATAAGGAAGTAGCTTTAAGAGCCATTGCATAAGAAATCTTTGGTACCTTAAGTTGAAATACATTTTAGATAGTCAAACAAAGAATAATGTGATTGATAATGAAAATAAACTTTAAAATATAGAAGCGTGGGCTGTTTTTTGGGAAATGTAAATCGAAAGCTTACATTTCCCAAAAAAACAGCCCACATTTATTTTACTGTTTTAGTCAATAAATTTATTCTTAGTTTAAATTCACATTGCTACAGAAGTGTGTATTTTTAGACTTTTTTAAATTATAATTTTGTTCTCTACATGGCTAACTATGAAATTATTACATTGTTATTGGTTATTGACGCATGTGCAACATTTCAAATTATTCGGATATCTAGAAGAGGGTGAATATTTAATTGAAAATTCCATTACATTGTTATATACATGAATACGTACATGTATCCAACATATACATACATAAATATAAGTGAATAAAAAATAAAGAATGGTAATATTGTAGTGTCTGTATGTGTAATCGTTTTATTTTTTACGTAAAATTTAGATGATTTATGAATTACACAATTTTGATAAAACCTGCCCGACAAAACTTGCCTTGCCTTTTGACTGTTTGTTTTTAAACTTTTTATCCCACTTCATACGATGCTCATAGTTCGTCTGAATGTAACGGGGGTCTTTTTTTTTTACCGGCTATTTTTTTGTAAAATACATTAAATCACGTTAAAATTATTTAACATGGAATAAATAATGAATTGAATATGTGTTTTGGTTTTGATAAGAAAATAATCGAATTATTCTAATTATAGTTCAACGCCCAATTTGTGGGCAACTTTTCCTATTTTATCCATAATTTCGAAGTCTTCAATTTTTTGGTGAATGACTCAAATTTTATTTATAATAAATATTTGAACTCTTTAATTTATTTCAAAACAGAGAAGTTCTTAAAGCTTTGCATACATCATCATAATTTATTGATTTGTGTGATACAATTACGCAAGATTAACTTGCTGGAATTTCGTGCCACACTCATGCGCATATGTTAAAAAATTGTACTTTAACTGAAGTATAATTTTATGCTGAACTAAAATAAGAGAATGTGAAAGAAAAATGTTTATAATATAGTATGGTTTCCCGCAGTTAATTAATTTTCCTTCGATTTGTTTCATTTCTTTCCTTTTTTTTAGTGTTAAAACTAGGCAGTGGAATATAGCTAAACTAGGCAGTGGCAGTGGAGTCTTTATATTCCTTGCTAATTCATTTTATTCGAGCATGATTGTTCTCATTATGTCTAATATTTTTTTCACTTCAGCTCTTCGATATATGCGGCATGTACTGAGGAAAGAATTATAATTCTATTATTGTATTTAAGATTATAATAAATAATTATATTTATTTGCCTCGTATAGTATTCTATATAAGTGTACTTGCGCACCTTCAAACGTGACGAGAGTTTATTCGGTAGCGGGATGTTAAATGGATTACATCGGAAAGGTGGACGATTGTATTGGTATACTTATTAATTATTCCCTGTATGTCAGGGTGAAACTTAACTAAAATTCATTAATTTTAACCACACATTTAAATGGTAGTTAATGGATATTTTAAGACCTTTTTGCTTTTGGACCAAGCCCCTGTATGTAAAAATTATCTTCATTATTATTTAAAAGTGACTTGATTTTGTTATTATTTAAAAATTGAATGACTTGATTTGACTTTGTTCAAAACATTTTATTCGAATCTATAAAAAATATATTTGGTAAAAGTTTTTTTTAATATAATTACTGTAATAAAAACAGAATTTCTAGACGGTTAAAAACATTTTTTACTTTATAAACTTGTGAAAAAAATGTAAGTATACTAATTTATTATTACTAAATAGTTTTCAAATTTTTTGGACTATTACAATAGTTATATTATTTCCAAAAATAGTACGTTTAAATTAAACAAATATTTGTAATTTATAATTGTTTAATTTAAACAAACTATTTTTCGAAGCTATTGGAAATTAAAATTTTCCATCTATTTGAAAAATATTAAATATTCTTATATCTAATATTCACACGGATTCCAAAAAAAATGTAAAATAAAAAAATTTAGTAATATTTTGTGGGGTAAAATTAATTTTTCCCACGGAAATTCATTGATTAGAACAGGTTTCCTTTAAAATTGTTTTTATTACTAATCATATAATGAATTCTAATAGAATTATTTGCGGGAAATAAAAATAATTTATTTTGATTATGTAACAAAATATAAAATTCCTTAAACTTAAAAATATTTCATTTTGAAATATTTTTAAACCTTATTTATATTTGTTACATTAGTAATTCATTACAATATAGTGTTGAACTTCATTGTTTTCACATTTTTCATAATACAACAAAATATTTTGAAATAAATATTTAGTTAATCAATCATTTAAAATTTTTCAAATTCTGTTTTTTTTCATTTCACTTTTAACCCTGTAATACTATAGGAGCAGCAGATAAAACATGTTCAAAGAATGCCTAAATAAACACAAAATATCAACTTTAAAACAATGCTTTTTTATTTCAAATTACCCATATTTTCAGAATTTTGCACACGTGTTCGAATGATAGTCTAAAATCTGTTGAATCGATAGTCTAAATTTTTTATTCTAATTTTCTGCGTTTAGTTAAAATTCCGCATCTAGTAATATAATAAATATTGTAGAAATTTAATAAATATTTTCTTATATTTTCAGAATATCTTAATGGTATTTTGTTTATTAAATTTTATTTCTTCGTTGCAGGTTTTTCGAATAGTTTGTATGAGAATATATATTTCTAAATACCATTTAAACCTTTATGTAAAAGACATTCTCAACAATATTTAAACATATTTTATTACTAATTTAGTTACTTATTTAATCATTTAATTATTTAATTATTTATTAAGTGCCACACTTGAATACAGAACGAATGGCATAATTTTCAAAAATGAAAATAAACATCTATTCTAACAAAATCATAAAATCATATGTCGGAAAAAGGATCATAATAGAAAATATGTACAATTAAATGAAACTACGTGATGTAGTATTATTTCTACGTTCTTTAATTTCTTTACCACGACCTAGGTTTCATTGGGATATTAGCAAAGCTATCTTTGCTAATAATATTAACCCCAGATATTAACGCCAGATATAATCAATATTAGAAAATATGTAATTATGAATTTGCGCCGTGAAAATATCTTGTCCTTTTTCATATTATTTACGCTGTGTTGGTAAAATTTACTTCTATTGATGATTAAAAACTGACCTTATACTCGTATTCCTAACTAACGTTTGACGTTTCAACAGTTGGCAGTTTATATATTAGTAACTAGCATTGAAATCAGTTTTAGTATTAATTTATATAAATAAGAAAAATCGTGACATGTCTACACAAAAATCTTACAGTAAGAATGTAGTTTTATAATATATGTATATATATATATATATATATATATATATATTTATATATATATACATATATATATATATATATATATATATATATATATAATATATAATAATAAATAATTACTAAAAGCGTGTTATATATTAAATTGGATATAATCAAATGTCATAGTACATTTCGCCTCATAGATATTACATTATGTTCGCATGAATGCCAATAAAGTCCGTACTGAAGAACTGAGTAATGCCTCAAACCAATATAAGTTACCAAATAACACTATCCTAAAATATTTTCGAGTATTTAAAAACGGCCAAAAATTTCTAATTTTCAATTTAAAACCAATGCTGAAAGTGACACAATGAACGAACGTTACTTACCATTCAATAAAACAGAACACCTACAAAAACGGGTCTCCTGCCATCCATAAATAGCACATGGAACTGTCATCGTCGAGAAAATATCTCCGTGCTTTTCTTTCTGCTCATAAAATTATATGGCACTATTCTTTTAGGTTAAGCCAGCGAAAAATATTGTTATTTTAACGACCGAGGTTAGGGCAAACCCATTGCGACACTATATACCGAATTTCAAAGCAAATGCAGAGACTACTGTCATTGCCGTGTATTAGATAACACAAACATTAAGTAAAGCGAATGGTACAACAAAAGGCTGTTTGTCATTTTTGTCTAACTACCGAAATGTGGGTGTCAAAAACAGAGATGGCTATATTTTTTTACAGTCCTGATAAATTTGTTAGTATCTACTCCATAACATTTCCGATGTTATTTTAAAATTTAGCTTCAAGGAGCCGCAATTTCACAATGTTCTTCAATAAAGGGATTAATAATATTTTTATAAAACGGTTTCTCTTTGTCTAACAAAAACAATTTATTCGGGATGGACCAAGTCATTAGACGATATTAGATTTCTTGATGCTAGACGAATTGAAGAAATTATCGGCGGAGGTGCACATCTCATAGTTTCTGTTCAATCTTCAATTTACCCAATATAATATGTCTGTTAAGACAACGAAGAATGGCGTTGTTTTAGCGACAAATGGAGGTTAGGACAAACAATAAAGATTAGGTCGTACAAGTCGTATTGTATGTGATTAGACTTCTAATTGCTAGAAAAATTAAAGAAATTATCGGTGTTAGAACAAATTTCATAGTTTCGTATTTATCTTTTTATTTTTTCACATTTTTTTCAGCGATACTTCGGTTACAGTTCATACTGTAAAACAATTCTCGAGATTGAAAAACTTTTCTGCCTAGTCGATCTAAACCCATTAGATTTTCTATTACTAGATGTTCTAAACTTAACTCTCTCTAATAAGAGTTTTAACAAATGTAAAGCGCTAATAAAATAGCTTAGTTGTTGAGGTTCGATTATCAGCTAATGCGAATGTTTCGTTTTTATTTCTCTAATTAGAGGCTTGTTATTTGTTTTACATCATATGTTTTTTTGTATTTCCAGGCGTATAACTATCTAGATCTAGTGTTAGAAATTAATGATAGCTCAAAAAATGATCCACCTCATTAAGCACACCACCTTTCTGTATCACGACGGTGATACTGAACGGTGGTGCGCTTAATAAGTTGAGTTGAGTTGTTATAAATCAGAGCTTAGGAGCACCTCAACCAGTATTCATATAAATACTAGTTGAGATTATGTAGTAAGTAAAAAAGTTGATTCCTGGGTGAATAACGAGAGAGTTTCTTCACAATAAAACAGATTAAACCCATCCTAAAAACTATTGAAAAAGTTAAAACCTGACATTTTGTCGAACTGCAAGAATTACGAAAAAAGTAGTAAAATTTGTTCAGAAAAGTTATATTATAAAACTGAAATACATGTGAGAAAAGTCGAAAAGTTTATCTAGAATATTAAGATGAAAACACGTGTGTCTTATATTAAGCAAAAAAATTATTGGGG
The DNA here is from genome assembly GCA_039881145.1 of Druceiella hillmani. NCBI lineage: Eukaryota > Metazoa > Arthropoda > Insecta > Lepidoptera > Hepialidae > Druceiella > Druceiella hillmani. The sequence goes on from JAYKKI010000117.1 coordinate 732,901, forward strand.
TGCTTTAGAAGAATGTTTAACATGAAAATACAATTTCCCATTATACCTTTATTTTAAAAGAAAAGAAATGTAACTTAAATCCACAAATATATACCAAAAATGGAATAACTATTTTAAATAGATATTTTATGATCTAAGACGTAAGTTCTTAATTTATTATTTGTATGTTCAGTAATCTAACCATTATGTTTTAATCAAAATTACAAAAGTCTATTTTACCCGACTTTCGTGCCGTATTTATTAGTAGATGGTGCGGAAATTGTACTGTGAGATACAATGTTGCACTGAATCAAAATAAAAGATGGCAGAACCAAAGTTCGTGTAGTGAAAAATAATTTCCCTCTGTTGTCATCTGAATGGGGTAACATGGCGAAGAAGAGGCAAAGAAATTAATCATTTTCTCTTCACTTTGTTTTACTTCTTTCCCTTTCTTTAACATTAAGAGCAGATAATGAAATATATGTGCACCACATTATGTTACTTGCTATTTAGTTTCATTCAAGCATAATTGTCTTCTTGGTATCTGATATTTGTTCACTTCAGCCCTCAGTTATATGCGGCACTTGCTCGGGGAAGAATAAAATTTATTTACCTTGTAAAGTGTTCAGTATCTTTGTACTCGCGCACCTTCAAACATGATGGGGGTTTACTAGGTAGCGGGGTGGTAATGGATTACATTGGTGAGGTAGGCGATTGTTGTGACCTAAATATTAGTTATTCTCTGTGTGTCAGGGTAACACCTGTCTAAACTTTTAGTAATTTCAGCTAGAGAATGAAAGGGCGGCTAATGTATATTTATTTTTTCGCGTTTGAACCAGATTATTTGAGAAGTCCGCTTTATTTGAAATATCTTATTCAAGTCTACGATATATTTTATATAATTAATTTTTGTATTTAGAACGGATTACCATGTTTTAAACTTAACTATCTCTAATAAGCTATTCAACAGGATATAATTAAAATAGAAATAATATCACTATAACACTAAAATTTTACTTTTAAAACCATTTTAAGATATTTATACCTTTAAGTTACATGAAATAACAAATTATAAGGTAAAATAAAATGTATTGCCTAATTTATCTTTTCTTTTATAATATTGTGCGAAAGAAAATAAATTTTCCGCATCCATTGCTTACTGCTTGAAGTAAATTTTTACACTTATATGTAACAGAGTTACTTACGGTCGAGAAAATAAACTCACTTTTTGTAATAATATCTTTTGTGTGGCGATATCTAAAGCCTAAAAATATCCATCATAAGAATTGAGATTAAATGATATTGATTTTATGTCTTACTCATGTGAATTTTTATATTCTTATTCGCAATGCCCATTACTTTGTAATGCTGAAATTCAAGCTTTCAATCGTTACGGATTTATTGAGAAAAAAATACCTCTAATTATAATCCAAATATTTGAAAGTTCAGTTTTTTACCCCGTCCTACACGGTCAAGTAATAAATAAAATTAAAGAACAATGAATAAATTAGCAGAATTATTGGAATTCTGCTAAAATATTTAGAAATGCTTAAATTATTCCATTCCGTTAGCTTAAGATTGTTTAATCCATAATTCTGAACGAGCATCTATGTCGACTAATGTCGAATAATGCATCAAAAATACAAAATTTCACTTTAAAAATTTTTCTTTTCTTCATTACAAATGCATATTTTGCAAATTTTTCTCAGTTGCTCTTAGCCCATATTACCTATATTTAATTTAAATTCCAGCTCGAGTTGAATACTAAACATATTTGAATATTAAGCCAAACATTTTCGTAGAATTTCGGGATATCACTTCTTAGACCAAACAGCGGAAAAGGAAATTGTTGCAACTGCCGTTGTTGAACAAAATATGTTGCAGTGAATTTAAAAATGGAGTTTTCTACTTTTCAATAAAATAACTAGAGGTATTTTTATCTTAAAAAAGCGTAACCATTGTGTTTATAAGAATATATTACAAAATGTGCTACACTGTAAAAAGAGAGGAAGTTCTAATTTTGACCGGTAAAATAACTGATATTGCAAAATATAAGTATAAAAATAAAAATATAAATATATGAAACCAAAATCATTCAATCTTACATTCTTAAATCGGTTATTTGTAGGTTTTAAATACTGCCATATATATATACTTCTACCTAATAAACCCTTGTCACGTTTAAAGGTAGCGCTAAAACAATGATATTGAACACTGTACAAAGTAAATAAACATTATTCGTACCCAAGCACGTGCCAGCGAGTAAGATAAATTTAATCGTATACTTTTATTAAAATAGTTTGTTTAAAAAGTTCTGAAATTATTTTCGCGCGAGACATTATCCATATAGGAGACATTATTATAGGTTTTTGGTAATATGACTAAAAAAATTACTTTCTTTTTACTCGACTTACGAAGTCTTTGCATTGGTGAAGCAAGATTACACCCATAATTAACGAGGGATATCATGTAAGGGTACGCAAATACTCGATTAAGAATACAGCAAATAAGAGAATTTCAGTCATTTAATTATTCTGTATATACGATTTCGGTAATATCGCATTAACTTTTAATTGCCTTAGTTTGTTATTAGATTTATACGTTATTTGCATTTTCCAGTTCAGTTCAAATAATTATCGATAACATTTTTAAATTTCTCTTTTATTTTTCTAATATTTCCTTTTATAATTTTTAAATAACATCTCCCAATATAATTAGAATCGATTAAATTTTACTCTTTGAATTTTTGAGCGTACACACCCGCAGTCGAATGTGGCCACGAATACGTAAGCACGAACGCTACCATTCGCGTCAGTACGCGCACACACACACGCATGCAAACACACATACATGGCGTTGCCAGTTGTCCGGTATTTCCGGGATTGTCCCGGACTTGTGATGTTGTCCAGTAAAAATTGTAGTAATTCTTGAAAATTGTTATTTTTCCGAACCTATATATGCCATAGCGCATTGCAGTTTTACTAACATTATCAATTGAACAATAGGAATCGGATGATAGCGGGTCCAGTCAAGACATAATTTCAAATTCAGATAAATTGTAGAGTTTCACCCAGAATTTTACAGTTACTATTAAACAATTCCGATGACAATAAATTGATAAATAACTAAATTAATATAAAAACATAAAATAAATCTTATTGTTATTGTTAAACTGAGAAAGTTAGAACTAATTATTAAAAAAAAATAAATCTTTACAAATTAGCTTTTAATAATGTCGAAAAATTTAATTAAGATAACGACTGTTTTTGTGTTAATTATCATTATTTGGTGAGTGATTAAATTTTATTGAACGTTTGCTTTAATTTTTTTTGCAATAGTACACAAGTTTTTATTTATTTTTTTTAATTAAATGTTTTTTCCGGTTTCAAAATACCTCTTGCATGGTTTATTATTTTTTTCTTAAACCACTAGTAATTATAGCATGTCGATTTTTACAGTGCAGTAATGTACGTATTTTTATAGTACATGTAAATAAGAAGGAATAAATAACGTTACTTCAATGAGGTTTTATCTTTAACTTTGCCTTAAATTTTACGTCTGCACCCGGTAGCAGAAATGTTCCGGAAAAGGGATATTCCGAAAAAAAATTTTACATATGGCAACCCTGCACACACACACACACACACTATTTTTTTAATATTCCTGTTTTACATCTAACTAGTGATTATAATCTATTTCCATTAACCTTATCCACTTGATATTTTTGACGATTATAATACTTTTTTCACTACTGTTGCCGCGCGTAAACAGTCTGCTACTGGAATAATTTTATTTACTTTTCCTTCCGTTCCGTTGTTTGGAAGTAATTGGTTTGATCTTCTTTAGCGATATTATTACTATGAAATAGTAGAAACGTGCGGATGGAACAGTAGCGCAAGGCGGAAATAAATATGATTGTAAATAACTTAAAACGTGAATTAATTGAAATGAAACGAATAAAATTATTGTGAAATTCAAGCGGATGTTTCACTCTTATAACATGCTTATATGTTAATAAAATTATCGCTATATGTACCCTTATAGGTAATTGTGAACCGTTGTGTAAAATTACATACATAGATTAAAATATATATGTAGACATCAACCCTGAGAAAGACGGTAGTTACGGGAAAACAGGAAGTAAACAATAAAAGCATTACGTTATGCGGAAATAATGCTAAGCTGATTTTTATGCAGACCATCGTATTGTGGTTTGGTTATTTGACAACTGATGTACATGGAAAATACCATCCAAGAAAATTAAATTTCTTTGCTCCCCAAATTACGTAACTGTATATCATTAAACTATATAATTTTTGCTTTCATCAATAACAATCAACGTTCTTCTTTACAAAAGTGCAACTGTAACAAAAACAATTATTTAATTGATTTTATTTCTGCAGATTCATTCAAAATAATGCTTATAATGAAAATATATTTAAGACATCATAAGATATCATAGAAATCATAAACTATAAACGTCATAAACCTTAGACGACATGATAAAACATACAAGTTCAAGAATTTTCAAATAGGAAATTAGCAACAATAGAGTAGTTCTGATTTGATAAATGAACTGAACGTCTATGTATAAGAAAATTTTCAAGTGCAGAATGTCAGACGTAATTTCATGAATAGCAAATTTTATAAATAAATTATTTTACTAAAAGAAGCAATGCGCTTTTTGTTATGTACCTAATTTTAAAACGTCTAGACGTCTAGATGTTATTGCGCGCAAGCTCTATTAAAGTTTGTTTCATATTTTTTTCGTAGTCGGATTTAAGTTTTCAAACTTTCATTTTCTTTCGTCAAGATTTACCTGTATAAGTAAAATTGCATTCCATATATTCGAATTGTTTCTACGGCACTTCGCCAGTGTCAAGATATCAGCTGCATTGAGGCCCCGTGTAATACTCTCGTTCGTATTAAATTGGAAACAAAGTTTCCTGCCAGAAACTCTTGGATTAACAAACTCGATCAAATGGCATAGAGATATAAAGTATTTACATATGCATATTTTGGGTCAGAGTAATTAGCTCTAAAATAATAACATATATATTTTAGAGCTAATTACACTCATCAGTATTTTATTTTTCTACTTAAATTTCGTGTATTGTTACAATGGATTGCAGAAATTTCAATTTTTTTAAATTCTCTTTTTTATTCTAAATTTATGAAAATATTAACAAAGGTTTGTTAACCTTTTTTAATCCTTCCACACACTCCAACCCCAAAAATGCTGGAGGAAACATTAAACAATTTATATTACTGCGAGAAATTTAACTCAAGGTACTTGCTAACAATAATTATGAATCATAGATTTTTGCAATATTCTTAATATTTTTAGACCTGTACAACATTCAGCATATAACGCAATTTATTTGTGTTACGAAAAGTAATGCGGCGATCTCTTACCATTATTAATTTTCTATTTGGTCTTCGTGCTGTTCGAATTTTTTTCTGTAACTTGCTCAACGTATTAACACTAAGCTGTTACGAGAACTAATATAGAAGACCTAACAAGTACGAGTGAAATTTCCACTTCAAGGTTTTTGTGTACATTTAGGTAACTATTACATTCTTGTAAATCAAAAACAAATATTCACATCCAATTTTTCATTACATAAATAGTTGCATAGTAAAACTTGCACTCTTGCAAAATTTTCGTGAGTACTTCTGAAGATAAACTACTTAAAATTATAAAAAATACGTGTGTGTAATTTTATAAAAAAACCTGTGAATAGTCCTATAAAATAATTAACAGCTACAGATAATTTCACATATCTAAATAGAATAATACAGAAAATAATTTTATCCCTTGTTCAAGTGTTGTAATACCGTAAGTTTAAAAATATTCAAAGTGAGGTTATTTTGCCGAGTTGTTTATTAAAATATTTCAAAATTGTCCATTTGCGACGTATTGGTAAGCATCAAAATATATCGAGTAATTGATAAAGAAAATCTGAACATTTTTTAATTTTTCAAAACGGTTATACATTAACATATCTTTCCTTTTCCTAGTCAGCTCAAACACTGGTACCTGAATTCGCTGCGCTTAAGCTTCTTAATGGTGGTTAGTTAAATCAATTATTCAAGAAAAATAACGACTTTTGTTTCCTGTTAAGATTCAGGATTCCGTCAATATATATATATATGATAAATTAATTTCAAAATCCCTCCATTTTTAAAACCTCACTCATAAACATCGCACTGCGATGTAATTAATGAAAAACCAAGAGTGAAACTTGCACTATGGAGAGTTCTTACACATTTACACAAGTATTAACATTTAACATCATATATATACCAGAATATATTGCCTTATGCACCTTTCACAGTCGTAAAATCATGATGCATATTTCGAAAACTATATAATCTAGGAGAATTTCCGTAGTTTTCATGTAATTTTCCAATCAAATTTTATCAATTCTGTTCCGTTCATGACTTTTGGTTCAGTAGTTTCGGAAATAAGGGGCAATTTCCCAAACATATAATTAAAATAGATTCCTCATCAGGCCTTTCAAGTTACCTCTCACAAGATAAATTAACATCAAATTTAAAAAATTAATATTATATTTACTCTTTCTTTAATGCTAATTCGAACATCTAAAAAAATTGTAAGTTAATAAGAGTTATTACTATGCCAAATTTCAAGTCCTCATAATGGTTTCTGAGAAAATTGGCTATGATAGGCGGGCAAACCGACAAATGAGTGCTTTTATAATGGTTCCGTTTTTCAGTTTCAGGTAAAAAGCCGTAAAAATGCATGAATAAAATACTTGTAAAAAAGTAATCTCGTAACAATTTGTTACAATAACTGTCTTGGACTTGTGGATATAATTTTAACTCCTTGATCCATTGCCCATATTTCTTGAAAACAATTTACATGTCACATGCTCTTTATGGGAAAGTGTAATAATGATTCATTATTAGTGCTCTTTTAATTCTTGTATCCCAAGCAGTAAGGAACAAAGAGGTACGATTTATGTGTGAGCTTCAAATCGACGGTAAACGAAAGAGGAAATCCTTTTCTTTTCATTATGATGAATATTTTTATAGCTAAACATTTTTATACAATAGTTTGTTGCCTTTCTTAGGAAAAATATATTGTTTTCATTAATATTAACATTTTCTCAGTAATAGTTTTTATAAACGAGTCTTTATTAAGAATCGTATCAGTTCAATTTACACTAATTTCTTTTTCGTGCGACAAGATTTAAAATTTAATAAGAGTTAAAAACTTTATTCACAGATTTTTAAATAAAACAGTTGCAAATATTTTTGTAAGAAACCGCTGCAAATAGTTTTGTAAGAAACCTTATACTTTATATATCTTTTTGATAATATTACAAAAAAAATCATCCTATCATCTTATTTGATTTAAAAAATCTTTGCATTGGTGAAGTAAGAATATGTCAATAATTAATAAGAGTTGTCATGCAAGGGTACGCAAATAATTGAGTAACTCATATAATTTCACTGTCCTGCTTTGGCAATATCGCAATAATATTTAATTGCTTTATTTTGTTTTGTACACTTAAAAATAATTTAGGTTTTTGGGCTATTTAATATAATTATACACAAACATTGTTAATTTTCTTTTTTGTCGTTGTTTGAATTGATAACTCCTTTTATAAATTGCGAAACAAATATTTTATTGAAGTCGATTAAATTTTACATTAGGAATTTTTTGTTAATAAATACGCCCACGCAATCGAATACGTACACGCGTACGCATAGCTATTCGCGTTAGTACCCGCTCGCGCACGCACACACACGCACAGACCGCACGAACACACATTCGCTCGCAGACGCTAATTTTAAAATGTTTCTCTTTTTACACGTAATTTGTGTTTGGATTCAAATCCCGTTAAAATTATTAAGTTGATATTTTTGATGATTACAACACTTTTTTCACTACTACATTCTGTCATATATAGTCTACTCCTAGAAGAATTGCGTTTACTTTTCCTTTTGTCGCATTGTTTCAAATCAATTAGTTTCATCTTTTTAGCGGTATATGATTATAAATAAATTAAAACGTAAAATAATTTAGATTAAATTAAAACAAATTATAATTAAAAGAAGTTAAAATTGTATGAAAAAATCAATTATCGTTATTATGCTTGTCATAACCTTACATTTTAAGAAAATTACCGTTGTATATACACAGACATATAACGATGAGCCTTTTTATATAAATGCATATGAACTCAATAATTTTTCCTATATACGCATAATATTATAATAGAGAATGGGTTTATAATTATTCATATTGATGATTCTGAGGATCAAACTTAACAAAAAATATTAAGAGAATATGTTGTCATTTTAAACCATTTCGGAAAAATTAGGTTTTTTTATAGAAAGCCTCTTTGAATTTTAATGTAACTCTACAACTAACTGCAGGAATAATAAACACGTTCTTTGTTCCACTTGTAAACATATATTTCAACTGTAACAAAAACTTGTATGTTTTAATATAAATGATTCTATGTACGAAACTGAGTAAAAAATGTTAATATATAATATAATGTTAAGAAATTATATCAACGATTTCTAAAAAATCACTCCCAAATTGCCGGAACCAATGAAAAGTTGCATTATTTTATGGAAACCCTCTTCAAATATATTTAGTTTTATGCACGGCATAATCAGTATGAATAAAAGATACGTTCTTTGTTAAGGATATATACACAAAACAAATTTCACATAGAAAGGATAACTAAATTATTATAAGTTTAAATTGTCGATATCTGTGGTCGATATAATATGCTAAAATATTCATCAGTGACTAAACATCGAAATGGTTCGCGATGGAAGCTCTAAATATTTTTATTTATATTAAAAAGGAGAAAATATAAACATTATGAATAATGCATTAGTAAACAGCGCGTTTTGCATGGAAACCAGTGAAAAATGGTTTTTAGGATAAAATGATAATAGATAAGTACAATTCACAGCTTAGTCTTGACAGTAACTGACTTGTCAGTAAGTACGTATGTTTGTACTCTCAGTATGCTTTCCAATATTTGTTAGCATCGGACGGAGTGCCTGATCATTTTAAGACTTATTTTGTTATATAGCGCTTGGTAGCATGTACATAATAATGTATATCAAGATTCGGAAAGCTAAGTCGTTTTTGAGATACTTAAACTTACATCTTAGGAGAACTTGAGAAAATCTTTTCTGAATTGAAACGAATAAATTTGGAGATATTTTTGTTGGTATATTGATGGTACCTACTCGTTTTGTTCATAATCAAAATAGTCTCAGCTACCTGATCAAAAAATACTTTTTTTCATACAATCCGTTTCACAGCCAAGGTAATAAAGATGTCATGGGGTTGAAACAAAAAGATGGTTGCCGCGGTGCCCTCGTTTATGTAGTGCTGATTTGTTTAATGACTATTGGGTGTGTCATTATTCTGACGAGGCTCTGGTGAGAAATTACTTTATTATATAAAGAAAAATTTATTAAATATCAGCGTCAAATAAACCGTAGAGTAAAAAGGTTTACTATTTCTTGAAGGGTAATCATAAATAAAGTCCTTATAATTTTCGAATTATTGTCATAAATAATTTAAAATGAGTGCGGTACGTAAAGCATTTAATGGTCAAATATTAGCATTCGCGATTACCTGAAATTCATGGCACCATTTATGTCTAATCAAAAATCTACTCTCAATGAACCGTAAGACACCTAAAATTTGGGAGACAGGCGAATGAAAACAGCAAGTCCGCGGATCGGACCGAGTCGACCGTCGACAATAAAATGAAAATGCGCTCTAGTGGGATGGAGCTTATTCGTTGAATTTTTATACTTGCTAGTTCGTGGCAATCGGTATAAGCTTTGGGTAAGTTTCGGTATTGTGTTCAAATGAAGCGTTCACACCCCGCGCACTACTCACGTTTATGCTCTTGAATTATGCTGGGCACACGTGGGTATGTGCTTTGGACTGATTGGTATTGTTGCGTCTTTTGTGGTTAAAGAGATGAACATATAAAGGCGCATTAATGGAATGGAATTTACTGAGTGCGTGGGTGTCGCTAATTGTGTTTGGAATTCTGTTATAGTCGGTTTAAATATTTACACATTCATGCATATTTGCTTGGTTTAATCATTTGTTATTGTAGTTGTATTTCTATACAAATATAATGTATTATATGATGGATTCAAATTATACAAATTCTTAGTATGGAAAATGGTATGGTATGAAAAATCGTTTTTATTTTTATTAATAATTATTTTGGATAAATAATAGCAGCATAGTTTTTCTAACCGATAAGATATGAATTAATAAGATATAAAATCTACTAGTTGCTCGACATAAATATTATTTAAATATTAAAAAACGCGAGACTCCGCACAGTCTCGTTTGGTTTTTAACATTGAATTTCAATAAATTCAGTAAATTCAGAGCAAAAATGCACGTATATATATATATATATATATATATATATATTATATATATATATATATATATATATATATATATATATATATATATGTTTAATCAATAGCTGATTGCATTAAAAAAGGTTTTTATGAATTTTTTATTAAAAAAACATAGATCGATGAATAAAATTTCATTAGATCTCGTTGATGAGCATATAATGTGTGATATGGGTAGATTTAATTTCTTGGTAACATAACAATATATTATTAAATTTTTTAAAGCAGATTTATTTTAAATACAGTTTCATTCAAGTGTGCATTCACAAACATATGTACGGACACCAAGAGAGGTTAACTCTGAAAGCGGAGGTGGATTGAAATAAAATAAAAAATAAACCTTGGTACTAATTTAATTTTTGTTTAAATACGCGTATATAGTCTTCATTTCTGCAAAAATTATAGGCAAAAATAACAAGCAATAACCGTGCCTGAGTTGTGGATGTATTGTGAAATTTCACGTAAATATGTTACATAACGAAACCTCGTATTTGTAAAATATATAGGCCAACAAATACAATGTACATAATCTTGTATTCACTAAAATTGGAGAAAAACCTGCCTGGTTTTTCTCCAATTTTAGTTAATCGATTTAGAACATTTTTTAGGTAATTTTTAATATTATCTTTTTTAATATCCACAAGCTTCAAATCGTTGTGGAAGTATTGTGAAATTGTTAAATTTAAAAAAACTGTTAAATTAAAAATTTAACAAATATGTCAAAAGAAAATATTCTGGTTTTGCTTGTAATTTTAGTTGAAATTTTCTTTAATTAAAAATAAAATTTTGCTTATATTTTTTAAATACGAGTATATCTTTCTTATGTGCTACCTAAAATTGTGAAGTTAACAATTTTTAATCAGCGCGTAATTCTTAAATGGTAAATGGTCTTTCTTTAAAATTACATACTCAAAATTTTAAATTTTTTTTAATGTCATGTTTGAATTTAATATATAGATTAGTTAGTTAATAGTTACTAACATGGTTCGGTTATGGAATTCGTAATTTTCGTCCTAATTTAATATGGTACATTGCTAGTGATCTGTTTGAAAAATGACCAATGCTACGGATATTATTCGAAAGATTATTAAATTTTGATAACATGTTCTTATTTTACTTGAAAGGAAATTCACAAACATGTTTATTGTAAATAAGAAAACAACAATGCGAGGGCGAGTTCAAAATTTCTCGCGTTAGCATTTTTCAACGCTACGAAATGCTTTTTATTGCTCCCACTTCGTATGTCCGCGCAACTGTCGTATCTACTATCGAATTTTATTGCGTGCTTTCCGATCTCTCTCCGTATTCAGATATTCAACTGCCTAATACCAATTTTTTACCAAATATTGAATATATTTTGCGTTAATTTTGTAGAAATTCATTATTCATAAATAAATGAAAATACGTGCTGTAGTATTATTTCTACTTTCTTTAAGTTCTTCACCACGACCTAGGTGTCGTTGTATTACAACATCTTCAGGTAGGCTATTAGCAATGATCTTTGCTAATAGCCCACCTGAAGATGTTGTAGTACAACTAAACCTAGGTCATGGTAAAGAACTTAAAGGAAGTTGAAATAATACTACATCACGTATTTTCATTTAATTGTGAATATTGTACCAGTTAAATTTAGATTTAGAATGAATCACATAAATTTGTTGACAGGTTATTAAAATTTAGAATATTAAGATATAAACCTACTTTTTATTGTAACATTTAAGAGTTGGATTAAATTCGATGCGAAATATCGCTGATAATTATCCTTCATATAATGTTGTTTTAAAGAGAGACATTTTAGAAGCTTACCAGCAATTTTACGAGGTACAGCTGGATAGTTATGATGTAAATAAATATATTTATTAAGAAGCAACCAGCGTACTTTGTTTGGAAGTAGCAAAGTATGAGATTAGAAGGCCAACCTGTACACAGATTTAAGTGGAAATAATGAAATACTTTTAATTATAAAAAAAATATATTAAGGCTGATACTCCATATGTGTAGTCGAGGGATAAAGAAATATCCAGTGCATATGGTGCGGTATCATTAGACAGCTCTTAAGAAAGAATTTCTTTTTTTCTTAATAAAATCTTAAAAATTGTGCTACTATTCTCTAATTTTCCATGAATTTTTTCAAACCTTAATTTTTCCCAATTCTACAAATGATATATGTGAAATTCGGAAAAAAATTGAGTTAATGTAATTTAAAATAAACTTTAAAAAATGGTTTAAATAAGATGTATTATTTAGTTTTTGGGATATTTTCGATACCGACCACGGCAATAACTTTATTTTTCCCAGTGTCTTTAAGAGGTAGAAAATTATAAGTTTAATATTGTATGGTGCTACGAACCTTTCATGCGCAATTCCGACTCGCAGTTTGTAGGTTTCTTGCTATTTATCCTCGCCTTTCATCCTTAAATCATATTCATATTTAATATTTTCCTAATTTCCATAAAATGTTGTATAACATTTTGCTTTTGGACAAACAAAATGAAATAAAACGTGAAATACTGATGAAAAACGAGAACTACCAAGATTACGTGTATATTTAGATATAAATATTTAAGGATAAAAAGTATTGCTAATTAAATTATTAATGAATATTAATTAATCCCGACTTAAATATATTGTCTAGCATACGTCTCACAGGTGCGGAAATAAAGTCATTATAAAAATGTATAATTCCAGACAGAATTATAAATCTTTGATTTTTGAATTTTTTTGTATACTTGCGCCATAACGCCGCCCATCATGCTGACTTTCAAGACTGTAGGTTGATCGAAAATACCCTAGAAATTTTGATGATCAATAAGCCTATCGTATGATTAGAAAATTCACTTCAATGAGTCATACATTTTTGTTGCATGAATCAAAAACTTGAAACGTTTACAACAATGTAAGGCAGGCCTCAACATACAATATCAATTTACACGGAAGTAGGGAAATGGCTTGTGATATCCATTTGATATCTCAAGCCATTTGTGAGGAGAAGGGCTTTGATAGATCGATGGACGGACGGACAAACAGGAAACCAAGTACTCCATAAGTGTTCAGTTATTTCATTTTGAGAAACGGGCCCGTAAAAATTTAAGGCTTTTCTTCGAAAATATTTACAAAACATCTCCCAAAGTTCAAAAAATAAAATAAACAACATCTCTTACACCATCAACTAATTAATTTGGTATTAATATTACTGTTGCCTTTTCGAAGAATATTATTTCTCAAGTGAAATATACTTTTAATATCATGTAATTCTATATTTTTAAGCGTGAAAAACATTAATTAAAAAAATTTTATTTTAGGTGCTATTCGTTACACTGTTCTGCATAGGTAATAACAAATAATGAGACTATAAACAATTATTTTACACTAATTTTTTTCAATTTTAGGGACAAAGAATGATCAGTGAGTAAGGCTATTTACTGAACAAGAAATCTCAAAGTAAAACTTTAACTTTTCACGGTTATGTTTACATAATATATTCACGGCAAGCTTGAACGGTAATTTTCTTAGCCGATCGTGTCAGAATTGCCAACATAGTTTTAAAAGAAGCGCTTTAATAATTTTAAAAATTTTCTACAAGTCTAATTAAATTTCCACCAGTATTTTTTAAATTTTAATTTAATTTGTCAGTAAATACCAAACTTGGCAGATGCGAAGCTGCCGCAATAAAGTAAAGTTTGTTTCCACATGCTACATAAATAAACATAATCAACAAAAAAGTGGGGAGTTTAAGGGAACACAAGTCTACATAGAAATTCCCTTCTGAAATATTAATGGTAGTTTATAGATTTTTGTACTCTAATTACGAAAAAAATAGTGAAATATTCATAAAAAATTAAATCAGGTCAATGTTTTTGAATCATTTTTAATATATTATTTTTTATTTTTTTTCTATTGGAAGTGAGTTTGAAGGTAATGTACATTAAGTGAAACTTACGGGTCTGATCTAAGGTTTATTATATTATAATAGATGAATTAAAATTAATTAGGCCAATAAAAGTTTTATCTCATTAAGCTCAAATGGACATTGACACATTATGGACAATTTTTTTTCAAAAATGTGCACGATTTCGTCTCATTACATTCCAATAATTTATTGAGTATATATGTGCGGTATTATTTCTGTTTATTCATCAATCATTAGTCTAGTAACGAAGAAACTATTTTTATTGTTTTGTTAAAAAATAATGAATAAAACATACAATAGCATAATTTTAAAATTCGAGCACAACGCAAATAATTTTGTCATGGCATTTCATAAATATATTAACTCCTATGAGAGTCCTTGTTAAATTTATTATAACTGTGATTGAGAGAATATGTAGATGTTGACTGTCTATTTCTTGGCTGAAAAATTATTAACACATTAATTATTTAAACAATATCTGTGTAAGACATTAAAATAGATGGGCATCAGATTTAGAAGGTAAAGAAAACAAATGGTATGTGGAAAAATAAATAGCGAATATACGATAAAGATTGTAATCTTTCAAACTTGCGTGCGTGCAATAACAACGATATTTCTAATTTTGCAGAATAAAAAAACTAGTTTTAGCAAAGATAAAAAAATGTTTTTATCTTTCCTAAGACTAGACTACACGAAATATTAGAATATGCAGAAGCAAAACACGCAAATCACGTATCCTTAACATACAAAGGTATTTTTATTTCTGAGTTAAAATCTCTATCGGGTCTTTTTTCATCGACAGCACTATTTAGACCAGTTTGACACAATGACATATGAACTTTTGATGGAAATGGAATTAAAATTGTTGTGTTTGGTGATGACAAGCATGAATTTATTTTGGATTGAATAAAGAGCTATTCCATAACGTCGACATGTGTCATAAACGTTAATATGTTGACACTTGTCTATGATTTATTTGTAGCATAAAAATATCAAGATAAAAATGCGTCAAAACTAAATACAAGTTTTTGTTATCGTCAATACAATTCATAAAAAAAATTCTGCCGAAGCGTTTTGTATGCACATGATTTTCTCAGTAACTGCTGAATGAATTTTATTATGGTATCCAATAATTTATGTATCCATTTAGGAGAAAGCTTTTAAAGCTAAAACATGAATATTTTGTTATATTACCCGACTTGTTAAAATAATGTCAATGAAGTTCAAAAAAACATTCTTCGGAGTGCGATGCTTAAATCGTTAAAGATATGCGTAAACAATTTGTGATAGCATTGTTTCTCTGAAAATGGTTTCTCTAATATCTAGAATGCGTGGTAGCATATATATTTATATTACATAAAACTTATAATAAACGTTTGATTGTTTAAAAAAAATTCTATTTATTATATATTACTTAAAATACTAAATTTTTCAGCTCAATTTTCTTAAGTTTCTTTTGTAAAAATATTTTTATTCTCAAAAAATTAATATTTTTAATTACGTTTCCTAATTTATATATATGAAACTTCTAACCGTATTGAAGTTTTTCAACAAATAGTTTAAAAATTATAATTTTGCTTCTAAACAAATTTCTTTGGAAACATTTGCCTCAGGAATCTTCAGTGCATGACGAATCTTTGCGAATGGAAGCAGGTCGCTAGTAAATAATGAACATTTTCCATAACAATAACGATTAGACGATATACTTGGTGCTCACACTGGTGAGTGGTTTATAACTTAATTGGAAACAACGAGTATCGTGGGCAGTTTAATTGCAAACAAAAAGTATGATACGATAAGATTAAAAAGATTCTATGCCAAAAAATGTTTTTATTCATTACAAAAATAACATTATCCTGAAGATGAATTTAGTAATAAACCCTCTATAAAAATGTAGAAAAGTGACGTCGATGAAGTTAAAGACAAATTAGAGAGAATTTAAGAATTTCGACGAAATTCAGAACTTATTATTCGTTCTGTTACTGAATATCGCTTGTATAAGAAATGTTGTTTTTTATAATAATTTCAGTAAAATTGTACTTCTTCTGTATGGTGATTCTAATCATTTTCTTTCGGCCATATTATTCACAGCGTGACACTTCTACAGAATTTATTAAATTCATCTAGGAAATGGTGCTACATCCGTCAAGTTTGTGAATTTTTAAGTCAAATTTCTCGTGAATCGTTAATTCCACGACAATAAAAAATCCACTCTATATGAGTTATGTACATTTAGGTACATACAAGCATTTAAGAGTACATTTATCAAATTATTTACATATATTAAACCTTATTTTTCACTAGAGAATTATATTGTCTAATATATTTTTCACAGTTTTAAAATATCACAAATTTTTAAATAGTTCTTTACGTGATTACTAACCATTTTAAAAAAAAATTAAAATAATTTTTGTTGAAACAGAAGTAGTAAATGTTTTGTAATTTCCGCCATGCAATTAGTTGCCAGATTACCTTCACGAGTTAAGAGTCCAATAAAATTTACGAAACATATTTTTTTTTAAAAGTTTGTAAATAATGATCAAACATTAAAATTGTACATGGTTTTCTTATAGTTTCTATATTTTCTTTAATTTTGTCATTATTCAGATTTTTTGATAAAACAATTTGCGAGAAACCGTTTTTTTATATTATCAATGATTTTTGACATAACTAGTTTTTCCAAATATTTCATTAATTTTATTTTTTAGAAATATCTCAATAATTATATAGCTTTTTATCACCAATCTAATAATACATTTAATTTCCTATAACGTATATTTCAAAGCACTTTTACAAAACTTTATATTTTTTGAAATTCAAACCTTGAAAAGGTTAGTAAACTGAGATGCAGTCAGTTAAATATCACATTTTGTTTTGGGATTTTTAATCCCCATGAATCTTCAGGAGTATTTAAATTTCTGCAATTATTTTGTAATAATTTTAATACACTCTGTATACCACCATTTTTAATTCATAAGTTTATAAAAACGAATAATGTAATCTAAAAAATGTCAAATCGTTTACAACATTCATAATAAACTATTTATATATATATATATATATATTTATATATATATATATATATATATACATATATATATATATATATATATACACATATATATGTATATGTAGACAATAGTTACTGAGATAATTCTCAAGATATCGAATCTTAGCAGGCTGCATCTTAAAAGTTACTAATCTTATAAAAAAAATATTCTATTTTATACCTAAAAAGAGAAATGTATATTACAAAACATGACAAGAAGTTGGGTAGATATTTTAGAAAAAAACTATTTTTATATCCCTTACTACATCGCATAAATGATTGACATATTAAGTTTAAGTAGACATTGTATACAATTTAAAATTTAAAAATGAATGACATATTAAGTTTAAGTAGACATTGTATACAATTTAAAACCCAACTAAATGGTAATTTCAGATTTTTCTATCTCATAAATATTCAACAAAAATTGTTCATTTTTGGTGTTTAATGCGCATTCTTCGTGTGTAAGTGTAGTGTTCTGCAAGATTATCGTTTGTCATTTTAATCTTTCATCAGTAGTTATTGAAGTAATTGTAAACTTTACCAAAATAAATCCTGAGGAAAATAGCCTATAAGAAAAAAATCGCAAAGTTTAATATCGTATAAAAAATTATTTTGTTGTTTTTATTATTATATCAACTTTGTTTTTTAATAAATACAGCGGTTATAGAAACAGACTGCGCTAACTTGGCCAGGTACTTAGGGTGTAACACTTAGAATCAAGCAAAATGTTAGAAAAAAAATATTTGAATAAAGCTTATGAGACAAAATTTCATTTTCGTCAAATTTCGCCAAACTTCAAAGATCTCTTGAACAAATAATGGGAAAATTCTTATGAACTTTTGACATTTCCTGCAGGAAAAACCACCAACCTTATGTCTATCTCTAAGCGCTATGCACACTTAAATTGCTTTTTTCGATGTTTATTACAATATTAATATTACCTGGTATTGAATTGTTCAGTCCTAACCGCAAAAGAATACCAAAGTAAAGTAATGAAATTAATAGAAAATAATTTGGTAATGCTGGTAACATTCTTTAAAACTGAATAAATACATATTTTTCCACAATAAGTAAGATTTTTTTGAAACAAAATATTCTTTTTCAGTTTTATATTCTTTTGGGGTTAGGACTGAACAAATATAACATAGAAATTCATTTAATGCTACGTAATATTAACATTATAATAAAACTTCAAAAAATAAATTCAAGAATGCATAGTTCTTAGAGTTATATATAAGTTTGGCGGTTTTTCCTAGAGGAAAAGTCAAAAGTTCATTACGAATTTTCTCCTAGTTAATTCTTTAAAAGATCTTTAAAGTGTAGCGAAATTTGATGGATATGAAATTTTGTCCCATATACTTTCTTCAAATATATTTTTTTATAACATTTTGCTTGATTGTCAGTATTACGTACCTAACCAAGTTACCGCAATCTGATTCTACAATCGCTGTATTTATTAAAATTTCAAAGATGATAGAATGAAAAAAATGACCAAATAATTTTTCGTAAAATATTTAACTTTTTATAATTTCCTTCCTGGAGTTATTTTCGTATAACCTATTTTTCTCAGGATATATTTTGATACAGTTTACAATTACTTCACTAACTACTGATGAAAGATTAAAATTATAAACGATAATCTTGCAGAACATTACACTCTTGAAGATTCATGGGGATTAAAGATCCCAAAGAAAACATGATATTCAAGTGATTGCATCTCAGTTTATTAACCTTTTCACGGTGTAAACTTCAACAAAAGTAAAGTTTGTAAAAGTACTTTGAAATATACGTTATAGAAAATTAAATGTATGTGAATAAGGAATTTCTACAAAATTTAGGGCCATGTATATATATATATATATATATATATATATATATATGTACATATATATATATATATATATATATATATATATATATATATATATATATATGTGTGTGTATGTGTGTGTGTGTGTGTGTGTGTATGTAAACGCACATGTTTCAATTTCGTGGGCGGGGTAGTAATTTTATAATATATTAAAGGTCGATTTTAAGTAATAAAATGAAACAATTCTTTTTCTAGTGAAATATTTGAAACTTTTGCATTATATCTGCAAGATGTTTTGAAAGTAACAAGAATAACGTATATTATTGTCAATTAAAAATTGTAGAACCAGAAGTTAAGATGCTTTACTAAGAACAAGAATTGTCAAATAAGCATACAAAACGACAAAACGTATAATCGACAAAGCGAGGGGGAATTCAAAATTCACCGACTTAATATTTTTTTGGCGCGGCGCAACGATCATAATGGTCCACGGTTTCTGTGCCAATTTATCTATAATTGATTAATTAAATAATACATTGAATATATTTGGCGTTAATTTCGTAGAAATTCATTGTTCACTATTAAATGAAACTACGTGATGTAGTATTATTTCTACTTTCTTTAATTTCTTTACCACGACCTAGATTCTAGCTCTTTGAAGATCTTTGCTAATAGCCCACCTATAGATTTAAGAACTTTGCCAATAGCTCACCTGAAGATGTTGTAATACAACGAAACCTACGTCGTGGTAAAGAAATTAAAGAAAGTAGAAATAATACTACATCACATAGTTTAATTTAATTGTGTTAAATAATAAAGTTAATAATAACTGTAATTAACGATATGTGAGTTCGTTGTGATACATTGGTTCGTTCCTTACGTTGGTTGTAAATATAGTATAGAATGTGTATAATAAACCGAATCACAAAATGTTTACATATTAATTTCTAGAAAAAATTATCTAGCCCTTTATTCGTGCTTATTTAATGACGGGTTTTTCGTAGTACTTATAATGACAATACAGTACTCATGTCAAATTTTCTAGCGATCGAAAGTGTTTTTGGCTTTTTTATGTATTTCCAGATTTGAAATATTGTTGAAATTATCCTCTATGCATAATCGTATGTTAGAACAATTTTGTACGTTACTATTTTCTACGTTTTTACGTTTTATTATAACGAGCAAAAGTGACGTAGTGCTTTAGTCCTATGATTTGGCGGAAGTTAATGTGATATTTCGACAATAAATGATTTAATTTATCAACAGGCGAAAATTATTTTACTTGGAAGCTAAAAGCAATGTATGCAATAGCAACCAGTAACTAGTGCATATACATATTTACCGTAATGAAAAAGTGAGGAATTGAAGACTGTTCGAAGCGTGCTTTGATTTAAGACTGATTTTGGGAATGACCTGAACTAATAAAATAACGTGGACGCTCTTGGAACATCAGGCAAAGGTCATTTTGATATCTCGCTTTAATATTTATCAGGTCTCAGAAATATTGATGGATAACTAATATAATGTAAGAACTTTTATATGAAATGATAAAATCCTTAGAAATTGTTTGAAGCAAAGTTCAATTAAACGAACATATTTACCAAAAGGGTTTATTGAAGTTATATACATTACTAAGATACTATCTTTAAATTAAACATACGTGGTATTCGATGTATGGAACTTATGAATATTTATCATAGGCACGCCGATAAAGTAGCAATTAATCTAAAAATTAGGTAATAAAACTCGTTTAAAATCCGAACCCAATTATAGCTAAAAATGTGCCGTTTACCTATTCGCATGACCCACACGAATCAGTAGCAAAGTAAAAAATATCCTTTTTCTTCGATATTCGGTCGAGCAAACAAATTGATGCTCAGGCCAACATAAATTTGAATGTTTGCTGATGCTGAAGTGGGTCAGCTTTTAATAAGCAGGAAATCACAGAATCGTTTTGCTACACTAATTCCTAGATTTTGCAAAATATGTAAGACGACCTATATTTATTTTTTACATAACACTTGCAGTAAATAACCATGTTTACAAGCGAGTTTCAAATAATGTACGAAATGAATTCCGTAGTTATCCGAGAAAAAGTAATAGTACGAGATGGTTAAATGTGAAAGCTAATAGTCGAGTATTTATTTATAAGAAAATTTAATGTAAATCATTTTAAGGTGAATTTAAACACCCTTATTTTTTAGAGTAACATTTTTCAGAGAATTTCATTTTACATTCCTTTTATACGTATGGAAGAGAAAAAGACATCGTATAGCATTAAAGTTTTTTTTTAATTTTATTTTCTTATGAATAATCGTAAATCAAAAAAATTATATATGTGAAAGAAATATAGAGGTAAAATAAAAATAAAACTAAAAGTTCTTCACAAAATCACCTAATTCCATGAATCGGCATATAGAAGCCTAGAACAATAACCGCCAGAAAATATCTGTAGCAATTGGGAGCATAATTACCACCTTATTTATTAAATGTACATAAAGTGAGAATTTACGTAAGGAACACACAATAGAAATTCAAATCTAAAATTTATTATTGTACTTTTTAAGTGAAATGGGTACAGAGGTCTGATAAGAACATAATTCTTATAGATTTTTAGGCACTTATTAATATTGGTAATATTATATAGATTATATTATTAGATATATATTATTAGTCTAGAAATTTTTGAGAAATCACTCCTAATTATTTTTCGAAACATTATTTAATATGGCTTTAAGTTCAAGAATTGATAGCAATTTGCTCAAAAAATTTTGTGACCTTTATAGAGAATTCATCCTGAAAATAAAAAATAAATATTAAGGAATTTTGATAAAGAAGTCCATCGTACTTACTTCGGAACCAACATTTTAAATCAAAACAAATCAATGTTTCCAAATTAGGTAGCATTCAACTGCTTAAAAGACTTCATCGGTAGGCGAAAGCGTAGAAAAAAAAATGTTAGGATGATAATGGAAGAAACAATGCAACCATTCTGACATACTAGTGTTGCTGTTTTAATATGTAATAACCTAAGTAAAATGAAAAAAAAATTAAATTTACTATTTAGTCTACAATAAAGAGTCCCCTTTCTGTTATATCGTTATTCCCTTATCCATATTATTAGAAGAATGTTTAGAAAAAATGGAAAATGAGAGTGGTTTTTCTTCCGAGAAAAGTGTAGGTTAAAACATTTTATCCTTCATAGCTCCGACTAGAGAAATCTGTGAAAGTTTGAAAGACTTAATATTCAGATATTTCCACAAGAAAACAAATAGTTCCTAACGTTTTACTCTTATTTATTTATTTATTCATTTATCAATTTTTATGCATAGTACATAAAGTGGACTTATAGCTCCATGAGCAATCTAATCTAGACAATGAAAATAATTGGTATTGAAATTTACTTAGTAGACTGTAAGAGTTTTACAATGAAAATTATATATAGTACATAACAAAAAAATATATAAGTAATACAAACTATTGACATGATTTGGGATGGGAAAGACAGGAAAGGACACATTGGAAAATGACTCATGAGAGGCTGGGCTTTTTCGCTCGATTTTTGAAAATTTTTAGGGCCGTGATTTTCCTGGTGTCAGGGACCAGATGATTCCAAATTTTTGCTGCTTTGAAAGTGAAGGATTTTTCGTGAGAGGTATAGGTATGTTTAGGAATAAGTAGGGTGAGTGAACTTTCAAATCGTAGCCCAAGGCCGTAAGCAGACAGATCTTGAAATTTGCCGGTAAGATAACTTGGGCTCTAATGATTTTTTAATATGTTAAAAATAAGTGTAAGTATGTAAATTTATAGTCGATCAAGGATCTTCAGCCATTTGGGAAGTGACCTGCATTCAGAAACATGAACATATTTTATGAGGCCGTAGATGTACCGGATGCATAATTATTAAACATTTCAACTTTTACAAATATTCTTCATTAAGATCAGGATAGCACACCTCTTCTTAATCAATTAGTGGTAATAGTAGTGTTTGACAAAAGTCGATTTTCATAGGTGGGAGAAAATTTTGAAGACGTTTCAAAGAGTGTATCATGTTGGAAACACTATTTAACAGGATACCTCACGATATTCTCACGGCATAAAAACGAAAAAATTGCATTCCGTTCAATTTCCCTCAAAACAAAAATTTCTAGGCTTTCGAAAATATTTAATGTTGAATCGAACAACTACGAATAACAATTACTTATAGGCTCACCAAAAATATACATAGAGAAATAAAGTTCACAACGATAAGAAATATTCTTCGTAACTAAAGATCATTCCGCCATTTCAAGGAACGTTAGGAGAATTAATTTATTATCCCAAAAAGGTTCAAGTATCAAAAGATGCGAATAGATTTCATGTAACACTTTCCAAGTTTTGATCGTATTAACAGAAAAATAAAGGGACTGCCCCAAAATTTTCATGTTCTTTGTAATTGGGACATCCAAAAGGAATTGATCATCCGAACACTGAACTAAAAGAAATCACCTGTGAAAAAATCTCTGGAATCTAAAATGAAACCATTGTAAAAAAAAACTGGTACTTTTTTTAACAAAATTTCTAAATGTCTGAAAAATGATGTGCCACTCGATTTTGGAAATTATCGGTCTCTCAAATCTGAAAAGATCGGATATGAGCATGAACAGTACCTACTTCACGTACATTTCGAAAATCGCATGTTGAACACATACGATTTTCGAATCGTATAGAATAGTTTTCGTAAAATTTCGACTTGCGTATATTTAATTTTTAAATCAAAATAAAATACATGTTGACGTTCAATTAATATATATTTTACAAAAAGTAATTTCGAACGATTAGTTAATATTCTTATTTACATTGTGAAATATGGATACATCCTGCCATAAAGTAGACAAGACGAATGAACGCAAAATTGATTTTGACTTTTATATTGAAGAAAAAAAATATATGCATTGAAAAAAAACAATTAAATATATTGTTGTACATGTACCAACTTGGAACCAGTTGGTTAATATATCGCCCATTTTACGCAGGTTCTACTATTCTTGATTTGTATACGTAAGTATATTAATAGTGCAGTATTCCCTAAAATAACTTTATGATTGCTTTATAATCTAGTTCCTAAATTTTTCAATAATTTTTTCAATATATTATAGAAGTTGAAATTGATTTTCATTTATACTTCCACATCTTACATTCTTATTAAGTGTAATTTATTGTTTCATTTGCCTCCACTGTAATAATGTTCTTCCATCGTTTCCACTTCAGCGTATTTTAATTTAATTCCCTATTTTGACATTCTCTTCAGTTCGATTGACAAGACAAAAACACTATTTAGTTATTATTTATTTTTTCTATGCTAGACTACCCGAAATATTTGCATATTTTTAATTGTGTAAATAGTTTGTCAATAGTTTATCACTGGAAGTTGGCTAAAGCCTGGATTAAATTAAAAATTAAAAATATGCATAATATTATAAATTTTTCTATAATCTAATATAATTCAGTGACAACAGATTTTCAATATTTATTAAATCGTATATGCAAGAGATTAAAAAGAAAACAATGAAAAATCATCATTTCATTAGCGACATTCTCGAAAGCTAACCCTCAATAGATTCTATGGTTTTGTGGTTTGCAACCCCCTGGGAAAAAGTAACATAAATATAGCTAATATCATAAATATTTCGAAACGATCTCAGATTTCTTAAAATTGATTGTATTTTAATTTACTTTTCTTTATTCGGCTTATTTCAAATACTCTGTGTCTGATTCCGAGGCCCTGATCTTTCAATACTACTTAGTTAAGAGACAAATAATTACGGAAAATAACCACTCCTTATTTCGTAATAAATTTTAAGTGCCATTTTTATAAAACCTTGCTCGTATATATTCACGGCAATAAATATATACGAGAGATAAAAACGTATAATGCACGGCAGCATTATAAATATTACAGCCACTAAAAATATATGCGTAAAATTCTTTTCGTTGACAGCTTTTTATTAACATCTTATTTTATTAACAGATTTATAGATGTAGTTTCTCTTGTATGAAATATTGGCTTTTTTGTTCAGTGAAAATTCTGGTGTCACATTTCCTTTATTTGTGGTGACCGAGAGCAGTATAAATCTTGATTAGCGCCACTTTAATTCCGGAACGCCAAAAACCTGACAAGCATGCATAGAACCCACATTACGAGCTTTTCATACACTTTTGAACATTTAAGGGTACATTGCCTTTCTCTCAAACTATTTATTAATATATCTGATATTTAAGAAAAAGCAATAAACCTAAACGTACCTAATCAGACATTTTTCAATAAAAGTAATTAGAAAATGCATTGTTTCCTAGTTTAGAGCCTTCGAGACCAACAATTTACACTCTTTGTAACGAAGACGAATATATATAGAACAAATCTAATTACAAATCTTCTGACAATATTTGTAAACTACGTAATTAATTTCAATTGGGTAATCCATATGGCACAAGTGTCTTTATTCATAAAAGACGGATGAACGAAAACTCCAAGTTTATGAAACGGACCGAACTGACCGCTTATCCGGCGAGCTTTATTCATGCACGCTCGTCGCTGGCGGTGTGCTTTGCATACGTCTAGATAATGTGTTCAGATAGAGCGCCTACACTGTGAGGACTACTCACTTTCAAGATCGCGAATTGTGCGGGGCTTTTATGCGAAAGAGCTTTAGCAAGGCCCGTATTGTTGCGTCTTTTGTGCTCAAAGGGCTAAATAGATGAACATATCAAGACGCACTAATGGACTGCGCAGTGTAATTATAAATGTTAACAAATATGCGTTTGCTCATAATCTTATTCGTTTTCAAAACTAAGTATTCGCAACAAATCGATATATATAGAATAGTGGATAGTGCCTCATATTACTAAACATGATAGTAATTCTATGGCGATGGGAAACTGATTTAATTTATTGGAAAAAATTAGGTTGACCTATATATACAGTAAGTCATGGACCAATCAGAAAGGGACGATGGGCCAAGCTGTGACAGGGTCACAGAAAAAATTTGGTCTTAATAATACTCTCTTAGTTTTCGAGATAGAGACACTTCAAAATTTATGAAAATCACTAATCTCTGTTGACCTATTTGATGCCACGACAACAAATTAATTCTGATTGTTAATTTCCTTCTCATTAAGTAGAATTGCGTAATACGCACTTTGATTTAATTAAAACATTTTACGAAAAATAGTGCAGTTTTTTAAAGAAAAAAGAAAAAAGATGTATTTTCAAGATTTTGTGATTTTAGTCATGTATGTGCTTAAAGAAAATGTTCCGCTTAGAACTAGCAAATTATTTAAAAAGTTAGTACATCTAATGCAAAATTACAATACTATAAATTTTCAAAAATAAAAACAGCCATTATGAGGTAATTACCTATGTTTGAATTGTCATCTAAATTAGTTTTTCTTCAAATTTCTTTACAAATAAATGAAACTACGTAATGTAGTATTATTTCTACTTTCTTTAATTTCTTTACTACGACCTAGATTTCATTGTATTACAACATCTTCAGGTAGGATATTAGCAAAGATTAGCAAAGATCTTTGCTAATATCCCACCTGAAGATGTTGTAATACAACGAAACCTAGGTCATGGTAAAGAAATTAAAGAAAGTAGAAATAATACTACATGACGTAGTTTCATTTATTTTTGAATAATGAATTTCTACAAAATTAATGCCAAATATATTCAATATTTAAATTTCTTATTATGGAATTTATTAAATACTCCCGAAAAGCAATAAAAGTATTTCAAGGTTAAATTACCTATTTTTTCAAAAATAAAGTATTTATGTTTCATTTTAACAAATGTTCACTCTGCCTGCAATTGGTTCTAAAATACGTGCGTCATCAAAGCAATGAAAGTTATATTATGTTTTAAAATATTCAAATACGTAGAAAAAGTTGTTGTCTTTTTTATGCTTTTTAAATTACGCCACGTCAGGATAAAATGTACGAGTACGAGGAATGACACACGCGTGTTATTCGTTTATGTAGTTTCAAAAATATTTTTGAATTGGGCAATTTTTCTAAAAATTCCAGCAAGATTATCTAAAATTATCTTTTTTCCAAATTGTTCAGTTTTACATTCTATTATAAACAGTCTGTCGTGAAATTGTTATTTGGCTCTTGCGTCCATGGTTCATAAACAACGTTACAATATTTGCGGCAATTTTTATTTTTAGAAGTAGAAGGCAGAAATTCAAATGACGGTAAAATTAAAATATAAAGTATAGTTCAAAAATATTACTTGCTATAACATAAATTTCTACTTTTTATACGGTTATTGACTTAAATTACATTTTTTAGTGAAGTTTCGTCGCAAAGTTATTATTTTTAATCGCCTTTGCTGCAGCATTTAATTTCTAACGTAATTCCTGTTCGCTTGCAATTTCTTTCCCGTCCAATCGTATGCAAATTAAAGAAAAATACTGTAAAGAATAATATATTTGCATGAAAATTAAAATATAGGATATTTACCTCATAATGAGTACCTTTTGTGTTAAGTGTCAATATCTTTTTTTATTGTTAAAGTTAGTAAAATTATTATTACCACATTTTTATTTCTTATATATGTCAATTTTTTTTATTAGTTTGCTAGTTTTATAGAGTACATTTTTTTCAGCACAAACATTCAAAGTTGGGTAACGAAAATCACGAAAACTTCAAAAGTAAATTTTCTAATTTTTTTGAGAGAACCATATTAGTTGTCGTAAAATATTTCAATTAATTCAAAATGCGTATTATCTAGTTATAGTCAACTCCAAAAAAAATAATACCCTGACTTAATTTGTTGTCGTCGTCGTAGCACCCAAAAATCGGACCCAGAGTAATGATTTTCAATCAGTTGGTCTATAAATTATGGGAAGGCCTGTATATTTAAATCAAAATTGAATAAAAAGGGCTGTATCTATGATGGGGCTGTGTGTCGTACGGGTAGGTTTATTTATTTTCAGTGTCAATGTTACTTTGTTTTGAATGGATTTACATGCACGTACTTAAACTTTGTATTCTACATACATACTTTACATCATGACATAAACGAATGTTCATAAAACGAAATATAAATCCTTTTTTTTTATTTCGGGTTTACTCTTCCCAGTCACACTTAATAAGTTTTACCCCCTCTTTATATGACTGTGAATACACCCGAATATATTATATAAAGGAGTAAGGTAGTAAAATAATAAAACGTGCGATGCACCTTTCCGAGCAGTGGTTGTGTCGTGACTTTTTTTAACTTTTCGTATATTTTGTAGAAAAAATAGAAAATATGAATATTGTGCTTTGAACTTATTTCGGTTTTCTTTTGAACCTAAAAATTTACTCCAATCGCTACCGACGTAAACTTATTTGAATACAGGTGAATACAAACAATTTTGCATACCATCAACATATTTCCAGTTAATATGACTTTTTTTTTAATTATGTTGGTAAAAATATAGTTCATATGTAAAGCAATTAAGTTATTTGGTCTCGTTTTATTTATTTTATTTATATTCCAAATTTATCTCTGTATAAGAATACAGAGATTACAATGTCTAGATGTATTCTTTTGAATTTCAAAACTAATTGCTTCTGCCCTTTCGTGATCTTACTTGCGCAATATCAAATAAATACATTTTATATGATTTAATATCCATTATACGACAAAACCCAATCTGGTACGTGACCCAATAAGTAATCACTTAAAAGTTAAATTAAAATATTTGACACTTATAATAATTGACTAGTATGCCGCTTATTTACGGCACTTAAAGCAATCGTACTAAGTTATAAGTATCGGTACTCTATAGACTTTTAATAAAAAAAATATTTTTTTTTAATGTTTTCATTTATAATTTTCAACATCTGTGTTAAATATTAATTTTCTTATATTTTAATTGCTGAATTAATTTTATAATTTTAATTTTGAATCTGTAATAATACTGGTTAAAGACTATGGTGTGATTGGTATGTTTCTTTAGATATTAAATTCTAATATCATTCATTATATACCCTAATATTAGCAATAAATATTTATTCCCTACGACGATATAAAATTTATATTTAACATTTAAAATATTTTCCTAAATGAAAAATTAAACCTTTCATTATTTATAGCAAAAGCAAATATTGTCTAGTCATGTTACTTTATATTTAGGTAAATAATTTGCGGAGTAAAAGCCAAGAAATTTTTCCAAGTAAAAGAAATATTAAATAAGGAAACAATGCGAGGGCGGGTTCAAAATTTTTCCAGGTCAGCATTTTTCTGTGCCACGTAATGCTTTTTATTGCTTCCGCTTCCTGTGTTCACATAGTAAAGGTATTTCTTCAGTACCGATGTCTACAAACGAATTATACGTATATGCGTATATTTATTTAAATATGCCGTTGCCACCACTTTTGTATGCAGTATGATCAATTTAATGAAAGTTTTTTAAAAAGTGTGATAACGTAATTTAGGCACATTTATCAGTTATATTTATAATAGTGTCATGTAAGAGAAAAACTATTTCCAAGGTTACCAGTAATTGCGACCTAGTTCTTCGGCCTCACATTTTAATAGAAGACGGCTCGACATTTTACCCTGCCTAATTAAATTAATCAACCGACAATATTTATATTT
Organism: Druceiella hillmani; assembly: GCA_039881145.1. Classification (NCBI taxonomy): domain Eukaryota; kingdom Metazoa; phylum Arthropoda; class Insecta; order Lepidoptera; family Hepialidae; genus Druceiella; species Druceiella hillmani. Next base: position 762,737 of record JAYKKI010000117.1, read on the forward strand.
TGATGGACAAATATAAGGTGTCGTATACGAAGCTAATCTATACGCATATCGTAATAGATTAATCTTAAATGATAAAATAATCTGAATGCTCCTTCTCAATCAAATGATTATATGACGTCAAAAGAGAAGTCGTGCGATCAACCAAGATTTATTTTTTATTTTGATAACCTTACTATATTGCTGTCGTATTTTCATTACTTATCATCGTTTTGCGTCATTTAAATGAAATTATGAATTCCAATTCTACCCAGCAAATAAAGTAGCACTTTGCAAAATTAATATTTAAAACCGACTAAGTGCGAGTCGGACTCGGTTACGAATGGTTCTGTAGCACCACACAATATTAAAGTAATTTCGTATGCAATATCTTCGTCAACATTTTTATTTCTAGTTTTACTTTAATTTCTTTCAGAATTTTAATTGAAAAATTAGAAGAAGGAGGCACACATTTTAAGACTTTAGAAGCTCATACCTCACCAACTTTTGACTTAAATAAAAAGTTATTTTGTTACATGACCAATCTAACAATACTCCAAACGCCTACGTGCACAGGATATTGGATTTTTTCGTCCTTTAGTTACATTTATGGAATGCCACCCCAGATATAACTTTTTTTCTTAATTCCATTATTTCATTGCTTAACAGTTCATAGAAGACACCTGCGTCCAAATTTCTATAACCATATAGTGCCATATGTTCTCCAAATAAAATGGCTGTGATACACGGAGCGCCAATGGGACAGACAGGCAGACGGACAGATGGACGGGACGAAATTATAAGAGTTCGTTATGATTTACGTAACTCTAAGTAACGTATACCCCGACTTACGTAAATTCGAAATTATCTAATTTCTCACGAATTCCCCACCATTCTGCTCTCATCCGTCGATTAATAGAAATATTAAACATGTTTGCATTTTACCTTTATTAACTTGCACTTAAGTTGTTTATGAGACTTTGCATTATGCAAGGATAAGGAGAGAATAAACATTTCAAAAATAATTGCATCCCATCTAAGGCTTAATACCTTTTTATGGAAAAAATAATGAAATTATGAAGTTTTGTACTTAAATAGATGTATAATTTATTATAACAGATACGCTTGAATTTTTTTTCTTTGACATGAAAAATTTAATAACGACATGTTGTTTGCAAATCGATAAATTAACATAATTAAAGTAAGGATTCATGTACGCTCCATCGCTGATTCATGTGAACAATGATGTCGGGCAACGATATCTAACCATTTAAGCTTAACGTCTGCAAATAATTTCCTCCATTAGGCGGAATAGGTTTTAATAAGTTCACATCTTATTGAGTTAGGGCCGTCAGATAATAAATAAAGTATGGACAACGGAATGTGTGTAATGTTTGCAGTAATATACCCTACCTGCTTTCATAGCTAGGACATATTCACTTCAGATTACACAGATAAAAACTTTTAATCGCCAGTCGCCAGTTTCTTTGTTTGACAATTCGAACCGAACCTGTATGACCCTTATTAAAGGTCGTTTTAGGAACAAATTGTATAATTTATACATTTGTTTTAATATATGTATATATTTATATATATATATATATATATATATATATATATATATATATGTGTGTGTACATATGTGTGTATATACATATAAGTATATATACACACATACAATATTTTTTTTTATTAAACCAATAAGGTAAAATTTATTTATCAAATTATGAAACCCACGGTCATCATTTTCAAAAGAGAATATTAAATTTAAAAATATGGATTAGATACAAATGTTATATTGAACAGGTGCAATATTCTTTGCATATTCTTAATAGCAAAGCACGTATTATATTTGAACTATAACATTTTAAATGTTGTTTAAAATCTGTGCACATAATGTGTAAAAAGGATGAAACAGGCTTGAAGCTGTCCTTATTTTATATTCGGCCATGACATCAGGATAATCGTAAACCAAAAGATTTGTAGATGCTGAAGTGGGTCCACTTTCAGGAGGTTAGGAGACTGACCCGTGGATCAGATACTGCGACGCTCAACGGAACCTACATCTATACTTGGCAGTAAAGTCATTCATATTTTTAACTTCACAGAAAATACGGACTAATGTACTGTGTAGAGAGTAGTAAGTATTAAAAATTGTGTACGTTTTAAGGGAGTTAACGTACTTCTTTTTCAGGAAAACCTTTTAAAAAATAAATAGGTTATCAAGCAAATATCATTACAATGACAGAATGTATGGTTTACGTATCATGAGTTCCTTGTGTTCTATTTATTTAGAAAAGTTTTTGAATATAATTTGAAGTAGCAACATGTACCATTATTACATCAATAAGGTATTTAATATATTTTAATATGATAGATCGCAAATTTTGGATGAAAACACGCATCATTTTTTTTTTCGTGTAAGTAGTAAAAAATTTTAAAGTTCTCCATTAAAACTTTTAAACTCCAAGAATATCTATATTGCCAAGATCACGGTTCACCTGATTGTTTCTGAGAGGATCAAACTATTGTTTCTGAGTGGATCAAAGCAAGTAAGAAATGTATTCCCTAAGAAGGCATAAATTTCTTTGGCTAGAAGTTAATACGAATAGAAAATTGCTGTTTATATTCTTAAGAAATACTGCTAGTGCTTTGAAGTAGTCTAATGGTCGCGTTCGCACGAGGAACATATGTTAGAAAATACACTTAAACTAACATTTACTCCATCCGGAAGAGAGTATCATTTATTAAAATTTTAATTTCATTTTTTAGAACCTTTTTTCATTATTGACATTTTTACATAATTACGATATGAAACAAGTAATCTCATGAGGAAGCGACAATTTTTTAGGCGACGAAAATTATGACTTTAAATTTGCTTCCATTTGATCGTATACAATAATAGTAGCACCAAAGAGCATTAATAATGATAGCTTTAGAAAAATCGAAGCGACTGACCATCAGATTCAGTAGGCGAACATTGTTAAACCCAAACCGGTAAGAGGAAGTTTCCAGAACAGCAAATACAGGAATAGTTTCCGGAAAGAATAGCAAATTCATATGAAATGAGTATTCTAATTGTCTAAATGTGAGCTATATTTATTTATAATATGTCAAAAGCGAGAAACGAAGGAACTATTATACCCCAAGGATTATTTTTAATAACTCCTACATTTTACACAAAGTGTTAGAACATATGACGAGAGGACCTTATCAAATATACAAGGATGTAATAAAGATATAACGACACAATTTTGAGTTGAAAGCCGTATCGAGTACTTTTTTATTGACAGGACTATTTACTTTTGTGTTTCGTTTCGTTTTGTGTGTCTAATAGAATTTTAATTATTACGTTTTGTTTGATGATGTTACCTTAAAGATATTAATATTATTCCAATTATGGATCCATTTAAGATGCAACCTTTGTTATTTGAAAAAAACCTCGCTGTATTCGCTCCAAAATTGCAGCAAAATTCTTATTAAAATCTGTCCAACAGATTAGCATGCTGCTTTAATAAACAGATAAATAATAGAAAATGTATTCATCTCATACAAATTTCTTTTATTCAAATATTTTCATATATTTAAAATACGACCTGACTTTTCAATTGTTTGTGTTACAGATGTTGATTTTTATCACAATTACAGTAGCAGATGCTGATTTTACAGCTTTCATGTTTGCACATGCGGGTGTGAATGGGAATATTTGAAGACCACAACGAACCACAATGAACGTAAGAACCGAGGTGAAGCAGGTACCGAATTATGAGTGATACTTAAAAGCGATTTCCCTATGTTTTCATTTTTAAAATCGAGAATAGGCGATTTGTTTAATCAGTTGGAAAAACTTTCGTTGATAAAAACAAATTTACATAAAACTTAATAAATATGGTTGGATTGATGATGTGTGATGGTAAAATCTATTTCTTTTAATGTCATTGAAACATTCTTTTAAGCAGATTTGTACACAAGCACGTCCACAAAAACGCACCCACACATGCACACATGGGTCAGGTCAGTTAATGCATTCAAAATGGTAGGGATTAGAAAGTTGTTTAATGTTTCAAAAATACTTTTTTTCATTAATTTCAATTTTTTGGCTTAAATTTATTAATTTTTTTATAAAAAAAAAACTTCATTTCAAATTTACAGGTTACCCCCTTAGTACTGGACATGTTCAAACACTAAAAGTGTTACACGTTAAAATATACAAAATAACATAAATAATTAATACCATGTAACTTTATAATTGAATTCCTAAACAATGGGAGCTTCTCACAAAACCATACTGATTAACGTAAGGGTGTGAAAAATTGGTGAACACTGCACTTGTTCTTGTGCGCTCTAGTCAAGTGAAATAAACTATGGTCCGTCCTCATATGTAACAGTATGGAGCATAAAGCAACCAAACCCCAGGTTTTATCTGTTAATTTTAAATCCAAGACCAAATACCATTGATAAGTGCATGATGCATCATCAAAAGTAAACCCGATCGCAGTTAAAGGAAATTATAAAATGGAAAAAATTACAAATAACTGCACTTCAAATACCTAAGCGATACATAATTATAAACCATACATAGGGCTCAATAAGCGCTTTAATCTTTGCAAGAACCTTTTTTGCTAACTCATTGAAAAGGTAATCGCTAAAACATGCCAGAGTTATGGCGGCACTATAAAATAAACCGTAAACTCGCATCATAATGTACCCCGTGTGGGTGGTTCGCGTAAAACGACAATACAAATAAATGCGAAGTAGGATCTTTTTATTTCAGGTAGATTTTACACTCTTCAGTTTCAGCTAATTAATTTAAGCCCTTTTTAAGTATTCTCGAATATCTTCTTCTTTATTATCTAAAATAATTACACGAATTATTAACCTAATAAACATTTTTGTACATAAGTTTTTTCAACATGACATTTTGTCTCTACTCCACAATTCAACATTTTGTCTTCGTGAATTTACGCTCAGAAACTTGTGGTTGTTAAACTACAGACCGATTTAGTGAAAAATTTTAGTAAGTTACGTCATCCCCAACGACATACATTTATATACAAATATATATAATGTAAAACATGCTGTTATATACTAAAAATATGGGTTAATTTTAATAAAATGTTTGACGTATACCCCGATGTTTCAATGTAGTTATTGGCTATATATCAACTTATTACATTAAAAAGAGCTTAGCTGTACCAAAAAAACAGAACAAAAAAGTCATAAAAGATCTTAACCTAATTTTATAGGAGATCTCTTGAGAAACATCATGGGTTTATAATTTTTGTATGGAATAACGCTTATCGATATTTCTGGTCTCGAAACACAAATATTTGATTGCATTCATAATCACTCACATTTTCAGTGTACAAAAAAGCAGCAAGTGTTAGAAAAATAACATTAGTATTCTAAAATAACAAATTCAATTACCATATGGGTATATAAATTACCAAGATATTTTATCATCCATTAAAAGTTCATTTAAATTAAGGAAATTTTTTTGTAGTTGTTTATTTTAAAACAAATGTTTTCGATTTATTTACAAATCAACTGTGGTATGAACTGTAACTTTTCAAGGAATAATTTTTGCAAATATTTTTAGAATCCAGTGGATTTTAGATATGCTACTATAAATATAATTATAAATATATTATAAATATATTATATTATTATAATTTTATTATAAATATAATTACTATATCCCAATGTCTGTCTAAGGACTATCTTCACCAGATATTAAGACAAAGGTATAACTTAATTCTTTGTATTAGATATTGAAAAAACGAATAATAAATATGGGTATATAGTGCTATAATAAAAATATTCTGTGAAAAAAAACCGAACCAGAATATCAGGTTTCTTTATTGCGCTCCATTTATATACGCATGATTCACATAACTTTTTTTTTATAAAACGTCACGATCCGTCTTTTTTACTGTAGCTCTACTATATCTGGATAAGTACATAGTAAATTAGGATATGAATGTCGTAACACCTGCACCAGAGGGGTGCCCCTTTCCGATGCTGTGTGCAGAAAATCTACCCCGACATTTTCGCCGTTACTAAGTTATTCATATTCCGAAAGTTTCGTAACATTTTTCTCAAATGAGCCGTAGAGTAAGTCAATTTTATTAGGGATTATAACTGATTACGGCAAAATTTTCTTTTTTCAAGTATCTACTCCTACACGACATAGTGGAGAACAATTTCGAATGAGCAACGTTACTGATCGACCCCGTTCTTTACATCACATAACAACGACAATCGTACGTGACATGTGATGCTTATTGATATGTGTAAATAATGATGATGATAGCATAACAGCAAAATTGAGTTTATATCTATTTTCTACTCGCTAACTCATTTTACGCGATATGTGTTATAAAAATTAATAATATTTAAATCTGGTAAGTGGAAGAAAAAGCGAACAATGAGTTAATTTGTCCATCTCGATGCTTGACGTGTATTGAATTCCTAATTATGTTGCTGTGGATACGTGAGAACTGAATGTGTTATTATATCATTAAGGTACGTCGCTTTCGTGAGGGTCATTGTGATAAAACTAATTAATTTCTTAAACATTTAATTTCAACCAGTACACTGACTAGGTAGACCGACCGTAACTGAAGTGCAAATTTAACATCTCGATAGCACGTATGTAATTTTTGTTTCGTCATAACAAATTTTCAATTACGCAATGAGAATGAAAGACCAGATTTTTAAAGACGATGTCCCAAATTATACTTTCAAATGAAAATACGCTCGTTGTAATCGTTGTAATTAGAATTTCAAATGAAAATACGCTCGTTGTATTCCGCGCTAAAGCGACGATAAGACTGTCTAATCAAGTTTACGTTGAACCTTAAGTAAATCCGCCACATTCCTTATTATGACGAATGGACGATGTTTATGTGTAGCCAAACTGCTTCCGACTTTTATAGCCGGCCAAGTTCCTATTAACTCGACGAATGTCCGTCCCTTTGAGTAACACGAACTTACGGCGTACAAATAGCATCCGCTCTTATTCAATTAACATCACATCAGATCAGCCGTATTATGGCTTATCTTACGATGGAATGAGACGCAATGAGAATTTGTTAACTGTTTCTTCACTTGTACTTCTTTTGTTATCAATGCATTTGTGATATATACAGTCTAATATTCATCCACTCTAACTAATTGACAACAACATGTCTAAGTATAATTAATTTGAACATGCAGTTTTAGACTGATACATAATAGTTTTTGTACCAAACGGTTGTAATCATGTTTTAATAATTGTGAAAAGTGTTTCATAAAAAATATAATTTTCCATTTTGAAATGATTTCACATTTACTTGTTTTGTAGTATATTTTCCCACTCCTTCACGTAGCGGCGATTTTTGCTTTAAAAAACCTAACTTTAATTGATGTTTAATAATTTTGCCATATTTAGTAAATACAAAAATTATTCAATGTAATTTAAAAAGAGATTTTATAATAGTTTCATAATGATAGGTTTTAAGTTAGTAAATATATATATATATATATATATATATATATATATATATATATATATATATATATTTCAAACTCTTTGAGAACATGCGTAAGAGATCTGATATGTGCAATGCGCCCTCGCGATATACAATGACATGCTGCATCTCCCAGATAATTCTTGAATAAAATTAACTGCTAGCAAAAATCATTTAGACGTGATAAAATACATCTAGTCAAACATTTAATGTTGTTCCAGAGTTACTAAGTGAAAACTGTCAATTAAAACGAAAAGAAAGCAAAGAGAAATTTCTGGATTGATAATATTCATAGAGATGTTATTATTACTTTGTAAAAAAAACGTAAGTTATGGATATAAATTTTAAAAAATTTGTTACATTTTAATGACGCAAAATTGTTATTGTCATAAGACTATAGAGACCTGTTTTTTCTTGACATAAAAGCTCTTAAAATTTACTGTACGCATATATATATATATATATATATATATATATATATATATATATATATATACATATATATATATATATATATATATATATATATATATATATATATATATATATATATATATTCAGATATAAAATATTTTATTGTTCGTATCAATACCAAACTGAGTAAAAAGATATAAGAAAATATAGGAAAATGTTCAACAGATTCTGAAAATATCGCTGTCAAATTAGTGACTTGAATGAAAAACAATTGTATTCTTTTGCAAAAATTCGTTTTAAATAAGCTCATTTTGATGCAAATAATACACTATTTTAATATATAATAAAATCTCTACACCTGAAAGGTACAGGCTTAAAAATAGTAAAAAAATATATTGTTTATTTTGCGGTTTGTGTTACGGCGTAGTTAAATAGATAAAATGAAATTTATATCTTTGTTGTAATTCAAAATGTTGCTTTATGACATAAAATAATAATTAATTTTAAGGGTCCGTATAACCCGAATTTAATACACTGCACAAGCATTTCCTTGGCATTAACCATGCTTGAGGAAATACCGAATAAACGAATAAAAAGAACAGAAAAGTATAAATACCCAAGATAACAAAACTTAACAATTGTAATCTATGAGTATAGCTTGCTTTAAGTGAAAGACAATAGTCTCGAGGGCATAATATGACAAACATTCATATCACATGAAAAAAAGGAAAAAAATGTTTAACTTTATTTACAATATTAGAGTTATCTTTTGCTTAATTGTCATTTGGCTGCTCCAAATGGCGGATGAGGCCATTTTAAAAATTATTTTCCATGTGGTTTAACATTTATTTCTTACCGATTTGGTAATAAATTCTTAGCAGTTATGACTTAGGGTCTAAAATGTATTTGCTCTGTTATTTCTCCGCAATTACTGCCAAAAAATAATTTAGAAATATCCTTGCAATGCGCATTACATGCAGTAATTTAGACATGCGGTAAGCGTAATCAAATTCGTATACATATATTGCTATAATCTTTTTATTGTCACATATTTTGCTTTTATATTGCCGTATCAATTAATTTTTTTGTTTATTTAAGTAACATTTTATTTTAATATACAGATTAGTTATCATGATATAGGGACCCGCATTCAAAGGTTCCGGAAGGAACTTTATTATCACTATGTTATCTGTCCGTCAGTTTATTTGTTGGAAGCGCCCTTGGATGCTTTTTAAACGGAAAACACACACACACACATATATATAAAACATACATATATATTAAAATTTCGTCTATGTATTTGTTTGACTTTCATTACCAAAATAAGGATTTTTTTTTAATCCGATCTATTTGAAAACCTGATATCTGGATCTCCTGATCTTCAAAAATATTCTGAGTTTAATCCTGCGGCACAATCTCAGTATTTCTCGTTTAAAAGACAAATACGAAGTAATATTAAATAACAATTGTTAATAATACATATATAATAAAATTGTATCACAGTGAAATGTGCGCATGAAAAATATTTTGAAAAGGATGGTTGATTTAGGATACAAAATTCTAGTAGAAGCCAGTAAACTTCTTTATAGATTGTTCTGTCGGTCTGTGTGTTAACTTGTTCTTAAATTACACAAAATTTTCTACACGAAATTTAATAAAATTTGATACGTCAATACCCTCGACCAACACATGGCATATTTTTTAACTGGATATATATATATATATATATATATATATATATATATATATATATATATATATATATATATGTAGAATTCCATACGAACGAAGTTGAGTCAGCACAACTAGTATAGAATTTATAAGCAAATATTATATTCACATTATGTCACGCTCCAAAAGATTCATAGAAATCTCCATTCTTCATCTATATTGGTTTGAAAAGTGAGGGGGGGGGATGGAAAATAAATTATCGATTAATTACGAAATAATTAAATTGAGGGACACGAATTTGTGCTTAGACTTTCAGATAGAAACGAATAACACCTATTTTATCTTTTTTTAGGAAATCGAGACCCATTGATAATAATTATATAAGGAAGTGGATGAAATAATACGCAGCTGTGGAGCCTTCACAAGAGTATAAAACAGGAACGGCAGCTAGTAACTGATATAAAGGTACAATTAAGCCGGATAAAAATACAATTTCCTTTATTTCGCAGAAATCCGTTCGGTATTCGGGCAGCAATCCTTTTCTAGTCGAATTGTTTTTACGCACCTCTCCGCCTGAGCGCACTGTTAAATTCACAATAACGACAGATCGTACTCAAACAAAGCCGCGAACCGAAGTACGAAAAAATCTCCGAGGCTAAATATTTGTGCCGGCAAGTCACGCAGAGAATTCATAACAAGCTTAAGAAATGTATTTTTAATAACGTCTCGGCGTAGCGCTGGCCTCACTTAACATTGCTTTAACGATTTGAGGCTTTATATCAACTGAAATATGCATAAGGACGTTTATATGCGCCGAATCACGCTCAGACCTTCGCGCGGAATGTGACTACCTTTCTTGTTTTACTGTTGACGTTATGTAGCGCCCGGGCGTCACCTGAGTGAAACCTCAGCGGCGCGACGTATCGTCCTGCTACGCGCTGATTATATATTTTCACGTGCTAGCATCTGCGGTTCGCACTCCTTTCCTTGACTTGGGAAATTAGAATGAATCGACTTTTACGAATGCGTTTTGTTTATTGAAGATTCCATATTTGAAAACAAGTTACAGTGAAACAACTTATTTCATCTGTCTTCTTGCAGCAAATTTGAAATAAAAACACGATAATGGAATAAAGTTTGAATCGAGGACAGCCCTTACTAATGCATACTAGGCCTGTTAATTACTAGTAAAATTGGCAGTATGGTTGATTCTTGTACACTTAAGTTTACAGTGCGTAACAAAGTAAATTTATATTATTTTGTACTGGTGATTCCGTGCATTAAATGGAATATACTTAAAGCGTGTACCCATGAAAAAATGTATTTTCTTGATAATGAAATCGCAAATTTCACACTGGCGTTTTCAGAAAAGTTTGAAAATAATTTCCAAAAATTGTTTTATAGTTCATTAAGATTTTCTACTTCAAATGATATGTAAACATTTTAATAATTATTCCGTTCATTCATTTTGGACTTTACTTTTAAGCTACACGTATAAGAACATTGACATTATTTATCACCATACAAGTATATTGCTTAGTATATTTTTCACGGTCTTAACAGAAATTATAAATTTATTTCATAGGGCTACAGGCAGATATATCTAATTAATTATTTCAAGTTGACCCTAATTATTTAATTATTTAGCACCGAGGTATTTACTAAATTCTCTATGTTAATTTCATCAGATTTTGATCTATTAGAGATACATTTCTAAAAACTCTTAGAGACTTTTAACTCGTGAAAGCGATACCGTAAATATTTATATCCGGATCCTATATATATATATATATATAAATATATATATATATATATACATATTCGAAGTGAATTTGGAATTTAAATGGACCATAACACAATACGTGTTATTAATATTTAAGTAAATATTTACCGAAATTAATCATTCTAATTAAGTAGATGTATTACAAAATGATATTTTTTTAGATATTTGTAATAAAAAGCCCCGTGGTAAGCTCCTTATAATAGCCAAATACATCTAATCGCGATTTATTTGAGTAAAAAATTCACATATTTTATCGAGGATCCTCCAAAATGCTGAAAGATTATCTGGTCTGTTTTTCAAAACAGCAAACACAAAACGGCGGGTGGCTCTAAAATGGTGGATAAATTGATTATGAAAATTAGTTTTACTAGCGTTTCACAATTATTTACTGCCGCTTCACAATTATTTACTATTTATTACTGCCAGTTTAAAAAAAAAATTCTTAGTAATATTAACAGCGTTTCTGAATAACGGCCATTTACTTTAGAAGCTTTATTTATTTTGTTGTCAATAAGTAATCTAAAAAAAAGTTTCAAGCTTTCAACGTTAACAAGTCTTAATATCTTACTTAAAACTATGTTACTAAGTAAATAATAAAACCTGTCGAAAGATTAAATAGATTATCTTTGTCAATGTTTCTAACTGAATAAATGTTTGGATGTTTGTTAACCTTTAAAACAAAACTCAGCTCACAATGTAGAAGTCATACGAACATTTAGGGTCTTTCAGTTTACATTTTATTTTAAGGAGCGGACATGATATGAATTTGTGATGCTTATTAAGATGGAAGAGTTAAAGTGATTAACATTTAACATATATTCTGCTTGATTGCGAAAAAAAATAAACCTTTTAATCATAACCGAGGCTATGACCTTACAAAAAGTTTTGTGAAGTTGAGTCAAAAGGAATGTATTTTAACAAACAACATCTACGGAGAAGAAATGTACTATTCGTTCTAGCTGAAAGGTTTTTCTAGATTACTAGATACAATTAACCCGATTTTACTTCCATATATACACATTACGTGTAGGAGAACATTTATTAGAACGCACGTTGAGTCGACCATTTGCATAACTTAATTTCGGCGGTCGATGAAGTAAATGTTTTAGACTGCTGACTGACTCTATATTTATAAATTAATGTCCATACTTTTATTTTCTCTAATAATTTTAAATCCTAAACTTATTATAATAAATGAGGTATCATAAAAATTATTTTAACATTTTGACTGACAATAGGAATGAAGGATAAAAAAAAGGCGAAGTTTTCGATTTTCAATGCCATAACTTTAAATCGAAAAAATAATTCCAAAACTTTATCCACATAACTAGAACTTGAAATAAAGTTAACTATTATTATGTGTAAGATAAAAAGCAAGTAATTAATACATAACAAAGACATTAACTAATAAATAATTGATCACTATTATTGAAAAATATCATATTTAAAATGAAGATGACATTGGTTTACCTTGTTACTTTCATTTAATAAAAGCTATTGGGTTTCCTGAATTTACTGCCTAGATATTGAAACGAAACGCTGTTTCGTTTCAATATCTAGGTAGTAAATTCACAACAACATCTAATTTATAATATATATATATATATATATATGGGTGTGTGTGTGTGTGTGTGTGTGTCTTTGCTTTAGATAGTTCGACAATTATTTTTTCAGGCACATTGGGCACAAGGCTCACACTTTTTTTTACCATCTGCCTATTGATAATCCATTAACAACTTTTTTTTACAATTAAATGAAACTACGTGATGTAGTATTGTTTCTACTTTTTTTAATTTCTTTACCACGACCTAGGTTTCGTTGTATTACAACATCTTCAGGTGGGATATTTGGTGAGTGAGATGTTGTAATACAACGAAACATAGGTCGTGGTAAAGAAATTTAAAAAAGTAGAAATAATACTACATCACGTAGTTTCATTTAATTGTGAATAACGAATTTATTTTAACGTTAAATATATTCAACTTTTTTTTAATAAAATGAAATATTTAATTCATAAGAATAAACAAAAAAACCTATCTAGCATACAGAAAAAAAGTAAGTAAAAAAAAATTTATGTCGTATATATAAATTTATGTATATATATAAATTTATGTAAATAATACCACGAACATTAAAATCTTTTATTCTTGCATGAGATCGGTACCATTCTTTCGATGGAAATTTGTAGCACAGGAATATCAGATCGGCTGTGTAATTCAACAGTCCACATAAAATCTGTTTTTTTTTCATGATGTCGATTTTTCTTTTTAAAAGATTTTAGAAAATTAGCTTGTTCCATGCATAGTTTGAGCATCATAAATTGATATAAATTAATGTATTACACTTTCTAAATCTATATTCATGCATTTTCTACATGCAGAGTCGCCGCGAAGTATAGGATTTCACTAAATCCAGAGGAAATTTTTTCACGGAAACGCACCTTAGACTCAAAAGGTTGAATATTCGCTTTACAAATTATTTAGGCATATATTTCAGTTATTTCAAAAATTTGATAAAATTAATAACCTACAAATCAATTTAGCGATAAAATTATCCTAATTTTTTGATCTACGTCAAATGCATTACCTTGCGTATTACTGCAATATATTGTAAATTCTGGTTTTGCTCACTGGAAAGCAATATATTCTTCTTCATAAAATACTATGACAATTTATATTCCCTATCTGCAGACCCTGCATTATAAGAATCTTTTAACTGCAAAATAATTTGAAAATTTGTATTGATTTTAACTATTAACGTAACAAATTTATTAAATATAGTTTACCAATACGCCGAGTATTATGATTTATTATTGAAGATTTAAATAAAATTTAATTAGGATTATCATACTTTAGGATCCTGATTTACCTTAATTAATATTTTAAATGCAAAATGTACTTTATTCGAACTTGAATTATGCTGAATTGATTTAAATTATGAGGTGTAAATGTAAATTACTTTTTTGTGAAATTCCTTAACCATAGTTTTCGAACTATAAATGTAGTTGATATTTCAAATATGATTATTTTTTAATGTGTACATAAAATTAACATGGTACCTGGATAGCGATTTAAATTTATTTGTAGTTAACAAGACGAAAGTTAGCAACTGAGTGTGTGTCCACCATCTCTTAATTTATTACATAGATAAAGACTTGTATACCAATAAAGAAAATTAACATTAATATTTATATGATCGCTCGAACCCGTATTCAAATGGCCGGTGTAAAATTTTGTATAGTACACTCAAATAAGAGTAATATGATAACAAAGTTTCATGGAATAAAAACTGATGCAGCTCTGTTTTTGCTTAAGTGTTTCAGATGATTATTCTAAATTTACGTCCACATGTGGTTTACATTAAATTTTGTAGATTTGATGAGTAGTCGTAATTGTCGAGAGATAAGTTCAGTTGACATATTACAATATCAAATTTATTTAAAATAGTTTACAAACATGTTAAACATGAACAATTTAAGATTTTAGACAACTTTATTAATACTACAATACTTTATTGTCTCAATTTACACTAACTAACGCATATTCCACCTAACAAAAATTATAAATGGAAGAGTGATTATGTTTTAAAATCTGTGTGTTTTCAGAGTGGGTTTGCATTTACATTATATACTTAGTGAATTTATAATAATATTCCATATAATTTTATTCATAATACCATCTTAACTCAACGTAATACATATATATATATATATATATATATATACATATATATATAAATGTAGAAGTGGATATGTATGTATAAATACACTAAAATAAGGAAAGGTTAAAAGTATGTGTTATCTCGAGCTACATGCTGCAAAGGACAGGTTTCTTCCTTTTCACACTATCTCTTTTATTCTGTGCATCTCAAACCACGTTATACAATTTTAGAATGTTATATTTTGAGAAGAAAGGTAATTTTCAATTAAACTAAAATTTTTTTCCTTTTTCCAAATGAGCAGCCAAACATTTTAAGGAATAAAAAGCTATATTTTCATTTATACTCAATTTAGAGAAAGTAATTAAATTACTACTTTTGATATGCGATACATCACTGTTTAAGAAACAATTCACAACAATTGAATTTGAGACGCGTTCCGTAGAAAACATGATTTCATTTACGTAGACAGCATCGTTTGAGTGAGGCGCCAAATTATTTCGTAGCATCATATCCCCCCGGTCACAACAACCTGAGTAGATATCGAGCGTTTCGGTCTATTTACAGTAATTTGTACTAAAGTACTTCGGAAATGACCAGATATTTTGTTTGGGATATGTACTCACATCCCGTAGAAATCATCTGACATTATACAAAATATTTATACTTATTGATGGGCAGTAGACCTTTAACTTGCTTCAAAATATCTGACCTCCAAATTTATACAGAATTAAAATTCTTAATAATATATGCACAGATCACACAAAATCATAAGTAAGAAAACGAGTTGAGGAATACGCATATTGTTAAATTGGTATATAAATCCAGATACTATGGGTGTGTGAAAACTAGATAATATTAAAATAACAATAAAATTTTTTACAACTCACTCCATTTTCAAAATACGAGTACACTACTTCAACTTCACACGCAAGGCTTAAATGTCTTGCATTACGACGTCCATTCCACCGTTGATGAGGTCATCAAATTACGGCGGAAACAGCGCCATTATTAAAAACCATCGATATTATCATAAACCACTTAAACATATTTGGTACGTATTTAGAGTGTAAGGCTTACTCCGTAATTTATTTGTTAAAATTTAAAGCATGATAATTCACGCATTTTGAAAGATAAAATCTATGCATTGAAGTAAATAGTTAGGAGTGTAGTTGAAAAATTTAACCGAGAGGACGTTGGAAAAGTATTACCGTGGCTGAGAAAGGTGTTTACTTCATATTTACTCACATGTCGCTAATAGTACTGTAATTAGGAATAAGTTTCCACAAACTTAGTGATTATTTATTTCGCAAAGTAGCTGTGTGATCAAACTGATGTCGATATTATTAAGCATATCCTCTAAGCAGCTAAGTCGGTTACCCGTAACTAGCAGCAAAAGCGATATTAAATTAACTGAATAGCCCCATAGTGCTACGTGAAAAATACACAATTAGATTTTAACGCGACGCATGTAAATACGTGACATTGGAAACTCAACTTCGCCTATGAATTGCACAACGTCGATCGTGAGCCGAATTACGCTATTCGTTTATATAATTCGGCGTGAATAATGTGAACTCAGTTACAGTTACGCTGGCAACGCAATTATTAGAGATAACAAGAAATTATTAGAGATTTAACATTTAAATATAATTTGAAAAAAAAAATTTAATCAGATACCATATACAAAAAAATTTTTTCTTTAGTACTTCCAAATTTTACCCCAAAAATGTCAACGTGTTTCATTCTTTCCATTGAATAAAAATGAAAGTAAGAAAACTATTTAGACCATCTTTATCTGATTAGTTATTAATACTGCGATCGCACTCCTAAGCGAGCAGAAGCGAATATGGTGATTTATTTGTTATATAGACATGAAAATATTCAAATATTAAATTTCTCACTTGTTCTCTAATAGCTATTATTCTAGCAAAGATACCTATACCTACATATGCATTATTTAGATCGTTGTCAGATTTACATTGGGTCACACTACCTCGTTAATATAACCCGCAAGTGGAGCCATGCGTCTCCACTTCACTGTAGACAACTAATTCGATATATCGTATAGGATTCCATTTTCCGAGCTTGTAACACAATATTCCTTAGTTAAATTAAATGAGGAAGTACTAGATATGCTCAAAATTGAAGAAGTTGTAGGAAAAGAAAAACTTGTACCCTGCAGTAAATGAATCCAATTTAGGGATTTTATCCCTAAATTATATGGTATATCCACTATTATTACACAAACTATATAACGAAAATTTCACAAAGATCAATCGATTAATTGAGGCGCAATAGGGATACCAACAAACAAAACCAACAAACTCACTTTCACATTTATAATATTAGCTTGAACGTAAAATCCACCGGTTCTATTATAACAAGTTTTCATTACATTAGCATATGACATATATTTCTGAACATTTTCAAAATGTTTATTTTATTATGCAAATTCCATCCATTGTCGTACAGAAAGTTTTCAAATGCCGCGAGTATAACTAATTCATTTTTTGACTATTATATCTTTTGCATATATATGTACGCGCATTTTTGCTGCCTTACTGCGAGACTTCTATAAATTTCCAACTAGACGAAAGTAAACTTTGTGGGGAAACATACTCGTACGTCTCGATTTCACACGAGATCGAAACTCCCATCGTAAATAAAACATTTATTGAAAAGTCAAACAAGCAGTTATGAATTATATTGTTGTGAAAGTGACGCAAAACATAAAGGGGTCACACACTTCTTTCGGGTTTCGGCCATCTATAAATCTTACACATAGAAAATTAACGAAGGCCGTGCTGAATCGATATATGAAGTAATTATTGCTATACATATGCGTGTAGGTGTGTTAATTAACAAACCATTCTAATTTTTTGTCTGTTAAAAGTGGACTTTTAACAAACAAACAATTTTTAACAAACTAAAGTGGACTTTGGACCATTATTATGTATTACCATGTCTATTTATTCATTGCATTAATTTAGGCGAAGTTATATTTTGTGGTGCGGTGAACAGATTTTCTTCACTAAATGTATTGAAAATAATATTACTACTAACTTAATTATTTAATTCAAGGTATTTCATCACCACATAATTTAAACATTTTTAAAATCGTAAATTGTAAATACTATTTTAAGACATTATTTGTCCTTGAACAGTGATTTGCTCATGTCATTACTTGAAGAATTTAACAACGCTTTAATTTGGTTTCAATAAATTAATTCAATAGTAGAATTAGCCTTTAAGAAAATCAGTAATAATTTCTAAAAATAATGCGAATTTAAATAAAATTTGGTAAATTTACCTGGACCTATATGCAAATATAGAAAATTCAATAAAATTTTAATTTTTATTTTGGAAATGCCCTAAGTAATAAGTTTACTCGATGTGGATTTTGAATTGTATTTAGCATTTTAAATAACAAAAAGTCTGAAAGTGTTCAGAGTTAGAATATTTTTTTTGCGTACATTTAAATACCGGTATTTAAAAGTACAGAATTTTATGTGCTATATTTATTGAACAGCATAACACAACTTGAGGAGACATGTATCTAATGTTTTTTTAAATATTTTTTATTCCCCAAATGAAAAATTCTAGCTTGAATGTAAATACACTATAATTAAATATTCACGCGATTATGATGACACTAAAATTTTACTTGGAGGAGAGGTGAGAAGGGGTTAATGACATAATACTTTAGTATCATGACTCACCTTATCTAATACTGCCTTTTTTATTTGTCCAGCTTCCACTTCTCACGTTACTAAATTGAGTAGTTAAACTTCGCACCTATCCTAAATTATCTTGTGCCATAACGGTACAAATAACATACTTTCATAATGGAACGTTTCTTTATTTTAAAACGATAAATTATTCCGTTAAGGCTAAGAGCGTGAATATAACTAAAGTAAATATTTTGTCAACAATATTATTTTTATTATACTAATATTTTCTACCTTTTCTACTTGTCTCAAACTACAAATTATTTTTTTTATTTAAGTCAATTCAGATCATATAATTAAATTAACCCTTTTACCAAGTGGCAAACAACATTTTAAGAGACAATTTACTGCAAATAACTTCGAAATATTTTCTGTAGAAAACATTTTCATATTTACATAGAGAGCATCATTAGAAAAAAGCCACGTGTAATTTCGTAGCAAAATATCAGCGCTCGTACCGCCCTCAGGGGCTATCGAGCGTTCCGGTGTACTCGGGGTACTTCATACCCGGGTGGCCTATTTGACTTGGGTTCGTTGGAAGTGACCGTACATTCTGTTCGGAAGTAGACGAGATATGTACGCATATCCCTCGGAAATCGTCTGTCGTTAAGTAAAACGTTTAATATAAACTTCGAAATTACGTCGCTGGATGATTGCGTTGTCATAATGCAGACACGTAGGAAAATGTTATTAATTTTGCTAAACAACGTCAAAAACGTGAATATTCTTTGCTTAGTGAAAAGTAAAATTCGAAGCCTATATTTAACTATACGAAGACAACAGGTCGACATTATCATGATTTTTTAACAACGTAATTTATATATAATTTGCTCTCAGTCGGAATAAACGATTAATTTATTATTAAAAACAAGATTTCGTCTATCACTTTTCTCTTGTTAATTTCCATAAGTGACAGAATTATTTTTCGAGATAAAATATTAAGAAATCTACTTTAGATACACTAATAAGATACGACGCATTCACAGCTTTATATTCCACTCTTTATTAATTCTGTAAACAAAAGTCTTTATACGTAATTTTTTCTTAATACGTTTTCAAGTTTTTTTTTTGCTTTTTGCTCTCTAATATTATTAGCGTAAATGTCCGTTTATCTTTAGTGGAAACAAATGTAACCAAAGCCAACAAGACTACATTACTAAATTCTGTTATAATTCCTTGCTACTATTTTTGTATAAAGTAGAAGAAAAACAATGTTTAAAACTTTAATAAAAATAGTGTAGCGCAAGTTGTCCCTCAATTAAATAAAAGAAACAAGTGAGATCAATACTCTTTTGTTAAAGCGTCTTGGTTTCGAGCGATTTGTTGAATTAAATGAATATACGAATAACGGCGGATACGATATTGAAAATCTTATACTCAATCTGTAGCTTGGGAATAAAAATTTAAAACATTATGATCGAAAAAGTTTCAAAGCCAAAACCTACGTATTGAAAGTAAACAGTCGGGATTGCAGTTAACAAATTTAACTGAGAAGACGTCACAAAATATTACGGAGACTACGAACGGCGTTTACTTTACGTTTACTCACGCGTTGTTAATTGTAATTAGGAATTAATTTTCCCAAACTGAGTATTTAATTTACTGCAAAACTAAGCTAAATCAAACTGATGTCCGAGTATTACTAGAGCAACTATATCGGTTACTCGCATTTTGCAGCAGAAGAAATATTTAAATAAACTAACTAAACTAAACTCTCCACGTGCCCGCGTTTAATTAAATTCACAGAATACACGATTCGATTTCATCTTTGTCGATTAATTACTCAACGACGATCTTGAGCCGAAATCTACTATTTTTTTGTGATATTCGAAAAAAAAGTGATCTCAGTTTTTCTGATAGCATGATATATTAATATTCCAAATAATTGCTAGATTAATATCATTTTGCGCACTGATAAGTGTGTGGGACTTAAAAACATTTCCCAAAAAATTATGACCTTTATGAAAAATTTCCTTTGTGAAATTAATTTAGAAAATTTCACAGTAAATCCATAACACCCTTACTCTCTACAAAGACTTTCGAGTCCTAGAATAAAGCATATTCTGATAATTTTGGTACTTTAAAATATGAGCACAGCTTGTTTTTTACTAACTAGATACTTTAATTTTTTTTAATAAAACAATTTTTCCTTTGTTATTTCATAGGTAAAACATTATATTTTTATGGTTCCGTGGCCAAATCCTTATAGTTTTGTTATGTTCATTCGCTGTGCGTTGGTAGGTTATAGCGATTTTAGTTATAAAGCCTTATTAAAAGTATACACATGTATAAAGTAAAAATCTTTAAAAATATATAGAGCTTACCTCTGCTACATGTAAACTTGGGTGAATATTTTTTGCATACCCCATTGTATAAGGTATCATTGAATAGGTCTTTAAAAAATATTAGGGGTATGTCATAAATGCTTATACGATAAAGGTTCCTTTTTACGAAATATTAACATCGACAATGGTGATTTTGTTGGAGTTATGCATGCCTACACTCATCAGCTAAACCGCTGTATTTGAATACCTAAAAAGTATACAAACTAGTAATATACTTAACAAAATTATAAGGTCTATAATAGAAAATTAGTCACGTAAAATTATTACAATTAAGTTGGCTTTACTAGTTTACGAGTAATAATCGATCAACTTATGACATATAGTTGGGTTTGCAAAAAGTTCATAGAAACTACACACATGTGACTTAAATTAACTGCAAAAATACAAAATTTGTTTTAGTTGTTAAATTCAAACAATCTATAAAAATACATTACAGGTTTAAAAAAATGTATTTTTAATGTTTCAATAAATATTGGAAAGACAAGGTTAACATTTTGCATTTCTTATAGTCCAAATACCGAATATTTTTTTTCTGCGTTCAGTACATTTTACAAAACGTTTATTTAAATATTTTAAACCCCAAATAAACAAAATACCAAATATAATTAAAATATTAGGCAGTAACTCTTTTTCTGATTCAAATGAATAGTTTAACTTTGTATATCCTGAATAGTATTACTACAAATAATTTTATTTTTATCTAGTAAATATGTTGCCAATTTTAACTTCGATAGGTGTCATAATTTACATGACATCTGAAAAAATGGCTCCTAGAATCATCGATACAATTGTATGATAACCTTTAAGTAAGTTTGTAACGGGGCTCTTCTATACAGTTTCGGATGTAGGGGGTTCAGACATATTCTATATATTTATCAGATCATATTTTCAGGAATATTTCTTGAACTATTTGATTCTAATTACTGGAAAAAATAGTTGTGGAAAGAAAAATAGTTTATGTTTAAATATAAATTCCATATAATACTTGAAAAGAAGAAAAAAATTATTTACTCCCATAAAAATTTTCATAAAAATATTTTTAAAATTAACAACTAAATCAGTGCGCAGTCAATTGATGCCGAAACGTGAAATTTGGTAAAATGATATGCTTTTTCATTTTACCAAATTTTACGTTTCTGCATCAAATTATTTTTGGGAAAAAATTCTGTGATATGGGGATAGCGAACAGAGAGACAAACAGGTGAGTGACCTTATGAAGATTATCTCCTTTTAAAGTATGTTTTAAAGTATATACTCCTTTTAAAGTGTGTAGTCCTAAATTTAAAAAAAAATATTTTTTTTTAAATACTTTTTTTAATTACCAGGATTTTATTTGTTTTTGATGCTGTTTTGGTCAGCACTTTAAAAACGATAAAAATATAGCGCATTCTATTAAAAGTAAACATTGTTGGTAGTTCTCAATTTGTAAAATTAATTTTTTTTCGAAAGGCATACCATACATTTTTGGTATTCTTATACTGGTACAGAATTTAAGGAAATGCTGTTAATTATCACCCATAAGCGCCCTTATTACTTAATTAAGTTTTATAATTATCTAATATTATTGCAATCAATCTATCTATTTATATTTTTCTCTTGAAGAGAAGAATATCGAAGGTAATCAAAATTTAAAACACACAATGTTATTCTCCATTATCAAATTAATCACAACATACTACAAGACCATTGTATAGGTGTTTAAATCGCGTCAGGAACAGACGCGCTGACATAAAAAGTTCTTGGGGCTCTGTTTTGGAAAATCTCAATAAATTTGGAAATAATTTTTATGGAAAATAAATTCTAGATTTATGACCGACGATGACGAATTAGCAGAATAGCAAGTACAATGATGCCCTAAGAAAACATAATATTGGAACAATTTAGACAAATTTTATCTTCCAGAAAGGTTGCGACCACAACTTTTTGTCAATGATAAAATATTATTTATTCGCTCATTAGCTATTTATACTTCTTTCCTTTACTAACTAAAAGAAGCAGATAAAGAGAATCGAGGTGACAAATTTGCGTAAGATGTTCATCTCTTCTGTGGCAACGTGCCGGTTCATATACAGCAAATTACCATGGTTGGTTATTCCATTGTGGATTTTAAGAAATCATCCTAGTTTCCACGTAGTTCAGATATCTCTCTTTGTGTAGCATTTTCCCTTTTCACAACTTTTGGAAAGCCTCCAAACCATGCTTTGATGACAACTATTTAATAAAGGAAGTACTTAACGAGTATGTCATCAGCAAAAACTGTCCTGTTATTTCATAGAAATATCTGAGTTGATTGATGGATATTCTTCGTTTATAGAGAAAAGAAAAGGAGTTAGTCAAAGAGAAAAGGATCTCTTTTCTCTTTGACGAGCTCTTTTTCTTTTAATGGGTATTATTATGTCTCATTTTTGAAGGAAAGGTCTTTTTTAAACCCAAACTAAATGAAAGTAAGTAAGACATTTCTGAATATCGATCATTACCCGACAAACTATTAATCCTACGATGAGATCGTATTCGCCCGTAAGCGAACGATAATGAAGACGGAGACGTAATTACCACATGCACTTGAAAATATTGAAATAGCAACATTATTAATTTTGTGTCTCTAAGTGCTCGTCATACGTATGTATAATCGTCTTGTAATATTCAGTCAGCCGCCAGGATTATATTGGCGCACAATAACCTTGTCGATAAAGTCTTCATATGAAACCATGCACTTGATTCAGTACTAGATAAATAGTTATACTCAGCTATAGTTAAATGGTATTGGGTCTCATTTTCCGAGTTTAACAAAATATTTCCTAGCTACTCAATGACGGCATAACTATATATATATTTGATTTTCCGTGACTGATCACGGATTTATTGACTTACGAAGAGATTTAACTATAAATGCGCTCTTTCTACGGTTAATTTAGCAGATATGATTATATCGAGCCATAGTTTGGTTTAAACGTAAAAATATGTCGTTACCGTGGTATGTTGGGTTGATCACAAGGCATACGGACTTTGACTGTGCGGTGCACCGCGGGACACAGGTTCGTTTCCCAGCTGCTCCTCGAGCGGGGCTGGACTGGTTTTCTGGTTGGCGATAAGAGAATGCTCTGGTAGCAATACGTTCGCCATATGTATTAATTAAATAGATTAAAGTAAATAAATAAATGAAATAAACTTTTTTGTGCTATTGGTTATAAACATATCTTTATTTGAGTTCGAATGTCGAACAAGCTTTGATAAGCCGCCCTGCCATAGATGCATAGAGCCAAAACAGTAAAAATGAAACTTGTGCCTTGGAGGCGGAAGCCACAGGCTCACATGCTGCCGCGCTCTGTATATGTAATCATAATTGTAATTCTAACGATATGATGTCTTTAATTATTAAGAAAAAAATAAATTCTATTCGGTGATAATAAAAAGCAATGTCTAAGAAAACAATAAATATAGGCTACTTGTTGTGTAATTACAGATATCGACTCGGTAGTTAAGACGAGACCAATAAACAAATTCATTTTACACATTTACAATATTAGTTAGAATGCAATCCATCGGTTCTTTCTTTGTCATATGTTTTTACATCTTCAACATATGACGTCATGTTCTGAAAATTTTGAAACTCTTAGTTTTACTACTCATATGCCATTTATTTTCGTACTGAAAATTTTGGAATATACATTGTTTTACGAATATTGCTACTATCATGTATATATGCACGCCATATGTATTTTCGCAGCCCTACTGTCTGACCTTTACAAATTGCCATGTAGACGAAAAGAAAGTCTATGGGGAAACATACATCTCTATTTTATGTGAGGCTCAACTCATCGCGAGTTTATAAAATATAAATTGTAAAGTTGGAAAGTAAACAAATAAATTATGTTTTTGCGAAGGTGTTGCGAATTATGTACTACAAACTACAAACATTTTGTTGTGTTTCGACCGTCAGCGAAACCCACATACAAAAATGAATTAAAGACTGTCTAAATAGAACCATTTTAACAATATGAAATCATTAGTACTATATATATGTGTGTAGGTGTATATGTATATTATTTGAAAGTTCTTAATTAGTAACTATTTTTGGTCTAGAAGAATAAAAATATATTAAATTTGTACTTCCGACAATTATTTTATAACTACTCATTTTTTTTGTAGCAATCAGTGAACTAAATTTAACTAAAGCGAAAATATATATTATGTTATGGCAAACAGACTTTCTTTACTGCACCATAGTAATTATTGAAATAAATATTAATATATTTATATGCTTCACATCTATTCCTTTTGAAATGTCAAGTAGAAGCCGAAATATTTAATCCGAGCAATTTCTCAAAATTACTCTGTAAATAATGTTTAAAAACGTAACTGGTAAAATAATTTCATGAGATCTTATTTTCACAGGCCGCATTTAGGTTTTATTAAGTGTAATCGATATCAATATTAGTTTTTATATTTTCAGCAACGACGCCTGAAAAACAAAGATTCTAACCATTTGAAATAAGTGGTGAGATTATAATTAAGATAGATTATAATTATAATTAAGATAAATTTACCTGGGCATAAACACAAAAACTTAGAATATCAAAACTAAAACTTAAATTTGACTGGAAATATTAGTACAATAGCCGTTGGTATAACAGTAATCCAACAATCTACAGTTATTGAGATTTTTACTCTTAGATTAAAAGAAATCTCTACAACTGTTATTAGCGAATTACAATACGATTAAAAATTAACTAATTTTTAACGTTAATTTTGGAATAGTTACAGTCTTATTATTTAAGATAAGCTACTTCCATAATGCGTTAAATTTAACTTTCTAATGAATTCAGAACCATTTTTCAATTCACAATCACTTTTATTCACATTTTTCTGTTTTAGATTTAATGTATGAGAAGAGTTTACGATATATGAAACTAAAGTAATGAAACAGTAACCAAATCTCTTATAAATTTGAATAAATTGCAGCACACAGATCTGTTTTCTTGTGGGAAAATCGCATTTACTATTTCACGCACCTTGTTTCGTAACATAATGAAATTATATATAAATATATAGCTTAAATGTTTTCAATATTCTTTCAGATTTGTAAATAATAAGAACAACCTTGTTCTTAGGTAAAACTTCGTGTAAATAAACACCTGTACTAACTTAAAAATACTTTCAAAGACTGTAATTACAGAACAACTTAACGTAACTTAATAAGACAGGTATGTAATATGTTGCAAATTATGAATCCAAATGATTAATTTTTAGGCTGAACATGAGGATGGACTGAAAAACAATTTTTTTTAAATTATCACAATATATATACTAAAAATTAGTCGCCTTATAGACTCACTTAAAAACAGAGAAGATATTTCTCATCTAATTTTGCATTTGAATATACCCCTAAATGACGTAACTTAAGAATATATGTCAGCTTTTTACGTATGGAATCGTCCGCATGGATCTTTTACTATGGCTGTAGGTTTGTTAACCTAGTGCTACCATCCTAACATCTATATCTAAATAATGTATAATTCTATATGTATATATGTATATATATATATATATATATATATGTATATACACACACACACATATATATATATATATATATATATATATATATATATATATATATGTATATATATGTAAAATGCTAATTATTGAAAAAAAACCGTACTTAATCCTGCAGAAACATTGTTATTTTCTGCTTTAATAGTGATCAATATATTAGTTTGAATAATGTGCTTGGCTCTTGTCATATTTTATGTCTGTGGTTTCATTAAAGTCTTATTGAGTATCAAAGAGCCAAACTTACTTTTAATGTTATTAATATAATATGTATGCGAATACACAATATCTGTAATAAGCGTAAGAAAAACCTTATATCTCCAGCTTAGTTGAATATTATTACATGTAACCTAATTTACGTATGTACGTACATAAGTAAATTATAGAAGAAAAGAATATTTCATAACACTGTAGGCATTCATTAAAGTTTAGCTACATTTAAATTTGATTTTATGAGAGCGTAACTTTTAAATATTCAGCGTTGAAATAAACCATTTATGTGTAATGAACCATTTGTATTCAATAATTAAATATGATTCTTTAAACGGTTATTAAATTTAATGAGTGAATACAAATTGAAAATAAAAAGAAAAGTCATTAAACAAAATCGAAGCTGTGTTGAAGGCGAGTTTTGGCATGTACGCGTGTTTAAATTATATGTCATATACGTGTGTATATGCAAACTTATAGCGCTATATATTAATTACAACTGAACGCTCACTTTAATCCACAAGTCGAGTCTATTTTCAAAGGTTGAAACAAATTTTAGTTTGCATGAAAATATTCAAGGATAATTTAATTGGATTTTCATATCTTTATGGAAGACGTGTTTCGCGAGCAATTGCCGTAAGTGCGACGCTTAGAGTAAATTAAATTAACATTTAATACGTTATGTTTGACGTCATCAAAGTAGATCCGTTTGTGAAATAAAACTAGCACTCAAGTTTGTTAATGGAAAGGGATTTACTAGTATTTCTAAGTGCCTTAATTAATCTAATGTTTACGGAAAAGGATGCGATAGCATGATGAAGCATCGTCCGTTTCCTGTCGTATCAACTTACTTTTTCATATGACTACGCCATTGCAATTTTTTTTCTCACAGAAAATAGTTGAGTACTTTATCTTCTATTTATTTGTATAAACAATTCACTATCATTATCTGTATCATTCTTGATTTAACTTTTTCTTTTCTGGTATATTTTCTTGTTTGCAGACGGTGGATATTTTAAAGTTTCGTACCTCATAATGAAAATAAATAAAACCCTTATACCTCTGTCTGTCTATTTGTACACCGAGACTTTTTTCTCTGGAACAACTGTAGTTATCAAGTTAATACCTATAGTCATTCCTGCCCACAGTTGTGTTAAAGATCTAAATTATACCACAATGCAGTCAAAAGGATGTGATCTTTGAAATACGATGTATTTCAACTCTGACTGACTTACCAAATACTAAGATTACTTCTCCTTGAAAAAGAATCTTTAATCAAGGTGAATTAAGAATCGAATAAAAAATTTTATAGAAGAGAAGACTATATAACGCAAATGAAAGAAATAATGCGAAAATAAGTAATTTATAACTCTATTGGGATTACCATGTGGAAGACTTAGCATTTTAATTTGTTTCTCATATATTTGTTAAGTACCTGCTTACTAAGCTATACGATAAAAAATATACCAGGTAACGATACGGGATTCTTAGGGCGCGAATTATACTCATATTTGACCGCCTCTATTTTCGAACTGCAAAGAAGGTTTTCTTCTAATTAATATAAACTTTTTAATTTTTTTCTAAAATATACAATATTTTGAAGCGACAAAATTACACAATTAACGAAGGAAGAGAATACATAACTAGTAATTACTAAAGTAATTTTTTGCTATAAGGTAATGCTCAAAATGCAAAGTTGACAAATATTTTAAGGAATGAATGAACATCAAATTTTTTAATTCAATCAACTAAAACAAAAATCAATTCCACATAACAGAATAGTTCAGTAATTTGAATTTTTTTGTTTTGAGTAAAATGTAATAGTATAATATAAATAACAGTCAAAGATGAAAAAACTACAAAAAATTTTCAAAAAGGAAGCAAGTTATGAACTTCCAAATTTTAATAATAGTGAAGGAGTTGGGACATATCCATGTCTCATTCGCTTCAGTAAAATAAAATTAGCTTTATTAAAAATTATATCAAAAGCCATCCAGAAGTTAAGTGTATACCTTTATAACTCAAATTTTAATATAAATTTTTAAGATGTGTCCAAGTTTTTTTGTCACTCTTCCGTAATTTATGAAAAAAAATACTGTACTTTTTCCAATTACTATGGGCCTGTCCTAAAATGTTCAATAATAAAACTAGCATCACGCGCAGCTTTATTTGATCAAGTTAAAGTATATTACTTGCATTAGTTTAGTGATTATTACAAATAATTAAATGAAAAGTAAATATTAAACCATCCAAGCTTTTTTCCCATAGACGTATATACAAGGAAGCTGACGTTTTATATAATATTTTAAGAATAAGAAATATTGATTAATATAATTAATGTTGACAATTAAATGAAACTACGTGATGTAGTATTATTTCTACTTTCTTTAAGTTCTTTACTACGTCCTAGGTTTCGTTGTGTTACAATATCTTCAGGTGGGCTTGTAGCAAAGATATTTACTAATAGCCCACCTGAAGATTATATTTTCTGCATAGAGAATAAATAATTTCTGCAAAATTAAAGCCAAATATATTTAATAATTAACGTTAAAAACAATTTATTTAAAACTGTACTAACATGGGTAATATCTACAATGATTGGTATATACTTTTATAAAAGTATTTATTTACTCGTTAAGCATTTTTCTGAGCAAGTTTGATGAGAAAATTACAGAAAAGTTACCGGAGAACATTTATTTGATGAGTTCTGGATTTAAAATTTAAACACAACAAAATTTTCACACAAAAGTTGCATGCGTGTGTAAAGTAATCACTGCATATATCAAGTCCCTTTATATATGAGTAATTAATCGTATTTTATGGAAATTGGCGAATTGAATTACTAATATTAATATTTTCTTAAATTAAAATTTATTAGAATTTCAAGTTACCTAAACTTGAAATTACCCAAAATCATGAAATAAAATAATCTAAATAATAACGTTTGTATGAAAACGTAACTGGATTAAAAATACACCATAAAAATATGAAATGATTAGATGGGTATTTGATTTTCGACTAAATAAATGTCGTTTATTTTTGCTTACTACGAGTCACTGATACTTAGTATGAATAAACAGTCAACATCTAAAGTATTAGAAATATAAATTGGCCATCCAGGACCATAAAAAAAATAACTTCCTTATATGACAACTATTCTCTTTACACAAACATGTACAAACTTTGGAGAAAAATTATTTTATTTTAACAAAATCTACAAGCCCTTTCGTGATCAAGTTGATATATTTTACTAGATTAGTAGATGTTTTTCTAGATATAAGTTGTTTTTGTTTTCATATTATCGACATGTACTAATTTATTGAGACGAGCTGGTCGGACGATTCTTATTACACGGTTTTGGCGGACAAAGTAGTGTAATGTTTTGACCGCTAATTTCGATGAAACGTATCAATGAAACTAGGAAAAAGTAACGTATAAAAGAAACTAGGAAAACTCTTAACTAATAATAAAAATACCTATAGTACAAGTGCTTATAGTACTTTCAATAACTTGGATAATACCCTTGTTAATAACAAAGAATAAATAGATAAATATAAAAAGAGTGCGATCTATAAACTTAAATGTAACGACTGTAATCGCATTTTACTACCAGACACAAAGAACACATTGCCAGCTGTCGAAATAATAAACGAGATACATCTCATTTTGCAAGACACCTCATTGCAAATAACCATCACCCTCAAACCGACAATGCTCCCCATATATTGCAATACTCAATATCCTAGAAACATTAGAAATAAACAGACATAGAATAGATACCAACGTTAATATATTAAATCAACAACTTAATACAATATCATCACCCATACTTAATATCTTCTAGACTTAATATAGTTAGACAACATTAATACTGAATTACACTTTAAATTGTGTCAGCCCAGCTACAAATCTAAATAACAAAATCAAGAAATAAAAAAAATTATAAAAAAATAAAAATAGAAATAAATAAATAAATTGTTCTAACCACCAGATACCCTTGCTATTGTATAAACGTAATACAGATAATAATATCCATATAATTTTATTGCATACACCGGAATATTTACATTGCATAACTTTCGAAAATAAAATAAAAACTACACCACTCCCCTAAATTCACTAATGTAAGCCGTGGATTCCGCTATTGTTTTGTGTAATATATAAATGCTCTTGGAAGTTCCTAAGAGTTACTCTTTGCTAATAGCCCTCCTGAAGATGTTGTAATACAACGAAACCTAGGTCGTGGTAAAGAACTCAAAGAAAGTAGAAATAATATTATATCATATAGTTTCAATGAATTGTGAATAATGACTTTCTACAAAATCAACGACAAATATATTCAATATTACCGGTTTGTCAAAATTATTCATATTTTTAATTTAAATTTTGACAATAAAATAATAAAACTATACTTTGCGTCCCTTGCAAAGATTACAGTTGTAAAAATCGTCTTATTTGTGATAATATTATTTTATTTCATTCAATAAATCACACATCTGTTCCTTCATTTCATTCCCAGTTAATTTTACGCCTGCATGTATTCAGTTACGAATTATTTTTACAAAGATTTTTATCCAATTAATATTGATTTTCTATTCAATTGTAATGTTAAAATTGGACTGATTTCTCTCTAAACATAAAAGTATCACTTTGTTAATTATAAAAAAAAAATGAGTATGAGTCGTATTCGCACTTCGAGGATTCCCTGTGAATTTGCAAATATTTAAATGTATTTAAAAATATTACACTCTTTGGAAATATTGGTATCTTTTTCCGTCCACATGAATTGCCTAGTAAATCATCCACAGGCGAAAAAGTATAAATATCTTCAATAATTATAAAATTATAATGATTTCTCTAACTTTGCGGTAAATTTGAGGTAAACTATTAGAATTAGAGGTTTTTCAGAGTTGAAAGTTTCGGGAGGATGGAGTGTTAGTAGACTTTTTCAAATACATATTTTTCCGTACTTTCTAAAAAATACAAAACAAATGGTTTTATAATTTGTATAAGTAGTTCCTTCAATTATTCTCCTACGCGATAGACTATATATATATATATATATATATATATATATATATATATATATATATATATATATATATATCTATGTTTATAGTTATTGTTCAAGATGTAGACTAAACTGAATATATAAAGTATCCCCATAACAAATTGTATTAGAATACTACACATAAGCACAAGAAAAGTCCTAACAAATATTTACAGAAAGAATTTTGTGTTTCAAAGTAATATAAAAGCAATATTGAGTCTTTTTCCATTGACATTTCTATGTAGATTAGATTGACATTCACGTAGTACAGGTGGAGTTTTGGTGGTGCTGAAATAGATATTTTTCTTGTGAATTTGTCCCTGCGGAGGATTTGGTCCTTGGTAAATAACTTGTGATTTCATAATATTGACACATGTTAGAAGCGTTAATACATCGACAAGTTAACAGCTATACGCGATTGTTTTCGTTGTTTCGTAAAATATTGTCAAGAACGCTACGTAACTTCTAAAAATAAAACAGTTTACAAAAACTTATTGTTATGTGTTAAAATATCCAAATCTGGAAACTAGGGCAGTTAAGCTATCAAATTTTAAATTTAGAAGTTATTAAAAATAATATATGATAATATATAATAAATAATATACATATATATATATATATATATATATATATATATATATATACATGCATATAGAAAAACGGCTGAAATCTTATAGAGTTTTCGTGTTTTTTTTCTTTCGAAATAGAGACCTTAAGTAAAATTGTAGTCATTTAATTATTTAGAAGTGTTATGAATTAGGCAACAAGGATGGGGAAAGGACAAATAAGCAATAATTACACCAAATATTAATATTGAATACATCTCCTCCTCTTATAAACTGGCTTAGAAAATGAAAATAATATTTTTGAATAATAATAATAAATCACAAAAATGTAATGGAAAGAATGAAATTCTAAAAGAAAAACAAGTTCTCTTCTAATAATATTTACAATTTTATATGTGGTACTTTTTCTCTTTTATTAAGAAGCGATAGCTCTTAAAATAATTAACACTATTACTTTGCTAGGGTTTTAAAAAAATGCGAATTGCACGTGATACTTAGGATATTTAAGAACCCAAGTTCCAATTGAATATAGCCCAAGCTCATAACCCAAATTCCAGCCAGAACATAGCATTTTTTAGATATTTTTCATTAATTGATCTATAAATTTACAATTGCAGCAAATTCTATTGCAACGGAACCTAGCTTTTAATGATTTTGTCAGTCAGCGAATCCTCAAAATAAGGTATTTTCGGAGGTATGTTTATGATTTTATCTATGCACTTAAGAGACAACCCTTAATTGTCTGAAATAAATTTTATATAACACAATTTTGGAACAAATATTAATAAGCCGCATAAATTCATCATCCCTAACTTGACGAAGCAAGAGGTATTGGTGTGAGAGACATGGCTTAAAATATGCTTATATGTACACATGACGTGTCCTGCACGAACTTGGCTGGCATAGTGTCGTGTGCCTATATAAGGTAGAAAGGATATTTTGGTTTCTATAGTGTTTGTTCACTTTTAGTAAAGTTTTTCTTAAATATAATGGAATGTAATGCTGGATTTCCGCTCCGTGAAAACAGTTGAAATTTTCAAGGAATAAACTAAATAGTGAGAAAATATAACCTAATAAAAATTAATAAAAAATTATGGTACTCTGCTATAATTCTCATCTTTTCCAGCACCCGTAAACTTTTTTTGTTTCCAACAAAAAAAGTTTAGAGTTCATATGTAGGAAGATAACTTTCGCATACGAGATTGATATGATTAAGAAACGAGATTATTATTATAGCATAAATGTAACGTATTTTATATTACTTGAATTTATTCGAAGTATTGGAATTATTGTAATTGATCCTGAAACACGTCGTCTGTATCCATCTGAAAACCTGTCTGTTTTTAAATGTGAAAGTATTTTTATATTTAAAAACAGATATAATTTAGAAATTAAATATGTTATTTACATACAAACTTTCGTGACCACAATAACAATGTTCGCTTCGAAAAATACTTTCTATACAAAATACCATGTGAAAATTTTTGTCAAAAATTTTCATACTATATTTTATGTGACCAATATACGCACTCTTCCATCAAAAATAAGTCAGATTACTCTTTGAGTCATTTTAAATATATTATTGAACAGAAAAAAAGGTGCATTGTGGTGAACATCAAACCGAATATTACATTAATAAATGTTTTATTCTAATCCTTTAAAATATAATTGCTAGAACAATATAAATTGGTTTCTAATCTAGTAGATTGATTCAAAATATTTTTTTCTCTCTATCTCGTCTTTTTCGAAAAATATTGTACCAGATTTCAGAAGGCATGAAAAAATGTTTCTCTCGTATGCACTTGAATGGATTTCTAAACCAGATTATTTGCATGATATAAATGTCATGTGTTTTATATTAACAAAATTCATTGAAAGCATTACAAATACCGTTACTGTTGCCGATCGTGTCCTCTATAAAGATATGAAAATAGTTTTTAAAATGTTTTGAAATTATCCTTTTATCAAAAATTAATATTTGATAACAATATTGACGCACTATCTGTTTAATTCAATCAAGGATCCATTTTTAATAAATTAAAATCAAATTAATCAAATGTGGCAGTAAACCGGGCACTAAATTAAATGATAGTATATTAACGCAGTTTACTTTTAAGACTACAAATTACTATGAGTACGAATCTACTTTATGAACTACATTATTCAAGACTAAAAAGAACACATCTTATATTATATTCAACCAAAAATTACAATTGTAAAATGATGATTTAAGACTTAAAATCCACTACCCAAAATGATGGAAAATATTTTTTTGGATCAGATCCAGGCATCCAAAAATATTTTCTGTCCTTTCTACACAAAATGTAATCATGAATTTTAAATCAAATATTTATAATACTTTCATTTAAGTTGCTAAAGCAGAAATGTTCATTAACAGCTTACTTGCCGAAAAAAGCGGAATAATACACATCAATTAAAATAATTTTTTCAGAATATTTTTGTCTTCCTTTTTATTAATTTCTATATACAACTTTTTTTTTTTGTATTATGCCATTTTTCATTCAGACTATGAAACACAGAATAAAATATTGTTGATTTTATGACCCAATTTCTGCAATTTTTACGAATTACGAATATTACTAAAATTACTCAATCAAAAATCATGCACTGAAAGTGCTCAACCAAGAAACACGCAAAAAACGTGCTCAACTGAAGAAAACAAATTGCTTGTGGTCAGCCGAAGACTACACATTGAAAATTTTTCAATAGTAATTTTAAGTGTTTTCATAAAAAACGTCAAAAAAAGAACAATCTTTTTTATTAACCCAAACTAAATAAAAATAAATGAAAAATATAAACAAGGTGTTTATCCGAGGAATTATTAACTCTATGTCCGGATATTGAATATATTTGGCATTAAGTTTGTAGTAATTCATTATTCACAATTAAATGAAACTATGTGATGTAGTATTATTTCTACTTTCTTTTAGTTCCTTACCACGACCTAGGTTTCGTTGTATTACAATGTCTTCAAGTGGGCTATTAGCAAAGATATTTTTAATAGATCTTTGCTAGTATCCCATCTGAAGATGTTGTAATACAACTAAACCTAGGTCGCGATAAAGAACTTAAAGAAATTAAAAATAATACTACATCACGTAGTTTCATTTAATTGTGATTTGTGATTTAACTTAGAAATGTGCCAAAAAAAATGTGGACACATATTAATTATATGTTTATGATAATACTGAAGTAATACATTTCCTAATTGTATCTCTAAGAGCTCTATTATCGTGGCTTCTTTTAATTATTAAGAAAAAAACTAATTTTATTCTGGGATAAAAATTATATTCTATGTTCATATCTGTGACATGAACTATAAGTTACAAAATTTTATTGAAACCCATTCAGCAGTCGAGACATGTAAATGAGATCAATAACATATTCATTTTCCCTAGAACGAGAAGTTTTTATTTGAACATTTTGAACATTTTCAAACTTTTTACTTTACGCAAGTTTTGAAATATCGCGTATCATTACTTTGTTTAACGACTGTTTTGTCTTTCGTGTTTATATGTACGGGCATATACAAAGCTCTACTGCGTAACACTCATTCAAATGAATAAACGATATATTGATTGAGATATAAATTAATCTAGCCATAAATATGCAGACATAGATAGTTCGCCTCAAATTTAACTTTGTCTCGAAATAGTCCATTGCTCTCCACTAACACAATCAGAATTGTTAACAGAGCAAAGTACATTTAGTTATATTATTTATATATATATATATATATATATATATATATACATATACATATATATATATAATTTTTGTCCTGATGATGATTTTATGAAAAATACCTTAAATAATCAGTTTCAATTTTAAATATCCTGAATTTACTCTCACGTTTATAAATAGTACAATCACCTTTGTTACCATATGTAAAATTAATATTTGGTACAATTAAATACTTATACTTACTTGACCTCATAAAATTGTCTATTAATAATTTATGAATTAAACAGAAAGTATATTATAATGCCAAATATCTCAATTCTAGGTTGAATATGAATACACACAATGCGTTATAAATAGGTGCTTACAAAAAATATGTTTTATAAGCAATAATTGATCCGTAGCAACGTAAGCAATTGTAAATTTTCATCATTATATTAACTACACTCAATAGTCATTTTTGAATCTACAAGTTTCGAATAAACCATGTGTAGTATGTATTAAAGTAACTTAATTTATCAAGTTATTCGCTGCTTTATTCTTTACTCGCTGGCTGCACAAATTAAAATAAAAAACTTAGACGTTTTATAGAACATCTATCTGGCACGACCAGCAGAGTGAAACGCTGCTCTAAGAGAAAGTGAGATAGATAGCTAGATCTTAGTATATATTTCTCAGGTTTGAGGTTCCATAACCAAACGGAAAAAAACCAAATACTCATAATTTAATCCTGTCTGTCAGTATGTCTGTCTGTCCATCTATCTGTGGGCATGTCACGGAGATTTTACTCAGGAACCGTTGGTAATATGTAGACGAAATTTTGATGATTGGTGTCTTCCAATAACTGCTAAGTAATGAAATTATCAAGAAAGCAATATTGGGGGTGCACTCCATACATGTAACTGTAGGTAAAAATAAGAAACCACATAGATGTGTAGGGTGTCGTTAGATAAGCCTAAAAATTATACAGATGTTCCAAAAAAACTTTCTATTTGAATCAATAATTGGTGAGATATGCGCTTCAAAAATTTTCAAAACTTTTCGACTAAAATGTATAAAATTCCGAAAAACATTAACACAGTAGAACTCGAAACAAACTTTAAAAGACAATTAGTTTGAATAAAGTACCTTGTGTAGTTTTTAAAATATGGGATTTTTTCGGTATCACCAGCAGCAAGTTTAATATTGTTGGGTGCTACGGAGCCCTTTGTGCGTGAGTCCGACTTGTACTTGGACGGTTTTTCTAAAAGTAGTGTCTCTAGTCGCTTATTATGCATAATGCATAGTGCGTACACATTTTTTAATATATTCGATTCGTACGCCACGATAATACCATATCTACAAATGTTTAGTCAGTATGAATTTAAAACTCAAAATGGTTACAACTTTGTATACAAATGTATCACGTTTTGCTATTGTAAAATTTGTCAGTCAATTCACATTCAATATGTGATTCTGGCAAAAAAAATGATATGATGCTGATTTCCCACCATAAATCTACGACTCTAATGCAAACGCTGAAAATACCACGAGATAATATTGGTTTATTCATCAAATGGAACTATTCGTAGTTTAACATTTACAAGTTTTCAAACGATTTCTACGATTTTTTGTCTTTATCCTTTTATGGTCCTAAAGAGAGAAATATATTACTTTGTCATATTTCTTTGTCACATTTTACGGAATTAAATTTCAGTTCAACCTATTTGTTTAAAACTGCAAAGTTTTTGAATAATGCAAAGGTTATAATAATACAAATATGTAATATTACAAAAATATCAACTAACATGAAACAAGGGGAAATTCTCAATTTGGAGCGTATATCAAGTTGAATGTGATGCTTTTGTAAATGTGGGTGCGTATGAGAAGAGCTATGGACTTGGCACTTTTCCCTAAAATCTTTAACAGTTTTAGTATTTATTAAATTCACTTGTATTCGGAAATAACTCCTGAAAAACGTTCTTCTGAATAAGTTCCTTGTAAATAATTAGGATTTTTAATACCTCATAACATTCAGTGGGTTGGTATTTGAAATCGTTTAATTTTTTTTGTTGAAACGTTTAATTAGCAACCAATTTTAATTTAAAAATTTTCGTCCATTGAGACCAATTTTTGTTA
Source organism: Druceiella hillmani (assembly GCA_039881145.1). Lineage (NCBI taxonomy): Eukaryota > Metazoa > Arthropoda > Insecta > Lepidoptera > Hepialidae > Druceiella > Druceiella hillmani. The sequence goes on from JAYKKI010000117.1 coordinate 801,024, forward strand.
TAAAAAGATTTCCGTTTGAGAAATTATAGTGGATATCAGAAATACTATAAAATTAAATAACTTCTGCTAAATGTATGTTAAATTCTCGATATAAGGTTTTGTCACTCAATATGTTCAAAATAATGCATAATTTGTTAAATTACACCTGTATATTCAATTTAAGGAGTGTGCTTTGGGTATAAAAGTTACTTACTTACACCATATATATAGCATAAAAAAAGAGTACATAATTTAAGTATATAGTTTGTTTTTATTACCCGTAATTTACTCAAAATTACAAATGAATATATTCTTTTTACTTTTGTTATTTTCCATTTTGACCAAGTGGGGATGCGTGTATTAAAGTCTGGTACCTAAAAAAATCTGATACCGGGATACGTTTGATTATAATTTTGCGATTTCTCATATCATCTTTTAAGAAAAAAATATTTTGAAGAGGTATTTATGAAAACACACTTTACGCGAAAACTTCTTTTCAGTTACATGACACAAGTATAATATAAAAATGTTTTTCCCTTCGCACTTTGTATTCAACTTATTTTAAAATTATTTATAACATTGAATTATTAATAAAATAGTGACCTAATATATTTAAAATTTGAATCTAGAAGCTATTTCATTTAAAGTTAGAAACCTCTAGCAAAAGAGTGGATTGTCATTGTTGACGTAACAATAGGGCTGCTTCACAAACTTTGGGTGATAGAGTGTTCATAAAACCTTAAATACAACTTTACAAATCAATGTTTTCATTTAAAAAATTGTTTTACAAAATCAAAAACACCTTCTTAATAATTGGTACTATTTTCATAAATAGTTTAAAATTTATTTTCATTTATTTTTTCACCAAAAGGTAACAAGCGAGAACTTAAAATCTCGCCGATCAACCGTTTTTTTTTCTTTCAAATATTATAAAGGTAATTACAACATTCGATTTGAAAAAAAAATGGATGGGTTTTTTCCCCACTTCATTTATATTAACCAAAACTCGATTACTTATGGTCTGTGGATATCAAGCTTAAATACCATTCTCCTGAATATTTTATTAGCTTTTTGTAAGGGCTTTAATACTTTCGGTAAAAATTATTTTATAATATCTACCATTAATACGAAAGATACAAAAAATCTCTGCCACACTAGGCTAGGTAGACACCAGTCTAGGACCATCATCTTGAGCAGTATATACAATTTAAAAGGTAAGTAATTTTATTATATTTCTATATTTTAAATGATTATAAAAGACAAAATGTAGGAGTGACGTGATATTACTTGCAAGTCATACGAAATTTTAATATTTCTTTTAGTTTACATATAACAAATCGAAAAGTTAGGTACAACAATAATATCGAAGTATTTGACGGCGTTAATTTGTACGACCTTCTAAATTAAGCTGTAAGCTACATATATATTCTTTATAAATTTCCCTCGTAATAGATTTTCAGTTTATTTAGTAAAGTCGAAGTTTGGAATTCCCGAAAGCTTTGTAAATTCTATTTAACTTAATTTGTCAAGTTTATCTACCTCTCTTTTTGACTCGTTTTAAAATACATTTTTATCAAAAGTTTTCGATTAAAAAAGCATGTGAACAAATGGTTACCCTAGCACCTGTTTCATTTTATCAATTTTCTTTAGCATTTAAGAGGCGCAGTTATTTTTATTTTGTCTGTATAATATACTTTGAAACGATTCTTTCTTGAGAATAAATTATTTAGATTTGTGTTTCATAAAATCAAGTTGTTTAAGTCACACTCCATATGATGATATAGCTTACAGGTAAGTATAAATATCCATACTAGTTAACAATGTCACATTTTTCAATATTATTTTTGAAGCTAACTTTTAATACGTTCAGAAACCTAACTTTTTATCAAATAACTGATTTATTCATTTGGTTTGAGTCATACAAAGCAATAAGTTATTTGTGGACAGTATTAGTTTTAAAAGTTAAAGAGAAACAAAGCAGAAACAATGAAAACCAGCGCATGTAGCTCTTAACTTGTCTATGTGTTGACGTTTGTGACATGTCAATGTTAAAAAATTGCACCTTATTTACGAAGAACTACAAAACTCCGCACGGACATCGTCAAAAGAAAAATGTCAATTCCGGCACGATCAAAAGTCCATGTGTTACTGAGTGGCTGTCAATCTGATAGAAAAATACCAAAAACTTTTGGTATTAATATTCTAAAGTCTTTAACGAAATTGTATTTTGTTCTAATATACTATTAATTCCAAGTTCATCATTGAAAAGATTAAAATAATGTCGGGATATATTATATTTCTTAGCTTCTCACCTTTGATGAATTAAAATTAACTTTATTTTTGTAAGTTGAATATCGTGATGGTATATTTAAACTTATTCCATTAAATTTTTCCATCCCCTTTCTGGAAATAAAAGACACCAACACAATAAACAACAGTAACTTTTTGCACAAAAGTAGACAAAATTGATTTTTACATAAAAAAAATTGTTTGTTGATTATGTTAATGACACACGTGGCATGTCCAAAACCCACGAGTTTCTGAAAATATTTACAAAAATAATTTCATAAAAAGTGCTATTAGCCATACAAGATTTGAAGATGCAATGGAAAAATTTCCTTTATAACTCTGAATCTCCGTATGACAAAAAAAACATTTGTTTTAATTCATTTATAATCGATAAGTAACATTATGATTGTTTATAACATGAATATGGGATTGAAGAATTTTGAAAATATTAATTAATGTATTAGTTGAACATGTACTGTTTATTTTTGTGGATTGAAAATTAATTGATTATAGATGTGATTAAAAATTTGGATTCCAAGATTAATAATCTCGATAACCGTTGTATCGGATATATATATATATATATATATATATACACACACACATATATATATATATATATATATATATATATATATATATATATATTATATAAATCATTGTTTCGTTTGCGCTCGCACTCAATGATTTTGATGTCATTTCATTTTTACAAATATAAACCCCAAAAGAAGTCATTAATATTTTCATATTTTAAAATGTGTTTTATAGTCTTATTATTTTCATTTGTTTTTATTGATATTTGCAAGTATGCTTGATTAGCTATTGTTGTTCACCGAGCTTCTCTCGAAGTATATAACTATTCCGCAAACTTTCTCCTCAGGGTTTTTGGTTTTTTGCACTCACCCACGAATTGTAATGCACATAAACTTCTTTATGTAGCATACAATTTAGTAATTTAAGGTGATATTCAATGAAATACAAAAAATATGAAGTTTTCGTTATGAACCAATAATAATAAGATAATTTTTAGTTAAACATAACTGAAATTAACCGGAACAAAGTAAAATTTATTAAAATTAGCAAATTGAATAAAAAATTGTATTCATGAATTTATGAAAAATACAAAAATATATTTACAAACGCACTACGTCCTACCGTACATAACCTCTGTAAATTTTATATTATAACTATTTTACACTGTTTCTGTAGTCAAACTACAACAGCGGTTTTCTGTTTTTGATCTGCTTGAAAATAATATAAGCTTTCATGACACTTTTAAGCGAATTGTGATATTAGCATTGCGTACAAATGCATAAAGAATTTTGAATTTATTTGCATTTTTACACTTTCTCTACTTCATATACATACGTCACCCGAAATATACTATCCATAATAGTAAAATATAATTAAATGTATTAAAAACTACCTGTGTTTCGGTGAAAATAATATAAATTTGAATGTACATACAAATACGTGTAAAAAAAGAAATAGTGAAATTATTTTCTGGCTCATATTGAAAGGGCATATATGCTAAAACTCACTTCGAAGATATTTTTATTAAATTTCCTGGTAAATAAATATCTAAATATATATAAATAAATAATCAACTTAACGGTTCCGAATTATTAAATTTTCTCCCGTTTACCTACAAAATCGTTTCTGTACATGGTCCAATACTAACACGATGACTTATTATACAACAACATGCGCAGCAAAGGAATATATTAACTCCAATACAGTGCAAAACCGTGTAGTCGGTGTAGCATAAAATTTAGTAATTCCTTTCTCAGGTAATCAGGTAAAGCATATACTAGAAATTTGTGTCAAGTACAGATGTAGGTTCCGTTCCGTGTCGTGGTACCTAAGATTTCGATTAGGCTGGTAACCTCTTAAAAGCCGACCTACTTCGGCACTTATTGGCTGAATACAATAATCGTCATGAATTTGATATTTCGATAAGTAAAAATTGCCATAACATATGACCCTTTTATGTAATCTTTTCGTACGAACATTCTTTATTTCTCTCTCCTAGTTCCATTGCTCAACAGCGCAGGTAAAACTTTATTCATTCATGTTCATGGGACTAAACTGTAACGAGTACCCAAATTATAAACACTATTTGTTTTTAAAAGCAAAAGAACTTGCGATTAACAATTAAAAGTTGTAATCTAAATCCAGTCTCTCCCTGTGACCAGTAAGTGTCCCTACTAACATTACACACGTTCAATTTATAGAAACTTTATTTACCAACTGATGGTGCCAACTAAAGTACAATATGAATTTATTCACCGATTGTTCCGTTCAATGGAGCTGCGGACGCGTTACTTATACGATTAAAACTGATTAGTTTAAGCTAAGTGGACCAAAGAAATTTGACCAATATTTTTTTCCTGATACGTAATGTATATATGTTCATTAATGGATTTAAAAGTAGAATTATATTTTTTACGTACGAGTATGTCATATTGAAATTAACGCTCAAAACATTTGCTTTTTATGCCTTTAAGTATATATTGAAGCAGATATATCTACATTTGAAGTTCGATATCATTTCTTGGCAATTGGCTGCAATGAACTTAAACTTTTAATGAAATAAATCAACAGATATTATAAATGGATACGAGGCCATTTTAGTGAAACTTCAGTTTCATGCCTCAGGAACTTGGTCAGCATCCACTACAGAAATCATCAAAATATTACTCGACTACTACAATTCAAGTATTTACCTGACAGTGACCACCGATCAATTGAAAACGACCTCTGTATCTTTTATAAGAAATCATTGTAAATTTGTACTTTTAAAATTTTACTTTAGATGGTGGTGTGTCCAACTAGGTGCACCATCGAAGAAGACATTTTCAAGATTTAGAGTTACAAGATTTTAAAGAATTTTTCAAGATTTAGAGTTACATACCCATGTCTTGTTCGAATGGAAGGAGAAATCGCCAGCTCGAAATGAATTGAATTATACCTTTGTTGTCTATATAATAAGTGATTTGAATATAATTCAAAATATTCTTCGAGAAAATCAGTAAGATTCTTTAAAATGTTTGAATTTTTTTAAATAATAAGCTTTTTTTAAATTTTAAGCTCGATTGTTGAAAAAAAACGAAAGGAAAAATAAAATTTTATTTGTTTAAGGAATACAAAATAATTAACACTATAGTTATTGCGTAAAATGAAATATATTTATGATTTGATGAACTAAAAGAAGACAAAAGAAATGACAGAAATGATGAGCCGTTTTTAAAATTATGAGTATATGCGACTTTATTGGAAATTATTGTGTACGTATTTGAGCATTTCCTTTATGCTCCCTTTTACTTCTTACTTATATATATATTTTACCAACTTTCACTGAACTCCGAAGACACTCATGTACATAATATAGTCGAATCCATTAATACCTCTTAATACGTTCATATGTCGCCTCTTTGAATGCAGGAATGTAAGTCGTGCTAGACACTAGGCACTTAGGCGTATAGGCTTTGCACATTTTGGGGGCGTAAAGGTGAGTAGTCCGTATAGTGTGAACAAAATTCATCGAAACACATTACCAAAACTTATGCAAAGCGCATGCCGGCGGCCGGGCTCGTCGAAAAAGCACTACGTCTCATTTGAGCGCGCTTTCGTAGTATTGTCGCACCGCGCCGGTCAACTCGGTCCGACCCGCGAACTTGCGGGTTTCGCTCATTCATCTTTTGTGATTTAAGTTTCTTACTCCCTGCGGTTTATCCGAAGTTAATCCGCAACTAATTAAAAATAGTTTTGCAAATTCATCCAATCATGAACACTTATCTTTCGTTAGTAAATATTTTGCGGGCTGCACTCATTTTGACTCGTTTCTAACAATAATCCTATTAAACTAAGTATGTGATAATAAAATTATTAATATTTGTAATTTGTTATAAAACTACCTCATTGTTCACCATTAGGACAATTTTAAAAATAAAAATAAAATTCATTACATAATTTTTTATACTTTACCTTAAAACTTGTTAATGTAGACCAGTATTCTTACAGTTCATTTTAAAACTTACGTATCGTATCAGTTCTAAATGCAAAATAAAAAACAACGTTTATCATGTCGAACCAATAACTAAAGTGCAATTTATAAACCGTATATAGGGCATTGAGTGATATTTCTAGCAATTATCTTTTTTACAAAGGTGAAATAAACCGACTTGATGAGTATTTCAATCGCTAAACAAAAGCGAATCAATTCTTTTAACATTTTTCATTCTTTTAGTTCTTCTAAAATTGATTACTCATAAAATAGAAAAAAAACCTGAATGTTAATAATTACTTTTTATTTGTATGTTCGACGGCTTGCATGTCAGCCAAGGCCATCTATTAGAGTTTTTAGTAAACTTTATGTTCATACATTTCTGAGCGAAAAAAATGAAAAACACAAAAAAATAATAATAATATCTCTTTTACTGAATTTCACGCATAACTAATTGGGGCCGGTACAGCTAGTATTTTATATTCAAACATTTCTTACAACTTACCGAACAAAAATTTTTTTAAAACTCATTGTTAAGATTCACTGAACCAAAAATTTGCTCCAGTAGCATTAACATTAAAGATGTCACATAAACGAAAAGTAAGAATATCGTTAATATAACATCCCTAATAATATGAAATTTCACGTAACGTTTATTCGAAGGTTACATTTAACCCGCACCTCTTCTTTTTTGGGAAACTTTGCTTAAAAACGATATGTTGCACACGTGAAAAATATTTAGGTTGAAATTTCTAAGGAAAATGGTAATATTTTTCTGTGTGTCAAAATACGTTTATAAGTCCAAGCCAGTTATTGAATTAAAATGTCAACAAGATAAATGTGTAAAATAACGTTGTGGGATAAAAAATTGTATAAAATAATAAATATGCTGTAAAATAATATAAATAAGGTCTCACAATATTAATATGCAATACTTTTTTTAAAATTTTTTTTAGCATTTTTTGGCTATTTGTTCGTATTACTTTTTCCCAAGAGACTGCAAACGATGGAAGCTTAGAATATCTTAAGAGACAAAATTTACGAACCTATTGTTAAAGTTAAATTTAATTTATAAATATATATCAAATTCCTCATCAACGTGCAACCAAAACCATAATGTTTGATAAATTATCTACTCGACTTAAATATGAAAAAATGTCAACAGGCGTCTGTCACAGAGTTGAAATAAAAATTGATTAATTATAAAGATGCAGAAGAAAGTAAGGGTGATATACTAAAAGTAAGCAAAACTAATAAGGGAAAAAACTAAACTAGTTTTAAAATAACGATAATCATCAAAACAAGTTTCAGGGTTGTCAATCAAACAAAATAATATTCGGAGTAGCGCTGTTTATTAAGATTCATCAAACTAATACATAGCATAACAGAAAGAAAAACGCAGATTACTGGTTCCTGATTGAGAGACATATAACAGAAGATCTTCTGATTCGAGTTTGAAATAATTATGAAGTAATTTTGTCATTGATTACGAAAATTTTATGGACAATAAAGAAACTTAAAAAGACGTCAAGGAAAATGGTAAAACTGTAATATGGGCAATATATTATTAATATTTAGAAACGCCTATGCTAAGATGGGTGGAAGCTTAAGCTTTAGCCATATGCAGAGTAACTCAGTTTGCAAAAAAATATTGAAGATAGCAGTTACACAGAAAGAAGCTTAAAATATCAGTAGATCTTTGCGCTACTCCGGGTGACTCCAACTACTCATCAACCGATGCCCAATGCATATTCTCTGATAATCTTGGAGCGGAAAAATACCTAAAAGACTTGCTAGAATAATGCAAAGAAATTTTGATTGAACCGCAAAAAAGACGCAAATGGAACTGAATGGGAAACTTTCATTTGCAACGACTTTCCAATATCTCCAATCAGGTTTGCGAATGAAAATCTCAAGTGTATAGAGTGCATAGCTGTAAGGGTGGCAGCATGGGTTGGTAGAATTAAACAATATGGAAAGACTTGGATTGAAATAATTTAAGATGATGTGCGTGCCTTTGCCTCATCAAGGCGACATAGGGTACGAAGAGGCACATAAACAGAAAAAATAATAAATGAAACATGATAAGGACAAGAGGAATTCTCATATATAATTAGGAAAAAAAAAAGTTAAACATTTTAGGATTCACTTTATTTTACATTATATGGCAAATATTATTATCACTATCAAAACATATTACCTAATATACAAATCACAAGCATAAAATTAATGAGTTGAGATAATTATAATCACAATGAAACGTCGAGTTTTCACGAAAAGAGAAACAAGGAATAAACTTTACTGCCCTTGAAAGCTTTTATTTATATACATGGTATTCCTCGTAAAATTGTAAATATTAACAACTGAAAATTGAATTTTTTCACAAAAACTTGTTTCCATATTTTAATGATTCTTAATAAATATTTAACTTAAAAATTAAATGAATTCTTAGATTACCTTTGATCCAAGAAGAACCGATTTACTTTATGAAAATTGGATGAGGTTTAAAGTACAAATATGCTAGCATAAAGAACGAGATTTTACGACCAAATTGTATGTAGGTAGCCATATGATCTGCAACTTTTCCTCTCGATCAATCTTTGAAGATGCAAACAAATGAAGAAAGCGAGTATTTAATTAAATATCAATTTCTTTTCAACTGGCGCAAGTCACTTCTCTCTTGAGCTTATGAGCTTTCGATAAAACCAATCGCAATCAAAAATACTAATTTACGCCTACATGCTGTATATGAAACATTGAGTTTCTTCGTATTCATATATAATAGTCCAAGGTCACAAAACAATAATAATCTTAGCAAAGACTGTAAGTCAATATAATCAATTAATATTTTGTACAAATGAAGGCACAGGTGCAATTCCATCCCACTTACAGAGAATTATATGCGATCGGGAAAATCTGTTCCATATATATAGCTATATTCGACAATGCAAATAAAAGAGAGCACGAACTTACTGGAGACACCAATTATAACCTATACGAGTTCTATGTCCACGACTTAAAAGGCAGATGAAATTAGTAAGAAATGGCAAATATATTCTTCTGTTTTGCTTTCTATCACTCTATTTCTACGTGCGTGAATAAAAGAAAAACTGACACAAGAAATATTTGTATTTCGAATTATCTTGATTTTGTAAATTTTAGTAACTTCAAATGCTACTTTCGTTGTCCAGCGTGAAAGTCGTCTTGTGCTTCTCCACGATATTGAGTTACAGCTTCAAATAAAAAAGAGATACATATAAAAATTGCAATTATAATTTTTGAATTAAAAAAAGTAGAATAAATATTATCTTTTCCCTCCAATTAAAGGATCATTTACATCATTTGAAGACTGTGTGATTTCTAATTTACTATGAACAGTAAGTGACTCATCACTTCACTTCAATTCTCAAACTTCACTCAATACTAATAATTTAATTAACTTCAAACTTCACTCAATACTAATAATTTAATTAAGAAATACAAATCATCTGTCCAGGACCACGTCAACGTTTCGACTATTGGGAATATGCACTGGGCTAGAAACATACTGATAAATAAAACCACGATAATAATCATTATTATGCACTTAATTCCATTAAAATTTTCTTTGCCCAGAGCTCATTGTCAGTCAGATTGAATTTATCTAATGAAATAGCTCGCATTGATAACGGTTGGATACGCATGGAAAACCTTAGATAAGAGGCAAAAACAGTCGTCGTTATATTCGTCGTATCGTTTAAATCAATAAATACGTTAGATAAAATTATGTAGTTACATCGTTTTTCTTTCACCTAACCATAAAAGTAGCTCATCTCTTCAAATTGCCCAATTGAAGATGTCATACAACGAAATCCAGGTGGTCGCGTAGTTTTGTTTACTCGTAAATAAAAATTAAGTGATTATGAATTTTTACAAACTTAACGCCAAATTTTTTCAGTATTAAAATTACCGTTAAAATGCTTTTAAACCAGATTTGGCGTATCAAACATTGGTATTACATGCATAGAAAAGATATTTCAAACATTGTCAAATTACCATTTTGCTATAACTTATTGTTCGGCACTCGTCGAATTGTTTTGATTATTTTTGACAAGGCTTTATATTTCTCATTTAATTGAATTAAAAAAGGAAAGGGGAAGTTTCAGTTACCGTTTCACACCGATTATCTGCCTTTTCGCTATGATTGGCAAACACGAATAGGCTTGAGTGTGACAGCATAAGTATGTAATATGATAATTATTTCATAAATTAATACAATTAAAAAGTTAAATTAGTAACTGATTTAATCCAAAAACTTTTATATTTACTTAATTAATGATGTGTTATTTGTTGCAATATCTTATCACACACACGCAAATCGCTAAAATGTGCAGGCGCGTAATGCAACTGCGGTCACTGCACCGAAATTTGGTTGCCCATAGACCGAATGCGTATGAAGTCTCGATACAAATAATACCCCCAAAGTATCAGAATGAAAACAAAAGACTCTTACCTGATGAATTTGGACAAGTTTACCTAAAAATCTTGACAAAAATGTGAACTAGATTTTTCCTTAAAGATGTTGATAATTGTTGATACATTTTTATATAAGTTGGAAATTAATACTGCACCATAAAGTCGCCAAAGAGAGAAATGCACTTTTTTGTTTTGACACTTGGTTTAATTGAGAAAAGATATCAAAAAAGTACATGAAAATAGTTACCGTATTATATATATTAAACTTCCTTCAATGTGTACTGTATATTGAAACAATAATCTGGCCAAATGCAAGTCAAGCTTACGTGATTAGTATTCCGCACCATTGCAGAGACATATACAGGCGTCGAAGCATGTCTCAGTTTAACCCTTATGTCATTGTGTAAAAGTGTTTACTGCTTTTTACGAGTGGGTGAATAGTCATCAGAGCTCAGAATCGAATTCATTTTTAAATATTTTCATAATGAATGTCCTTATAGCATAAAACCCTTAATTGCTAATGAAATAAATGCATTTCATCGGTATATGTCGTTGACAAATTTGTATCAGACGATATTTTTTTTTCTCTTAGCCTTAAATCCAAAACATTAGCTGCAATTTTAAAAAATTGAAATTTGTCATTAAGTCGTTTATTTCAACTTGCGGAAATGGCAGAGTGAAAACTGCCTGGAATACAATTCTATTCATTTTCCTAGAATGATGAACCATTTTTGTTTCCTACATTTTTTAACTTTTTGAAAGTAGAGATAAAAGAACAGTGGCGTCACATAAAATGGATCATAGTCTCAGATTTGATGTCCTTTTTTAATTATACTAACTGAATTCTATCATATTATCGCATCAATTATAAGTTTAATAAAGTTTTTTTTTTCTTTTTTTTTCGTTTTACGAAGCTCTCACAGGTAAGTAGAGTATACGTGACGATGTACACACCGCTAGTTTTGATTAAAAATATTAGTGCCTGAATAAACATAACAGATTTCTTTAAAAAATTCCTTTATCTTCCTTCGTTATTTATTAAAACGTTTTCTTAATAAATGTAATAAAACTTACGGAGTTAACTGTTGTATTTTTTTTGAACTTAATAAGTGTCTTTAAAATTAAAATTAATTTTAGGCAAAATAATTATGGATACTTTTATTATATTCAAAATTTAAATTTTTTTAATGAGAGAGTCACAAGATGTGTTTCAGTCTCCAGGACTTTGATAAGATACCTTAGACATTTTATAGATTTTTTGTTATTTTTCAGTAGTTAATACACAGAAAAATTAAAATATCACCAAATTTTTTGGGAAAAACATAATTCCGTTATTAAATAATTTAAACTTCGCAAAAAACAGTGGGGTAAAATTAGTTATGACGTTAAAAGTTTATATTTTTGTAAGGCAATGCAGTCGATTGTTTATTCCATAAATAATATATATCGCTTTGATGAATTAACAACCAAAACGAGCAAAACCAAATTAATAATAATGTACTAGCAGAATCCAGTCTATTTTTCTGTAACTTATGAATAGTCCAGAGTGGTTGTAAAGAAAATAAACTCGATATATCGAAACTTTGTGCGTAGAGAAACAAATAGATGAACCTTATCGACTCGGTCCGATGCGCGGACCTGCGGTTTTGTACCTCTTTGACAAACCAAGTTTCTTACTTCTTTCGATTTATCCAGATAATATAGCTAAACGCTCAATTTTTTTGTGTGTTAACAAATTAAATGCCATCTTATTAAGTTCATACAGTCATGAACATTTATATTTTTACCACAAATTACTTTGTGAGCTGCGCTCCTCTACTTTATGAACTACGATTTGTGTTTATCCATAATCTCATCTTACCAACTGCAAGATTTTTGATTAATTAAGAAGACAAAAATAACCATTAGAAGTAAGCTTTACCCAAAACTGATCTGTAATATTTTATAATTTTCTTAAGAATTTTATGCAATTGTAAAGCCTTATTTTTATTATATACAATCTCTAATATTCAATAAATAAAATATTTTTAAAATAACAATCTATTTATAAACCTTAAAAAGTGATCCAAATGACATCTTTTATTTTAAAAACCATAGCAAAAATTATAAATAATGAATTTAAATTGTATCTTAGAAGCTTGTTAGCACAGTCAAGTAATCATACAAGGCTATTCGCTTGTTGTTTTTTTTTCAAAATTTGTTGCGTGAGCAAAATAAAAATTTGAAAATATCGAGTAAATATATAAATTACATTATGTAAACCGTCATACTATTAAAAGAAAACAAATAAACTTCACTCGTTACGAGTGTAAGAAAGTATTGTGACAGTCAAGAAATGAAATCGGAATTTTGAAAGAAATTTATTCCAATGGCTAATTAAGTTTATAAACATTAAAATACAAATGTAAGTGAGCATGCGCTTGCAAACGCATGTGCGTGCTCATGCGCGTTCGCATGCCTATATGTACGTGTGTACGCACGTACGCACGGTCGTACTTACGGTCGTACTTGGGGTTTCAAAGATTGAAAAACATATAAAAATATATCAAATTATGATATGACGCAGGTAATCAATTTGAAGTATTTAGTATTGTCGCGTACATTAAATTTATGATTAATTCTGATAAAAACACAGTTTCCCCCATTACCAGTAATTTATAAGTCTTATATATTTGGTTTTGCGTGATGAATCAGGTTCAAGTACTCCTTATAAAAACTGATGTAAATTATATGTGTTTAATAAATTTATGAGCCCGAAAATTAAATAATGAATCGGAGACTCAAGATTTTCTTCTTCGTGAAAATTTAAGCCCTTCGTTTGAACCCGAAATTTTTGTGAATCGGAAATGTCGAGGTATGTAAACTTAAATATACCAAATTGATATGAAAGAATAAAATATAGGACTAATACCGCATAAAAATTAACGAAATTTGATTCGAAATTTAATAAACAAATCTATAATCTTGCAAAAATGTATTCTTATGTGTTTTAAAATCAATCAAAAACTGGTCTTTTAGTTAGTGAATTGAATAATCTTCTCCACAAACAATTATTTATTCACTATTTATAAATGATTTACTGGTTTTATAATTAAACTAACAAAATATATTTTCCATGGAACATCAACATAGTAAAAAAATCAGAATAAATGACCAGGATTGTGTTTTAAATCATTTTGATATCGATTTTTCAAATAAATGAAAAATTTATAAAAATAATATATTTTAACCTAGCGACAAGCTGTTGTGAAAATACTTTAAAGCTTTAGAAATACATTCCTTAGTTGCAGAATAGTGAGAATTACATGTAAAGATTAGTCGATGTTCTCACATAAATCGCAACTTTTTTTCCCTTTTTTTAGGACACAAGAAATAAAGTGGTGCTAATAATGATTTATATCGCAAGCCGTCGCCCGTGTAAAGAAAACGTGGCACCCAAATTATTTCTAAGTAAAATCGATAACCTATTTCCGAGAAGTGAGTATACATCTATAAATATAATCTAGCAAGTTAAATAAATTTTTAGGTATTAAAATTTTCTATGATTAATATTTTATTCCAGCATTTTCATTTGCTGTCATAATTCTAACATACTGGGATCATAAAAATGTAGGGCATTTTAAAACAGGTACTCGTTGACGGATGTACGAATCTTCCCTCAATTACAACAAGCGGCATTACAAATTCCAAGACAGCGTAGTCATTTACAAAGAATTTTCGTTAACCTCGGAAAAGGAACCAAGTTATTTAGTCGTATTATTTTCAATTTCTCCGAAAAGTATTTAAGTAGCAAAATCTTAGAATAATTTAAGAGATATAAAGTGAGAAAGTTACCACCGATATTACATTATTTTTAGTCTTACATTTACCCTTTCTTTTGAATATTTGAATAAGACTCAACAATCTGTTTTAATTTACTCAAAGTAGTGAAAAATTATTTGAAGAAAATTTTCCCTTTGCTTTCGGTAAGAATCGAAATGTTGAACAAATTATTTTTAATATAGACAAAATAATTTGATCAAGATTTAGGAAATATATTACAGAAGTAAATCTGAAAAATTACGGCAAAAACGAATATATTATTAGGATATTCTAAAAGGTCGTAATTCCATTCAAAAAGCTCGCAATAGTTCTCCTAAACTAATAAATCGAGCAAGCAGCGTGTAACGTTAAAATAAAGGGATACCGCGGAGCGCACGATAAGAGAACGGCAAAATGTTGGTTCTTCGATAAGAGAAATAAAACAATAGATAGCTTTGACAGGAATGCAAGACGCAGAAGTGTAAAATTAAACCAACTAAAGTTAAAAATTATTGTAATTATTGTAGAGAATACTGTATAACTAACATGTGTACCGCATGAGATGCAATTTGTGTTCTTACTAACTGAGCTGATTAACAAAATGTACTGAATTATCGTCTCATCGATGAACAGAATGATTGAGAGATAATGAAGCTTATTCGTTGTCATTGTACAGCAATACTCTATTCTAAGTTATTTTTAGTGTGTATATAGCTACTACTTGCTAGGTCTGAAATCAAAATCATCCTTAATAATTCGACAAAATAAATTTCCATCCTAACAGAGACATTAGGAAGGAACATTTTTTAGCTTGGGTTAAAAATTGCCTTTTAATTTTTGGGAGACTTCAATTGGTCACTATATTTTAATTGGTTACTAACTTAAATTTCGTTTATATAAATAGCTGTAACTCGAAAGTGATAGACATACAATTTCCATCCTCGTTCGACGAAATTAATCTTATCTTCAGTATTTTAATTTATTTTTGGAAATATAGATACGATGTGTTAAGTGAGCCTTAAGGCAGACTGCCTTCTCAGATATTTAATTTCTATTTTCATTCATTTTTTAGTTTTTCTTGTAGCATGTATTCTATTATTTCACAAAGAAAACAGTAATTGTAGTGAGAGTGATTTTTTAGGTTCGTTCATATCGTTAAAGTGTCAAAAGATTTTTTTTCTTTTTAACACGGTCGAAAATTTTCTACGCTGAGGAAAAAACCTGATACGACCCGTCTTGTTTTAAAATATTGGAACGAAAGTAAGCACGATAGACGTTTATTATATTCCATTATATACGTTTTTATTTTTCAAAATCTATCTTTAATATACATTGTAAATTTATCGAACGAATTATTGTGATTTTTTGAACTTGAAGCCATTTTTTTGCAATTACGTATTATTACATCTCGCAGAATAAATAACAGTGTTCTCATATTTTCAACGATCACCCATTGTATTTAGGGGAGCGTAAAATAAATTTTGATTGCGGAAATATGCCATTCATTCACTCCCACTAAATATCTAAGTAACTTTGCGTGATTAAGTCATATGATTAATTTAATAGTATATTGATATTTTTAAGTAATAATAATTAAACCTTAGATAATTTTATCCATAAAGACCAATGCGATTACTTTACGTAGAGTAATAGTGAGTTATGAGTAGTTTTGATACTTAATAATTAATTTTATGACATCCTCATTAAACAAATTATTATGTATTCAGAAACGACAAAAAATATATATGTAATGATATATAAATATACCTGGTTGTATCATAAATAAATTATGATTCACAAGAATTTGTAATGAGATAGTTGAACATATGAATGTTAAAAATTGGACGGTTAACTCTGTAATTTGGTTAAAAACATCAGTATTGACTTATCGAGCCCCGATGGGACTCGATGAGTTTTATAATTATTATAATTATACATTCTAAATTTTTTAAATATTCACCAAACCTGGACCCAAAGAATAAATATAAAAAAAATATACCTTTGAACCATTTAATCAGCATAGCGCCATCTACCGAAATATTATCTGAAAATTATAACATTCTGATAAGCTGTGGCGCTGTGTTTTGGTCAGTTAATTATTTAATCCTTTTTTAAGATGTTAAATAAAAATATTGCCAAAAATCACTTAAAAATAATTTTATTTATTTGTAGTATAACATTTCAATTAATCGTCATGCAAACATAAGTTCGGACTATGCAACTTTATAGCGACATATATCGTAATATTATGAGCATTATAACATTCCGATATATAAAAAATTTGGCAAAAATATTTTCTACTTGAAAATTCTTTCATTTATAACAATAAGCTTGTTGGTCTAGGTGCATGATTTTCGCTTAGAGTGCGAAAGATTCCGTTCAAATACCAAATCAAAACCGGACAAGCCCAACTAAGTTTATGTAATGCTTATAACGTTTTAAGACATTTTAATGCAATATACCGATGCAAATGAGCTGGAAAAATTAAGTCGGAAAGAGCCGACAAGACATTAAATTGGTCGAATTCAGGTGGGAAGAGCCAACAATACATGAAGCGGGTCAAATAGCAATGCGCGTCTTGTAAACAGAATATTTTAACTACCATCCAAATGCACCATCAGATGTTTATTTCAAGATTTTTTTCCACGCGAACACGGAAACAAGCTTGAACAAGCTTAAGCAATAAAAAAACATTAGGTGAAAGAGAAAAAAAATGTTAACCCGAGTGAATTTTGACCCCACCCTCACATTGTCGTGTAATTTATTCAATGATTCTTTCATTTTCAAGATTTTCTTAATTTTTCCGCTATACTAATTACATAATTAAATAAAATATTTGAAATTGATGTTTTATTGTTTATTTCATTTAGCTTTCCACGTTTTCATACATTTATAGAACTTGTGGCTAGATGTACAATCTCTTTTAATTAACCAAAACACCAGATATTGAGACCTTAGAGGTATAGAAGACAGCCAAAATTGTTAGAAAGACCTTATATAATTAATATTAAATTACTTTAAAATAAATAATAATATAACTATGGCATAAGTATAATTCTAACTATATAAAATTGATATGGCAAAGGATAAGATAAAAGAAGAAGTACGATAATGATAGGAAATCACGGTCCGAATACCTCCTTCAGATAATTTTCGTAAAGAAATATTGATGATGCTCTTGGAATATTAGGACCAAGTTTATTCCAGAATATGGCAACGTGTACAGCAAACGAGTACCTGTTTAAGGATCCTGACAAAAGATCACATTTTTAGCAATGAATAGAAAATTAAATCAACTAGGTTCGCTGTTTCACTTCACTGCATAATGAAAATATTTGTTTGGTTAATTAGTATTTGACCTCGATTAGTCTTGAATTAAATATTTCAAAACCTAAGTGTCACAAAGAAAACAAGTTATATATACACCATCTTTATTAATTATTTGACGCGACCTTTTATGGAATGACAATGTAAAATAAGCACCGAAGTACCGTAGTTACATTCCAAATATTTCTAAGATCTTTTTGTAGGTTATCCGTACCTTTACATTTTTTAAAATTTTAATTATAAATTAAATCTTCGAGCGAGTAATAATCGGATAATGCAAAAACGAATCATAAGATGCACCAGCAAGTCAAGCATAAATTTAATAGTTTTGACGTATTTTTTTATGTTTGTTTCTTTTACCTCCTCCTTTTATTACTTAGACGTTTTAATTTCTGAGATTAAATATATGTATCTACTTTAGATCCACACGGAAGTAGTTCTTAATGACTGATATTTTATCCGCAGCTCAGGCCCGGTCACTGAAACAGACTCGGTTCTGTTTGATCTGTTATAAGTAATCGGCGTTTACGTGTATGGTTAACGTAGGAAACTAATTTCCTATTATGATCCATCAAAACTAAGTTTTGATGTCAATTACTTTTGACAAAGATCCTTATTATAAATACAAAATTTTGGATGGATGACGGATGTTCCCTTATTATCCTATAATTCTGTATATTCTGAAGTTTCCTGCATGAAATTTGGCTAATGAATATATTAAACCATGTATTAATTTTCTATCATAAAATAAAGAGTAGTTCCCCAGTGACAGAATTAATTTGATACTACGACATTTGCACTATATATATATATATATATATATATATATATATATATATGTAAATATATATATATATATATATATATATATGTATATATATATATATGTATATTTATATTTATATATATATATATATATATATATATAATACTATCCATGTGTATAAGTATTACAATAGGATACGGTAGACTAGGTGGAGAAATTTAATTAGATGTAGCTGTGTGCAAACCCTAACCACGATTCTTCAACTTCTTTCCATCCTATAAAATATTCTCCTAGTTTCAACAACCTTCATGGTCATGGTCAGAAATCGATTAGCTAATCCTATAATTTACAATTTATAACATTTCAAAATAGAAGTATTTTCTGGTTCACTATTTCCTTTTCATTATACAAGTGATCCGAAGAGTCAAATAAACACAATCCCGCTGCATACAATTTATTGTTTAACACTTTTACATTTTTAGATAATAAAGAAGAGAATATTCACAAATGC
This sequence comes from Druceiella hillmani, assembly GCA_039881145.1. Classification (NCBI taxonomy): domain Eukaryota; kingdom Metazoa; phylum Arthropoda; class Insecta; order Lepidoptera; family Hepialidae; genus Druceiella; species Druceiella hillmani. The sequence continues at coordinate 820,158 of JAYKKI010000117.1, forward strand.
ATAAAAAGGTCTTCAATTGATTAGCTGCAACTGAAGAGTGTAAAACCTACCTGTAATAAAAAAAGATCCGTACTTCGCATTTATATGTATTGTCGTTTTGCGCGAACCACCCACATAAGGTACGTTACGAAGCGCGTTTACGGTGTTTTACGGTATTGCCATTACTCTTGTATGTTTGAGCGATTACTTTTTCAATGAATTTTACTAAAAAAAGGTTCCTACAAAGTTTGAAGGGCATGTTAATCCCCATCTATGGTTTTTCATTATTTATCGCTTATGTATTTGAAGTGCAGTTATTTGTAATTTTCTTTCATTTTGTAATTTTCTTTAGCTGCGACCGGAATTGCTTTAGACCATGCACGTTTTTTAAATTATCAAACAATCGTGTTGATAACTACTTTAGTCTTGCGATTAAAACTAGCTAATAATACGTTGCGTTTGGTCGCTTTATGCTTTGGACTTTTAAATGAGAGGACGGTAAATAGTTTACTTCATTTGGCTGGAGCGCACAAGAATATCCCACGCAGTGCTCACCAGTATTTCACACCCTTACGTTATTCAAAGTGGTTTTGTGAGAAGCCCCATTGTTTAGGAATGCGATCATGGAGTTGCATGGTATGAATTAATTATATGATTACGCTTATTAGAAACTATGTATATTTCGTGTATTAGAAACTGTTACACTTTCAGAGTTTGGACATGTTCAATAGGTTACCTGTATGTTTTAAATGAAGTTTTTTTCATAAATAAAAAAGGAAATATAAGGAAAAAAAAATTAAAATGAATGGAAAAATATATTTCTGAAACCTTAATTTTTTTTGATCCCCTTTATTTTAAATGCATTAACAGGAAAACTATTTATTTACTTGGATAGAATATTTTGTTGAACTTAATATAAAAATGTGTGATAAGATACACATTTATCCATTATAGATACACATTTCAATTTCCACAATTGATTAATTTTAAATTGATTAATTTTATGTAGAAAAAAGTTACGTATGTATAACTTAGTAATTATTTTCTAAATAAAATTCATAGTTTAAATACCACCTTTATTTAATATACAAATAAGCGTTTGGAGTATCGTTAAATAGATTATATAAAATTAATTTGAAGGTCCCAAAGTAACTTTTTTATTTAAGTCAAGAGTTGGTGAGGTAAGCCCTTTTAAAGTCTTGAAATTTGTGCCTCCCGCTTTTAACTTTTCAATTGAAATCCTGAAAAAAATTAAAGTGGAACTAGAACTTGAAATAAAATTTTAACAAAAATTGGTTTGAATAACATATATTTTGCAGTTTTTGAAATATGGAAATTTTCGGCACCGACCGCAGCAACAACTCTGTTAAAACGATGCCTTCAAAAGTAAAAGTTATACCGTATTGCTTACAAAAATAAGATTAATGTTGTGTGCTGCCACCGAACTCTTTGTGCGCGAGTCCGGCTTAAATATTAATTTCACAAAACGATACTTTGAAAGAAATTGAATTCATAATCTCACATAAATCACGCAAAACAATGATAAGTATTGAAAATACGACCACGATACAATAGAGTTATCAAAAGAAAGAATGAGTCTTGGTTCATCGCCCGACTTCTCGTTTGACGTTATGTAATCTTTTCATGGAGAAAGAGCATTCAGTTTATAGGTTTCTCCATTATTGTATGCGTATATTTTTCCAGTTTTGTATACGTAACCTTATATTTTTCTGGCAAAATATAACTATTGTCGGTTGATCAATTTAATTAAATGGGGCAAAAATATCGAGTTGTCTTCTATTCAAATGTGAGGCCAAAGAACTAGGTCGTGATAACTGGTAACCTTGGAAATGGTTTCTCTCTTATATGATATTATTTGAAGAATAAACAGACATATTTCGTCTATTAAATTAATTTATTATTAATAAACTGTAACTCACATAATGTTGCTATCAGATATTTGAAAATTGGAAGGTTACGGTGTAATACGGTTGTAGACATCGGTACTGAAGAAATACGTTTGCTATGCGAACACAGGAAGAGGGAGCAATAAAAAGCATTACGTAGCACAGAAAAATGCTGACCCGGAAAAATTTTAAAACCGCCGTCGCATTGTCGTTCCTTAGTTAATATTTCTTTCACTTAGAAACATTTCTTAGCTTTTACTCTGAAACTTATTTACCTAAATATATTGTAACCTATTTAGACAATATTTGCTTTTCATGTAAATAATGAAGGATTTCATTTGAATTTAGGAAAAGATTCTAAATGTTAAAAATAAATTTTGTATCGTCATCGAGAATAAACATTTATTACTAATGTTAGGGTATACATTGAACGATATCAGAATTCAATATCTAAAAAAAACAACAATGACACCATAGTCTTAAACCAGTATTATTTTAATTAGTCTATAGTATTATATGCCCTGAGAGAAAATGATAGATACAAAATTAAAATTTAACATCCTATGCCGACATTGTGTATGTCGTCAGTTTGACTCTCCGGTAGGATTAATCAAATAATTAATATTTAAATTGGAATTTCAACGAAAGCTCGACTGTAGAGCGCTTGCGAGTTAACTACAGTACGAAACATAGATGTTGAAAATTATAAATTAAAACATATAAAAGATACTGGCTTTTTTATTGAAAGTTTATGGAACACCGCTACTTGTAACTTAGTACGATTAATTTAAGCGCCGTAAACAAGCGGCTTACTGGTCCTTTATTATAAATTGTCAAATATATTAATTTAGCTTTTAAGTGGGTATTTACTAGATCGCGTGCCAAAAAAAGGTTTATGTGGATCTGTTTTAAGTTGTATAATTAATTTTAAATTTTGAATAATCTTACTTGCGCAATATCAAATATGTCTTAATTTTTTTGACATTGCACACGTGACGTCACGAGAGAGCAAAAGCAATTCGTTTTGAAATTAAAAGCTCGATTCACATTTCCTATTTTTTACACAAAATATACGAAGAGTTAAGAAAAGATACGACACGACCGCTACTCGGAAAAGTTCATCGCGCGTTTTATTATTTTACCCCTTCCACTCTTGCATGTGATAAAGAAGGGTGTATTCACAGTCATATAGAGAAGATGTTAAACTTATTACGTGTTACTGAGAAGTAAAAAAATTAACCCGAAATAAAAAAAAAGTATTTATATTTATTGTCATTATCGTTTTATGTCCCCTCACATACGTCATGATATTCATTTACGGTATGCTTAAATTGTTGGTCTAATTTTTATACACTTTGGTTAATGTCAGTTTTACCAAAATTATACTAAGATTTTAATTGTGATGTAGAATGTGAAGTTCGAATACAAGTGCGTAAATCCAAGTAAAACAAAGTAATACTGACATTGTATATAAATATAATCTACCCGCACCGCACACCGCCCGGCATTGATACAATGTTATTTATTAAATTTTGATTTAAATGTACAGGCTGTCCCGTAAATAACAAACTAACTGACTGGGCATTGACAAAATTTTAACTATATAAAATCTTTTATATTTTCCAGATGAAGACGCTTTTTTTATTTATGAAAATCATTACTCTGGGTTAATCTCATGGGTGCTACGACAAAAACTTAAATCAGATTCTTAATTTTTTTTTGAGTTAACTATAATTTAATAATTGACTTTTTTATTAACATAAATATTTTACGACAACTAATAGGGTTCCCTCAAAAAATTTAAAAAAATGACTTTTGAAGATTGCGTAATTCTCGTTACTCAACTTTGACTTTTTGTGCTCAAAAAAATATACTACTTAAAACTAGCAAACCATTAAACAAATTGATACATATAATGAAAAAAATGTAGTAATAAAAATCTCACTAACAAATAAAAATATTTACACTTAAGCACAGAAGGCACCCACTGTTAGGTAAATATCCTATATTTTAATTTTTATGCAAATGTATTGTTCTTTACATTATTTTCCTTAAATTGCATACAACTGTACGGGAAAGAAACTGAAAGGCAACAGGAATTACGTTAGCAATTAAATGCTGCAGCAAATGCGATTAAAAATAAAAATTTTAGGACGAAACTTCACTGGAACACGTAATTATGTCAATAAAGTGTATGAAATGGAGAAGGTTATATTATAGCAAGCAATATTTTTAAGACACTTTTAATTTCACCATCAATTAAATTTCTACCTTTTAATTTTAGAAATAAAAATTGTCGCAAAAATTGTAAAATTGTTTATGAAGAGATAGCAAGAGACATAGACGCAAGAGCCAAAAAACAATTTCATGACAGACTTTTTATTGTACAATTTCAACCTCAATCATCAAATAATGGGTCAATTTATGTAGTCTATTAATATATGTATAATTTATAATTTATTAATATATAGAAGAAGGTCAATTTATGAGAAAAAAAAATTAAATGATCTTGTCGGAATTATTCGAAAAATTTCCAAATTCAAAAATATTTTTTAAATTACACAAACGAATAACAAGTTTGTGTCGTTACTCGTACACGTACATTTTCTCTTGACGTTGCACCGTACTTTCATTGCTTTGATATCGCACGTATATTAAAGCCAATTGCAGGCAGAGTGAACATTTGTTAGAATGAAAAATAAAAACCTTATTTCTGAAGAAGTAATTAAAATTGTTATAACCTTGAAATATTTTTATTGCTTTTTGGGAGTATTTAATAGATTCCATAAAAATAAATTTAAAGCAAAATACATTTACATGAAAATTCAAACATAGGGTAATTACCTAATAATGGGTGATTTTGTTTGTAAAAATTAATATTATTGTAACTTTGCATTAGATATGCTAATTTTTTAAATGATTTGATAGTTCTAAGTGGTATATTTTCTTTAAGTATATACAGTCAAATTTGGGTGACTAGAATCACAAAATACTGAAAAATATACTTTCGACTTTTTTTCTTAAAAAAGAAACCGTACTAGTTTTCCTAAAATGTTAATCAGTCTTAATTTGTTGTCGTGTCATCAAAAAGATCAACCCTGGTTAGTGATTTCATAAATTTAAAAAACTGTCTATATCTCGAAAATTGAGAGATTATAATTAAGATCAAATTTTGTTAAAAACCTACTTATAGGATGGTCCATGACTTACGGAACAATCTGTATATACAGTACGACCTAAATTTTTCCAGTAAATTGAATCAGTATACCATCGCCTTATAATTACCAACACTTTTTAGTAACATGAGGCGCCATCTACTTTACATTTCGATTTTTTAGATTTGTTTCGAATATTTAATTTTTAAAACGAAATAAGATTATGAGCATACGCATATTTGTTAACATTTACAATTACTAGTACATAACGCAGTCCATTAATGCGTCTTGATATGTTTATTTATTTACCTCTTCGAGCACAAAAGACGCAACAATGCGAGCTGCGCTAAAGCTCTTTCGCGTAAAAGCCCCGCACAATTCGCGATTCTGAAAGTGAGTTGTCCTCCGGTGTGAGCGTTCTATCTGAATACATTATTCAGACGTATGCAAAGCTCACACTACCAGCGACGAGTTTGCATGAATAGAATAAAACTCGTCGGACAAGCACTACGTCCCACTTGAGGTGCTTTCATGTTATTGTCGACGGTCAGTTCGGTCCGACAACTTGGGGTTTTCATTCATACGTCTTTTATGACCAAAGACACTTGTGTCGTGTGGATTACCCAATTATTCTTAATTATGTAATTTATAAATATTGTTATAAGATTTCTAATTAGATTTGTTCTAAAAATATCCATCTTTGTTACAAAGAGTGTAAATTGTTTACTTCAAACCCTCTAAATTACGACGTCATTCATTTTCTAATTGATTTTATTGAAAAATGTTCGATTAGATACCTTTAAGTTATTTAAAATATTTTATGATTCATTAACAAATGTGATTACAGCTTCTTTTAACCATCAAGTATATATAGTAAATAGATCGATAGAAAGACAATGTACCCTTAAATTTTTAAAAGTGCAGGGAAAGCTCGTAATGTGGTTTCTATTCAAGCTTGTCAGGTTTTTTTGCGCTCCGGAATTAAAGTGGCGCTAATCATGACTTATGTCGCTATCCGTCGCCACAAATAAGGAAAATGGGACACCAGAATTTTCTCCAAACAAAAAAGCCAATGTTTTACACAAGAGTGAAAGTACATCTATAAATCTGGCACAGTTAATAAAATAAGATAATAATAAAAAGCTTTCAACGAAACGTATTTTACTCGTGTATTTTCAGTGGCTGTAATATTTCTAATGCTGCTGTGCAATAAATACGAGGAAGGTTTTACAAACAGAATACTTGAAATTTGTTACGTAGTTACTATTATTCGTTATAAATTATTCGTCTCGAATATCCCAATTACAAAATACATGGAAATTTGGCGTTGTCTCTTTATTTTTTTGATAATACGACCAGTAATTTTAAATTGTTACTTGAAATGTATTCGTATTTTTTGATAATTGAACCTTTTTGGGATAATAAATGAATTCTCCTAACATTTCTTGAAATGATCAACGGTATATTTAGTAGCATATTTAGTAACATATTTCTTACCATTATGTACTCTATTTTTCTATGTATCTTTTTGGTAAGCCTGTAAGTAATTATTGGATTCAATGCAATTATTTAATTAAATATTTTCTGTAGTCCAGGGATTTCTGTTTTGAGAGAAAATTTAAGGGAATGTTTTTTCGTTTTTATACAATTAGAATATTGTGAGGTAAAGGATACGCTTTTTGAAAAGTTTTGAAAATTTTCTACCAACTAAAACGAAAATCTACTTTTTCAAACACCCTCATTACCACAGTACAATACAAATATTTTATATTCATACATGTATCAAAATCTTAGCCAGCAATACCAACTAAATAAAGTTAATCATCTTATTGTTAGTAGAATACACTCTCTTATGTGCCTTAAAAATTTTCTAGCTCTTACATTTATAGCACACACTTGTCAAATACTTTTACTGACCAAGCTTCATTACGGATATGTATGGCTTACGGAGATCTTACTATATCTTATATAATAATCTTATATAATAATTTTCTTATGTAGTTATAATGCCTTCAATATTTATACCTTTATCTTAATTTCGGTTACTAAAAATAGGAATTTATTTGTCAATGCAGAGTGCCACTAAAATCAATTAGACTCCGTGATCGATGTTCTTTATTTTATATTGAAGAATTCAAATTATCCAACAAAGATTAGAAGCAAATTTAGTTCCTTGTTTGCTCACGGTCTAGAGCTACTCTCTAAAAATTAGGCTAATTTCTTTTCTCCAAACATGTTGTATGTTTGGGAGTCATATTTTGTGAAGTTTTTCTTTGTCCAACTGGCACAAATTAGAATCATCCAAATTCTGACACAAGGAACTCGGGATTCCATACATATTATCCAAAACCATCTAAAAAAATCATTCCTCTCGTAATCTGTCAGTCCTTTTCGCTTAGATTTACCTTGTTCCAGTTTCCTTAACCATGAAATTTCAAGATACGTAATTAATATTTATTTTAATAAATGTTTAAACTCGTTTTTCCGCAAGTGTTTTTACCTCGGTTAACACCTTGGGTGCTACTGTGATCAGGTCACAATGATCATATCCTTATTCTTATCGCTCTGAGGGAAATCAGACACACGATAGGGTGGAAGCAGTTAATTATTGCCTTTATCAAGACACTTCAGGACTGGTGCGAACTTCGGTAATGAAGATTTTGATTACTTATTTTTTTTATATAAGCTTTTTTCTGCTTTTGCTATAAGGATGAGTTATTTTAATTTCTGAACTTTGTAATACAGTAGGTATATATAAATTATATATTCTTAAAATTTATAAATATATTCTTAACAGTATTCTATATTATTTAACTCCCATTCTTAACCATTGTAATTGACTCGACTCCATGACTCATGTAGCAATAATTTCTTTAAAATATACATAAAATTTTAGCTGTATATTGTAATTTGAAATAAATTAATAAATATATGAAATTAGGTATATTTAGTACTAACCCCATCTTAAATATTAAATTACTGGAACAAAGCAACTAGTGATAACTTTTTCTTTAATCGTCATTTATTTCCCAGTCATTAGTAGCTTTTCAGTCAGTAAATCATATGAATAATTAGTAATATAATTCATCTTTGGTACTACACTTTCATTAGTAAAATAATTCTCCTCTATATTGTTTTAATTTTTTTTATATGTTATAATCGGTGAAAGTGAGAAAAGGCTGTGCCTTTTTTATTTGCTTGTATTCATCGCCTCTGCTGAAATGTATATAGATGCAATATGACTCTACATAGCCACAACACAATAAGTGTACAAAAAACAACCAAAAAATTAAGTATGGATATTCATATTGACGCCAGTTACTTAAGCAATTTTTTTGTCGGAAGGATAACACCTAGGACTTCATATGATTTCATTCCAATTCCGCAAGAGAAAAAAGTTCAGTCGTAACATGAATAAAATTTAAAAATGTAACTGTCCGCATATAAGGCAGAGTAGCCTTAATTCTCTCATCTGCAAGAGGGTTGCAATCCTCGCTTTAAATCATGTTCGCACTTAAGTCGGGTTAGTTATTCAAATCGGGCACTACATCACGTCAAGTTATGCAAAGTGTTTGAAGAGGGTGATTTGTCTGAGTAGGTTTTTGTACATTTGGGAAGAATATATGAATTACTACATTGTACATCCTACCGCGTACCCTGCTTATTTACGCTATTCCTTTGCCTCTCTTTAGCATTTAGGTATCTCATCATTCCACACAGTTTGCTTAGTAACATGACTTAATAATGAGGTGTAATCGTACGGAAAGCGAACATTTAAACGATACAATGAAATAATGAGTAAAAGTAAATTAAATTAAATACATTTTTCTGTCAGAAACTTTGTACAATAAGGGCCATCACTAATGTTTAATATTAGTTAGTTCAATTTCATATTCCTGAGCTTTCTTTCATAGTCTACGTATGTAAACACCATGCTTTATCATTACGTTGAAATTTTTATTCATATGTTGAAAGGATTTAACTGCCTCTGCAATTAACATAATTATATTTATATTTATCGTGATACCGTCTAAATATTCTTTTTCAAATTCTTTAATTACTGTCGCTATACCGCTTTGCTCATAACAAACTTAAGGGTATAACAAGAGGAATTTAGGCAATTTTTCCCTCAAAAATATATTCTATTTTGGATACAAAAATTGCGAAAAAATGCGGATATTTTTTTATCTAAATTGAAAAGTGATGGTTACATTAAAAGAGTGGCCTGAAGTAAAGTCAGATAGTAGTTTCATCAAAATGGCTTATAGTAATTTTTGTTAAAAAAGTAAGACATTCTGACAACAGTGATTTACACACAGCATCAAAAATGGAATTAAAAAAATGTGTAAAATAAAAGTTCAAATGTGATGCTGCAGGTGTCGTCGACGCGTCGCCGCACGGACGGCGCACTCGAGCTGCTGATTGAGCTGCTGTGGGTGAAAACATACGTATCAGACCCGCGCTACGTCGTGCAGCGGCGCTACCCGGGCAACTGGGGGCTTGCCGCCCACGACGCCGGCATCTACGAGTGTCAGATATCAACGCATCCGCCGCGCGTTATGCTGGTGCAGCTACGAGTCAACAGTTAGTAGTTTCATGCACCTTTTTTTTACGTTGGATACACTAGCTTACTTGCAGACATATCTGAAATGTATGAAGGAAAAATGTATGAGAATTGGGTCACTAATGTATGGAAACCGACTTCGCAATCTGTTAATTACTAACATGCTCTGCCGACATTAAGAGACAACGTTTGATTGTGGATCCTCAAATTATATTTTAATTTGCGTTTTAAACATTTTAAGTCATGATCTCATACTTCTAATCAATCCCATTTTCTTATAAAGAATCGTCTTACTAGTATAATTTTTTAAATTTCCTGACATAATGTAAAATGAAATAAATTGTGAATTTTACAAAATGTACTTCGCGAATGGCGAAAATTTTTAAAATTAAAGTTCGAATTGGAAAAAAAATAGTTTAAAGAAAATAAGAATTTTATATTTAAAAGTAACAGCTTCGTAAAATACCATAAAATTCTTTCAATCGATTACTCCCAACTGACGACCATCTTAATACCATTGGATATAATTTGTATTTAATAGATTTTTTCGGCATTTGCTTTCTTTGACTTAAAATATTTGAGAAGAAAAAAAGAGGTTGAAAAAGTGGTATTTTTTATTCAACATACAATTAGATCTTCCCATCCATTAGACGTAGATTACGTCTGGTGGAAAATAGATAAGGGACATGTTGAATAAAAACAATTGCTACTCCTTAGATTTTCATAATTAAAAAAAAATGCTTTTAAGATCACTATATATTACCCTTTTAAGAACACTGTCTGCTTTTTTATCTAAACGTCAATTGCTAATAACCCACTTGAAAATGTGATACAACGAAACCTAGATCGTGATAAAGAACTTAAAGAAAGTAGAAATAATACTACAACACGTAGTTTCATTTAACTATATGATAGTTGTAGTATTTATAAGTAATTAATTCAAAGAGATATGTTAATTACTTGTGTAATAATGACAAATTAAAAAAACGTGATAAATCCATAAGTTTAACGATATTTTACCAACATAATCATAAAAATAATTATAATATTGTAAATATTTAGTCTCCATTTTTCTTGAATTTTTTTATAAGTCACTAAAATTAATTATATTATTAATATCTCTTGCTATTTCTCATAATTTTCTTAAGTATTCGATAATCTTATCTTTTAACGTTAGTACAAAAATAATATTATTCTAAAAATTTAAAAAAGCGAAGAATTTGTTTTTTCATTAAATCAACTCTGCTGTGCTTCATTGTGAGTCATTATGTTTTCCCATGTTATGACCCTCTCCGGTTTAATAATTATGAACCAAATTTCAAGGCTCTAATTCTTCTGCAACTGACTGATAGGTTTTGTATGATATATTAGTGAGTGAAGAGATTATCGACTTTTTTGTTATATATAAGATTTTTGTATTAATCTCAAATTATTCAACCGATTTTTTTGGCTTTAAATCATAAAACAAATAAATGAAACGTATCACAAAAGCCACGTTAAAAATAAATTAATATTTGATGACAGCAAATAATTTATGTGCACTTGATAGAAAATAAAAATTAAAAATTAGTTATTTTAATTAAGTGAATTTAACCCCGTGTATTTTTTATTCATTTGGTATAATTGATTTTATCGATTTACCTAGAATATTATATTAATTGCTTATTATATTAATTATATTAATTGCTCCAAATGTTAGAACGATAAAAGAATTATAGTGTTATGAGTAAGAATAACGATATCACTTTATTAGTCCTTTTTAAATATTTTTCTGTGTAATTTTCTAAATATTTCCTGTAAAAATAATTGTGAAACATAATCCTTCATTGTGAGAAAGTAACACACGTTTTTTAAAGTATTTTGTGAGACATCAATTGAAAAAGTAACTTAAAATTCCAAAATAATTTTATTCAACTCTTTCGAAGATATTTTTACAGATATTTCAAACAATTTACACAAAAATCGCCACACTTACGTCTCTAAAATTGACGAAATTGAAATTAACGAAAAAATTGGATTTCTAGAAATTAAACTAAAGCTTCTTTTAAAACTATAGAAATGATTCTGTGTTTCATAGCTTTTATGAAATACTTTATTATTCCGTGTATGGTTAATATACAAGATAAAATATATTATATACATGATGAAAAATAATATTGATAATTTTAAATAATGTAAGCGAAATATCATGTATCAGTAGAAGTTTTTAAAAACTTAAGTAAGAATAGAAGAGACGTAATTGTATTCATGCTTAATAAATTTCTCTTAACGTATTTTTTTATTCACACCATGATCCCAAATGGAAATTACTTTATATAATATATTAAAAGGAACTCGTGGTTTCCACGACGAAAATTAAGACAATTGAATTCGAGGAATAATTTTACTGAAACCTGTTATGCTAAAACTAACTTGACGTTGATAGATGTACACGATTAAAAAAAGTGCTTTATGTAACACTAGGTAAAATAGAAGTTTCTGAACAAAGAAAAATGCCCTGCGAGTTATTAGCAAAATATTGAATAAATGAAGCAAAAAATAATACCTGTCAGTGGCTGATGAAAAATGAGGCAAATAAAAATATAATTGTAGCGATAGATTGAAAAGGAATGATTGGGAAGTTGGAAAATTATTTATGGTATAAATATTAATCGAAAAATTTACGTATGAATAATGCCGTTAAGGTAATTGGAAAGAGAAGCAATTCCCCGAACAAAGGTCCTGCTGCTAATGATAATTAAAATATATTTATAAATCTAATGAATTAATTTGGCGAATCTTTAACTTAAATTCTACAGGCAGATTTAGAAATTAATAACATAAGTTCACAGAGAAAGTATAAAACCAAAGTAGGGAATAGTTAATAATTTCGTAAAATTGTGTAATTGGTGGAATTTGTAAGGAATTTTGTAAATAACCCTGTTCTTAAATATTTCGTATTTACCTTGAAACTAACCATAGATATCTAAAATAGATGATACGCCAACAATGAAAAGCATTGGTTTGTTTCATTCCCGAGGAAAATAAATCTAGAGAAAATAGTTTCTTTTCAACAAATTCTACAGTATTTATATCTTTGAATTAAACTGAGCGTAACTACAAGCAAGCCAGGCTGCGAAATAAATTAAAATTTTTATAAAAATTTCTGAAACTCACAATTCCCTTGCTTAATTTCAATGGTGTTTCACGGTGTTTAAAATTCAACGTTTTCAACCGAATTTTAAAATTATTTCGATATATTTTAAAGCTTGAGGAAAAAGAGTAACAATACGAAATTAAATTAAATAAATAATCTCAATAAAACCTGATTGACACCGGAAGTATGCTTCAACACTTTAATGGCACGCATTCAATATTTGGTAACATCATGGATTTTGGTAACACTCATATATAGATGACTTATAGTAGTGTTGGAATAATGATACAAAATTTTGGTTACAAAAATATGATTATGTATTCAAAATACAGTTTCTGTTATTATTATTAATTGTCTTCCACGTTGCGCTTTTTAGGATTTCACAAGTTTTTAAAGTTAATTCAGATTTGTGGAAAAATTATAGTGATGATTTTACATATCACATTTGTTAAAAAAATCGCGATACGTTACGTTTATAAAATATGTACTAGGTAATGTATTAATGAGTGAAAAAGAAAATTTATATTTGTACGTAGGTTAGTGGAAAGACTGCATCCTTCAATTTTTGTATATGTCTGGTGTGTACGGAACCCTCATATTTTGAGTTCTACTTATACTTACTTTTTTTTAAATTTATCATAATTACTATTCACGATCAAACTTCATTACACTAATATTGTAAAGTACATTTGTAATAGTAAATCATCGCGATGCAAATATGCAAAAAGATTATTATATATTTAGCGTAAATTTAAAAATGTTTTAAGATGTATTTTATTTGGATATAATTAAATATTAAAGCGGAATAAACTATTTTTTAAATGATTGTTGTTACTGCTATTCAAGGCTAGCAGTGACAACTTTCTATAATAGTCTCTCAATTCATGCAAGTAACTTTTTAACACCTTTTTATGATGGTAAAGGCATTAGCAACCTTTTTATCGGAATCTTTGTTTTTATTTATAATCAAATTTTTTATTCCATATGATAGCTCAGTTAAAAATCATTCAAACAATGTTTTTATTGGGTCGTTCATAAAAATGTATATAATTTAATTACTTTGACTATTTCGCCCAATATATTTTAGTTCATATAGAAAATAAGAAATTGAAATAAAGAAGTGAAATATATATTGTGAGATACGCTGCTAGTTTACATTTCTTTCATTTGACAATGTTACTAAAGAAGGAACGTGAAAAGCAATTGGAGTACATTTCTAAGAGCAAATATTGATCTACGCCGATGCAGGCAGGAACAAGACGTCGGTTCGAATAAGTTGCTCGTATGCACTCGCGTGTGTAAATAAGACTTTTCATCCTCGTACAATCGTACCATTTAAATAAAATATTTACTTTTATCATTCGTTACAATTTCCATCAACATATTTTCGCTACGTCGTCTGTTGAAACGGACGAGAGTTTACGATGGAATGTTATAATGATGTGTTTTATTAACTCAACTTTATAGCTGTTGCAAGTAATATGTTATAATTGTTGAAAACATCATATTAACATAAGAGATACAAATATCATATCTAGCCGTTAAAGTGGATATAATTAAATTTTCGAATATTCTAGAGTTCTAGAAATAAATACCCCATAAAATTTGCTTAATAATTTTTTGTACTCACAAAGACATAGCGAGGTCAAAGATTTGTATAAACGTGTGTATGTATATATATATATATGTATATATATATATATATATATATATATATATATATATATATATATACACACATTTGTTGCATTCCACTCTAAAATATATGCTCTATTTCTGTACTAAAATTAAAAATGTTAAAAGAATAACAAACTAAGACTAATATTGAAAATATTTACATTTTACATATTTAATTTTGTAGAAATTCATTATTCACAATTATTGTGAATATTGCGATATTGGTACGGTCAGCGGCGTCTATTATCTTCTATAGTAAACTTTATACTCACAAATTTCTGGGCAGAAACATAGTAAATAAAAATTCCTGATAAGTTTTTCATTCCAATTTCCACTTGGACGAAGTCGCGGGCACAGCTAATATATTAACAAAATACACGAATTCTATGCTCACACATCTACTGGAAAATATGTAAAGAATATTTAAAATATAGTGGGCAAATACGCGTGGCACTGCTCCGTATGTACACTTTTAACCCGCTTTTCCACTTGGCTTCGGTGTTTCGAAAGTCCCGGAATTACGTAATTATAATTCTGTAACTTCCGATTTTTAACATCGTATACTATTTAGGTAAGTATCGTGGTAGTCAAAGTGTTGATTAAGTGTAAGTGTAAAAAATAATTAATGATATTTTTTTTAAAATTACACATAAATTTTTGATCAGAGAAAAATACTTCATTAAAGCGGTAAACACAGAATTATTTACCTATTAAATACCTATATAATTCGCCTTACTAGGGTCCCGTAAATACTTAGTCTTTCATAAATATTTAAATGTGCATATTATATATAATAAAACATTTATAAATATTACTTTTATCCTTCATCACATAGCTGTCGAAATTCTCAAAATGTTTGTGGTTTGTGTAGTGAATTTCTCAAGAATTCTATGGTTTTGCTTTTTTTTTATTATTTTTAGAAATTGTTTTTTTTATTATTTTATGTAATAAATTTATCTCTTTTCAATTTCTGTTATGTTTACCTAGTATCTGAATTATGGCATCCTCTATAAAAATTGTAATAAAATGGATACAAAAGTGGCAAATTGGAAATCTCTTTTTATGTATGGCAGCTCATTCGAAAAATAATTTTAAACCATTTCAAATACCATTTCTAGTTTTGTTAAGTGGAAAACTAAATATTAGGTGTAAATATCAAGTACCTATCCTATTTCTTTAACAAGCAATAAGACGAAGATAAACAGTTGGAGAGAGGAAAAGACGACATTGCCAAAACCAAATCGTTCCGTTCATATCTTTTGTGTACGAAACCCTAAAGTATCAGCGCTACAATAGCATTGACTTTTAAGATAACTAATTTTCACCTGGTTTTAAAAACTTGCATTAAGAAAATTGTAACAGATCTCATGTATAACAAATTCATTGCTTCGCTCTTTGGCTTTCTATATGTGTTTGTTCTCTCCTCCTTACAGTATTAATTGATTTAGATGAAGTTTAAAGCTAAAATTAATTAATATTACATATAATTAATTTTAGCTTAAAACTTAATCGAAAATGTAACAACACAAACTTAAATAATATTATTTTCTTATATTGAAATAATATTATATAGGATTATGAAAATTTAACCTTCGACCAAGTAAACGTCCTTAATAAGATTTTAAAAATATTAGTTCTTTCAACCCTACGAGAAAAATCAAATTAATTTGAACCTGTGTTTCTAAAAGGACACTTAATATTGTCAATCCCTAAAACTATCTCATCTGCTAATATATTGACAGCTTCAGACGAGCAATTGAATGTATAACAGTTACGGTATTTTTTCTGAAAACTTATTACAGATTAAACCTTGAAATTCCTATAAAAATGGTGTCAAAAAACTCCACACCATTTAATAATATGGGTCGGTATTTAGATTAAGCCTACTTATAAGTCAAAACGACTTTTGATCTTGTTGATTTTTTAAAAGATCCTGTGGTTTCAATTATTTGATCTTCTTTCCAATTTACATTTCCGACATTAATGTCCTACAATTATTACCCTGATGTATGATAGAGACACCACAATTTAAGAATTAATTTATTGTCTTCTTAAACAAAAATATTTTTCTATATTTATTGTCCTAAGTATTCCATGTCAACTAAGATTCCTGGAAGTGGTAAGTGCTTTATAATACAACGACACCTTCACAAAAAAGCAGAAACCAAAATTTGTCTGGAACATTCATCTAACCTCTTATTTTTTTAAACAATGTAGACATCAAGAAATAAATTATAAGAAAGGGTGCCCATTAAAGAAAACGTTCATGAATTTATTATCAGCATGGGAAAATATGCCATCCTTAACTGTTGGTATCCAGTCTTGAAATTCGTTAAGGATCTTGGGTATTAGAAAGTAATTAAATCTGCACAAAATACCGATTTAAAACTTCTTACAAATACACATACTAATTATTCATCCAGATGTATAACAGTATTGATATGAATTAAATTTTAATTTATATTTGGATAATTGCAGTATAAGTTGATTGATGGAAAAAATTCAACACTATTGATATTTCTGTATTTTTAATGGTATCGGAATAACAGTTTGAGTTTGAAGTCGGCGATTGTTATGTTGACGACATATAAAAAAATTAATAAATTAAATTTCATTCTTATCGTAGTGGCAATAAGCTGCAATTTATATTTATGTCTTTGTTAATATTTTATCTCTAATCTTTGTGTTAGCTGTATATTTTGTCACTTCACTTGCTTTACTACAATGATTATTTTTACACAGGACAATAAATTCCCATCCACCTTAAGAGTAAGTAAACTCTAACACTAATAGTGTATCCGAGTAAAACATAATTTTATTATCATTCGACTATTCTCGACTTATTACCATTTATATTACAGTGGTGCACAAAACGTGAAAAGATCACTGTGCAATGCTGTCAAGATACTTTGTCGAAAATACAAATTGCACAGTAACATTATTATATAATGAACCGTAAATATCCACCGTTATTAGTATACCTATAAAATTATTATATTATTTTATAGATTTGCTAACAAAACCGGATATTAAATTTATGTATATATATATATATATATATATATATATATATATTCCTTTTTTTTAATTATTTAATCATTTTATGAATACATTTGATTATAAATTATTACCAAATCTGTACTCGATTGTTATTATAAAATCATTGAATTAAAACATTTGCTTTCAACATTTTTGTGAATTAATATTATCTTAATTTTGATCCCAATTAGTCTAATATTTTTTAAAACGATAGAGGCAAAAATGCATATAAATTGCGTAAATACATTTCAAATAATATTATAGAATACATAATATTTTGAAAGAAAAATACCTCGAATTTAAATATGTTTCAAAGGTTTTTTTTTGTAAGTTAACGGGTGGTTCATAAATTATTATTATATAACTTCAAAATGAGTATAGAAACAGGTCGTCTTTAGACAACGGTTTGTTGTTCAGAAAGGAATGGAAACTGGATACATCAATATGGATAACGTTTAGAAAACCAGTTCGTGAAAGGTATAAAGATCTATGGCCAAAAGAGGGATTTTAGAAGAAATCGTGGTCCCCAATATTAACAAAGGGGTCGTGAGATAATTGGAATAATGAAAGTGAATTAATACTGCCTATATGATGTATCATGTATATATAAATGAAACGCAGTAAGATAATGTATGAATAGTGGGCCTAAAATAAAACTGTACAAGAGAAATCAAAAAAACCTGGAAGAATAAGGATGATAATGATACATCGCTCGTTTATTAAAAATAAACGAGCGACCAATTTAGAGAGACAGACAAGTAGACAAGAATTGGTCAACGTGCTTGTCGTTGTTAATGTTTATTCCGCGAAGTTAAGAGAAAGAGTGACGGCTTTGAAAAACTTAGAAACTTAGGTAAATTAGTTATTTGTTTATTTCTTTAATTTCATCGTTTTAAAATGGAAGAATCTTTTAACACATCAATTTCTACATTTTAATAATCCATTACTAACATAACAATATAATAATATTAAAGGCATTATATTAGTAATGGAACCAATTGCAAAACTTAATTATAGACATATGGAGGAAATTAAATAATTTCAAAAGATATATATTTTTAAGTGAACTCTGTACAACGTCTTTGTATAAAATTCATTCTTCATTTAAATGGTAAGTCAAGAGACATACTCATACACATTTTTCTTTTATCTGATATCGAACCTTTAAACTTATTCCCAATAGCACTCGAAAGAAAACTCATTCTTCATTCCAATACTTATTGTTGTAATTTCGATATTTGTGATATGTTTTTTCAACGTAATTGGAATTTGTATGTTTCTTAATATGATTTGTATGTATGTATATGCTTCTATGATATGTATGTGTGTACATGATTCTGTCTGTCTTGCTTTATAGAGTCTGTCTTGTCTTGCTTTATAGAGTTTCGTAGTAAACTAAACACTCATAATTTCATCACGAAAGTCTTATAAAAACGTGACAATTTCTAGAATTTGTTTAGAATTTCCAATTAATATTTTTATGGCTAATTTGCGTCGATAATTTCAAGCGATATAGATAACTGCCATGCCGTACTTTACGCATGTTTTTACACGCCCCGATGACCTTAATTTTTAATAACGCAATGTCTTAATTGTCAAAATATTTGTTTGTTAATATTATATAATTTCATAAAGACATGCCGTCGATAAAGGATGTAATTAAATAATACAACAAACAAAGCGACGGACAAGTTAAATAGATCACATTATCGGATCAATTATTGACACGATTCGGAATACGCACCAAGAGGGCTTAGGTAATTCCATATGTAAATAACTTGACCATCCATCTGCTGTCAGTCATAGCAATGGTGCAAAATGCCTATTTTATGATATATTGCCGTTACCAAGCAATATGTCTTTTTACCTCTTCCGTCATAGCAGGCAAGCTGTGAGTTATGAATGCATAAATTGCGTATCATATTAGGATTTAATGTAAATATGGTAAGATTTATAGGCCCAATAATTAATTATAATTTAATATAATAATTATATTAAATTATAAATAAAAAATTAAATAATTTTGGGAGATCTAACGCTGTTTTCTATTGAAGTAAATTAAGCTGCAATAAGGTATCTTACATATATTTACACCCTGGGAGTGCGTTTTGTTAACTTTTTCGTAAATCATAACGTGAGAAGTGGTTAATCGCTACCTATGAATCCTAAAATTTATAAAGAATCGCTTCAATATAAGTTATAATATCTGGATTCATAGTAGCGTAAATGTTCACTAAATATGCATATATATATATATATATATATATATATTTTTATTGTCTAATTTTACACCAAAAAATTTCAGAAATATATTTCTTGAAAAGTGTAATATTACGTTATGTGTACATTTTTTTTCAAATAGTATGCTTCGCGTACAGTTTAATTTTGAATCGTACCATTCGAAATTTTTTTTACGAAGACTGTGGTATTCCTTAATCTTAACAACGTGTTACGTATACGTATTAACACAAGAGTTGTGCAAATAGTTCTTTTTAGTTTTGGATACAAATTTTTCTTGGTTATAAATTTTTGCGCTTTGCCAATTATTTAAAAGTTTACGTGACGAAATTTTATTTGGATTTTAATCTTAATCTGTTATGGAAATGAGTGGTATCCCCTATTGTGTTGGTATTAATTATGAATGAAATAGTTTGGTAAATTTAATGAATTCATTTTTTAGTTATAAATGAAAACTGTATTTTTTTTCTGCTAACACAATCGTCAAAAATCACGCAAAATATTCTCATATTCTTTTCCCTTTGGAGGAGGCCAAGAATTTTTTTTTGTTTTCCGTTGGTATTTATTGGAGTTTCATTAAAATATTTATGGTTTTTATTTCTTAAAATATTATCTCAATAAAATTCTGAACTCGAAAATTGTTTTTTGTCCTTTTATTAAATACTTTATTCACAAATTTGGTTTTATTATTTCCAGCTTTAAATTTAATGGTGACTTTTTTCTTTTAAATGTATCGTATAAATTTTCGTATTACGTCATTTACTTTTCGTCTCATAAAATTTTTAAATGTAATTTTGCGATTAGATCTGCATCGTCAAAGTAGATTAAAGTCTTTAGTAATTTACAGGTCACAATACTACGACTGTTTACATTAGCATCTCTAATATTATTTTCTTACAGTATGCCTTCTCACTCTCCCTGACGAGTTCAAATTTAATACACAACTAATATATAAAAATATATATATAATAATATATATATAAAAAATAAATAAAAACATTAAAATATCTAGAATTATGTAAAATATGTACCCCGATCTATTAGAACTAATAATGTATCTTATTTGTAAACTATTTTTAACACAGAGTCTTTCCCGCAAGCCTTGCTCAAGCTAAACCATTTAATTTGTAATTAACGATTGTATTGCTACTAACACTAAAACTTCGTATGAAAGTATTAGTTTTTTATTGCATAGGGAAAATTTGTTACTAGTCCTCAATTTCCAAAAAAGGTAGTTAGATATTGAATACGCATAACGAACTAATCAGGAATGCAATAGTGACGTATTAGATTAACTTTTCACGCAGATGTGATAAAATATATGTACCTAATAATAATAAATATTCACATTAGGAAAATACCATAGCACAATGGAAGTTTTCTATTTCATTTCGTCGAAGTGATGAAAAATATTTTATGATGAAAAAGTCAAGAATTAAAACAAAAGGAAAAAGATTTCTTTGGCTTAATATTATATTGGAATTTGCACACAGAGTCAAATGACAATAAAAAAATAAATTATTTGTAAAATATTTCTTCCTGTTGAAAGGTAATTTAACTCTTAGGCAATAATTAAATGTGTCAATTTTATTTTTGGATTACTTCATAACTTCAATACCACAAATGAAGCAAAAAGAACAAAAATTTAGTTTCAAATCATATTTAAATAATATTGAACGGTTTATAAAATTTCGCTTTATAATAATTATGAACCAAAGAGATTAAATAATTTTTAAGAATTTGTAAATATTTATTATGAGGTTTAATATAAACTTAAATTCGGAACGAGGAAAAATTGTTTATACATATATTTAATATTTAAATAGTGGTGCTACGTGGATGTTCATTTTCTATGTGCTCTTTCATTAAATGATTAATAGTTTCGTACTGGCGGATCGTACGAAGTTTGATACGAATATTGATCGTAACGTATATAGGACTTTCATAATGAAATGTGAAAATTTTGTTATATCCCTCTGTCTGCCCCTCTCTGTCAGTCCAAACCTCACAATTTGTATAATTTTCAAATCATATTTAAATAAAAGCATGTAGATGTTTAAAGTGGAGATGTAAATTTATAAAGATTTTAATTTGTAACTACATTGATATAATGAGGTAAAGAATTCCCATAGCTTAGTCTCAATAGATATTTTAGATTTTCAATCATCATGGTACAAAGTGATGTGCGGGATTTTTTAATTTCTTACTGATAATTGGTCTTCATTTTCATAGTTGATCTTCGCAATATTAAATATCGCAAATATTTTTAATTTTTTTTTTGGTTTAGAGAAATAAGCTCGTACTTATTTTTTCTTTTTCCTTAAAATACCATTGAAATGACTACCAGTAAGAGAGATGATTTTTACACGTCACATTGTATAATATATTGTATTCCAGTGTAAGAAGTTAAAATGTTTAATTTTTTGTTGTCTATAACGTTCATTATGTTGAAAGTATAGGTTTAGACAGACAACACAACAATTTACTAAATGTTATAAAACGTATATATTTATTGTTTATTAAAATTTTATCCATGCGAAACTCTGGATAATCTGGATGCTATAGTAAATTACATATTGGAAAGAAATTGTTTTACTTTTAAATCTCTTAATACTTGAACATACCGTGTGTGAACTTTGTGACGCCATTTACAGCGACGAGGGGAATGCAATAATAATCACTAGGCAGAATATACAGTATGTTTTCAATAGCCTTAGCACCGTTTTTATATATTTGCGCAACTAATTATAGTGTTTTATAGAATTTTGTAAGTAATGAAAAGTGAAAATATATTTAATTTAATAAATGCCTTTTACCAATCACTCTGCCTACTGTTGTTTAGGACTGTGGAGATAAATTTGTGTATTGATGTTAAGGAAATTACCAACAATAACGATGTTAAAATATAGCGGCATCTAAAGGAAACACTTAGAGAGATTCCATAATAAAACGTATTTAGTCAATAATTTAACGCCATTCGGTCATCGGTTATAAACAAAGTAAGTGGCGAATTAAGAATATTAATCTGAGAGATTAGCAAAGAAATCTTTGTATTAGTATGCGCACTCTAGTTACATCACCTGGATCTGTGAGGCCACATATATTATCTCCATCTGACAAAAGTCAAAATCGTTTTCTTTTACCCATTTTATTGTCAGTAATATTTAATTTTTCGACACTTCAGCCTTCCACTTCTCGATAAAATATTTTCAGTCCTAATTCAACTAAAACAGAAAACTAACTCAATCGCGTAAATCAGGAGAAAACAATTATAATTAAGTAAATAGTGGAAGAATTAGGGCAAATATAAAAGAAGTGGAAAAGGGGAAGAATTAGGGTGAATATAAAAGAATACGACACAATATACCAAAGAATGGAAGGGTATTTAATTATCGACATTGTAATAAGATGTAAATACCGACGGGGGGTCAATGCGCTTTGACAAATTTCCGTCTACCGCATTATTATTTTTGAATTAGAGCCTGAGTCTTCCCGCTATTTTCTTGTGAAATAAAGAGATCAAAGTCATTACGATTGTTAAGAAATAAAGCTGATCAGTTAATAGACATCATTACTTTTTATTGTGCTTTAGCGCGCTACGTATTTTAAATAAAATGGCCTTTTAATACAAATTACACAAGACATATAGAGAATAAAATTATGGACATTTATATGATATACTGAAAATATATTAAAATTTTTTAAAGAAGAAACAGTTTGTGGCATTTAGCTTGAATTTTTTTATAAATACATAGAATTAGCACAAACTCTTAGATCGCACTAATTTAGCAACATAAGTCGTTGACAATTTTGTCGACATAGTTTTGTTAACTTAGACTTTAACATATTTATTCAAAAAACATACTTAAACCATCATAGAAAAATAAAGATAGAATTTTACTGGATATGAATAGTAAATTTATGACATAACTTTTCTGGAAACTTATTTTTTTACACCGTATTCATATTTTCCGTCGTAGTTGGGAGGCCCTAAACAGATTTAATTTGTAAAAGGATGCAGTATTATAACAGCTTCGAAAAGTGAAATGCGAACTGGGTAAAGAAAAATGTATTATTTAAATGAGAAACAAATACCGAGCATAGGCTGAAGGAAAGATACCAACAAACGTCACCCCAAATCCTACGGCGAATGGCTATAATTTTCATAGGGTGAATGCTTTTAAACATCCTAGATACCTGGTGAAAAACCCACGGTATTAATCCACGGTCACATTAAGGAGCAGGTGAACGCCGGCAACCGATATTAATTCCGCAACATTCACTTACTGGCATTGATGACTTTCTTCAGGAGACTAAAAAAATAATCTATGAAATTATTTCAAGTCTGTAGTAACGTATGCATCTAAGACTGAAATATTCATAGCGAGAGCTGTAGATATGCTAATTGAGTGAAAGCAGAAAATCCTACGAAATATTTCTAGCCCAGTGCTCAAAATAAGATAAGAAAAATTCGCACTAACAGCCAGATTTACGAGATCCAAGGGGCACTACTTTTGTCGCAGAAGTAATTAAGACATGAAATGGTTGAGAAAAATGAAGTGCATGTGAAATGAAGTGCCTGAAACTAAGGTTGCGTATCAAATATTTCGAAATAGGGAATGACGATGTGCAAACCGATCGTAAAAGATGCGACTCAAAAATATAGAGTAGGATCGGAAACTGGCGTCGTTTGTTGGATGGTAGTTACTAGAAACATCTTGTGGACTAATTCAAGGTTCTTTATGGAATATAGATCCATGGGGTGATAATTCTAATAGGTCAGAAATATACATTTTTTATATTCAATGGGGTGAGAGGGATGTAGGGGTGGGGAAGGCGTTTGTTGGGGAGGAGTGGTATTGAGAATGCGAAGTGGAACGGGAAGACAAGCGCGAAGGATAAAGCGAAGGCGAAGGCGTAAGCAAATGGGGATGGGAAAAGGAAGGAAAAAGAAAATTTAGTTCTAAATCTAATACCACGAAAATAGCAATTTCACGTTCCTATGAGAAACTCGAACTACACCGAGCAACGGTCACGCGGTACTATATGTGTGTGTGTGTGTGTATATAAATGTATATATATATATATATATATATATATATATATATATATATATACACGTTCCAACGCTTAAAATTAATGGCAAGATAATAAATTGATATTGATCAGAATAATGTATGCTATCATAACGATTTATAGTTTAAGTTCTGTGACTATCACTTCATAAAAAGGCTTACAGCAGAGCTGTTTGTCTTATGTCTATCTTTATGTATGCCTTTTATACAGCCAATTTAAAATTCAAATATGTGTGCGTGCGTGCATGTGTGTGTGGGCGAATGCTTGTGTACATATACGCATGTGTGTGCGTGTGTGCATATGTGACTGTGCGTGTGTTTTGAGTTGACATTAAAAGATCTATATTTATGTAAAAAAAAACAAAAAAAATATTTGTTTGTTTCTTGACGTTAACTATATTTCCGATTTGATTTCTTTAGCGTGGGCTTTGAGGAATATTGCAGATTATATGTAATCTCGTAAATTATAGGGTCGGAGCCGTAATGGAACTATTATAAGAAGTCGGGGAATACTGCTTAAACGAAACCTGATATAGAGACCGACTTATTTATTGAAAGATCATATTGAGTATTATATATGCCCATATACGCCCGACCTGTACAATAGATGTCCTTTAGCGAACGGAACGGAGAGATTTATTAACCGCAGAGGAGAGTAATATAATTAAAATAATTCTGCGCGTGTGGGACTGCGGGGCACAACCAATAACTTATATCTGCAGTTATTTTGTAAACATTAAGCATTATTGACTAACTAACGCAGTTGAGCGCAGTTTCTTACTATAGTAAAATAAATTCCAATGAAAAAGTATTATGATAACAAAGTATTATGTGTTCAAACGGCTCTCTCTTTGGACCAATTTTCAGTTATCTTTAATCTGATACAGAGGATGACAAACCTTCCGCTACGCCTGAGATTCATGTTATACTTTGAACTCATATCTTAAAATATCTGAACTCATAAAATTCGATAAAAGTATACTAAATATATAGAATTATAAGAGCCTAATACGTGAAGCCTCTTTGCTACTCGCTGAGCTGTAAGAGTTTAGTTCATTCACATTCTAGCATTGCGTATAGGTTCATTTTCATTTTGGCTCTCAGAACAATCTGGCCTAAAACTAGAATTGATTTTATATATGCGTGGTGTTACGTGGAATAAGAAAATAAATTTTCTTCGCGTACTTTGATTGATCTTACTAAATGCAATATGGTGAAAAGGATACTATATAATCGAGAGAAATGTAGTGAATGCTTAGCGACATTAACAAACGCGACCGACATTATTTCTGAATGAATAGGCAATCGATCGATTGACACATTTGATTGTGCTCTATATTATAATAAACTGTCCTTTCTTTATTATACTAAATTCCTGAAATATACATTTATGTTCTAACAGAATCTGTGTTTGCATATGTGTCCATTTTTTAAACAGTCAGTAAATAATCCGGATGTACTCGTCTTAGTTGTCTCTTGAAATTATATTGAGACTTGGGGTTCTATAGCGAGTGTCTTTGTCTCTAGGTAGGAATAAATTCACTCGAAATCTGTTTATTAATTTTTTTGATAGAAACTAGCTTAAAAAAATTTTACGTTCGACCACCTGCTGGTAGACGACATGCTGTCTGGCTCGATAATGTCGCTCTATTGTGGTGAACAGGGCAGTAATTGAATAAAATAGTTGAAGTAAAATATATGCAATATGAGTTTTTTGACAAACATTTGTATAAAGATATTGAGCATGAAATGAAAATTGATAAAACATTTTTGAAAGAAATTATTGAGGTTCTAAAATGTTGAAATCACTTTTTATACCAGGGTTGACAAAATTGATTCGCACTCAAAAAATTTTTTACATGTCTGAAACATGGCGCTGAAAATATTAACAAAAATCATTACTTAAAAATGTAAGGTTTGGTACAGTAGTTGCTTTATAAATGTATCGAATACATTTCCTGTACGTGTCAGAATTGCCGGATATAAAATAAAATTTATGTTTAATTTATTTTAAATCTTTAAAAATATTTGATTCCTTATAATATTCATTACTTGAAACACCTTAATTTTAAAATATTTGTATTATTTATCTAATAAACATTTTTTATTTTTTTATGTAATTGAAGACGGAGTTGATTAAAAATATGGCCAAAATTTTGCTTATTAGACTATGAAATATTAAAAACAATAATTTAATGAGACCTCAGTTAATGCTATGTTAAACCGTTGTACTCTTCGCATCTGTTATCTACGTTGTTAAATATTATTTTCATTTCATACCGCAAAAGTCCAAATGTCTTTTGTAACTCTGATATCTACATTTTAATTGTTTTCCACTGATAATACTCTAATTAATAGGGCCTGTTAGCCGAGCTCTGCTTACTATAGAACATATCCGTTTACTTTACAACTTATATATCCGATGGTAATAATCCCATGAGAGTAAAAATCTATCGTGGAATTATTACTATCGGATATATAGAGGTAAAAATGTGAAATAATTTATTTGATTTTAGTTCGAAAGGGATTATAGACACACCTATTCTAGTGTCAAAACTTCAGGTGATAC
This sequence comes from Druceiella hillmani, assembly GCA_039881145.1. Lineage (NCBI taxonomy): Eukaryota > Metazoa > Arthropoda > Insecta > Lepidoptera > Hepialidae > Druceiella > Druceiella hillmani. The sequence continues at coordinate 847,497 of JAYKKI010000117.1, forward strand.
TCATAAGGGAAAATTTCAGATCTAATATTTTTTGTTTAAGTTATTGGTCAAATTATAATCACGTATATGCAGATAAAAATGTATCGTTTTCAATACTTTTTTTTTGTATTTACCATCATCAAAATTTTCGGGTTTATCATTATCATTATTACAAATTTGATTGCTTCGATATAATAGCCCACCTTTGTTCAAAGAACTAAACTTGCTTTTTAAACTGCAGTAACACCGCTTAATTTTTTTAAATGCTTATTTACTTTGGAAAGCAGGAATATTTTGATGAACAATTTTAATATTTCTATAGTACTTGCATAGAATTTAACGTAATGAATTTGAGAGTTTCAATAAATTCTTTAAATGATATGTCGGAATATTCTAATGAATATAAAATTTTAAAATGGGATAATCTTTTATTTGCAGAAGCAAATATTCGTACACTTAAAAAATGTAAAAATTGTAATTTTTTAAATTATTTAACTAAAAAAATTTAATATTCAATATTATATTCACGCTATTCGTATGACCTCGACATGAGAAAGAAATTAGACGTAAATTTGTAAGTTCAAATATTGTTCCTGTACATTTACCCCTTGTGACTACTGTGACAAATTGTGACTATGGCAATCAATAACCTTAAAAATATTTGTCTCATAGTATTTACAATGCATATTACTTTTCACGTACGTAAATATTGCAGTTAATATAATAAATAAATATGCGTATATTGCAATTTTTTAAGGTTTCGTATCATATTTTCCTCTAATATGTTCATAATTTCTTGGCTTAATAGTTCATAATGCATATAAAATTATTGAACATTATATGCAGTTTAAAAGTATACCCCTGATTGGTGTTGGACTCGAGCTAAACTACTTAGTTTTTAAATTCATTATGGAATAGTTAATAACACAATATAATAAAAGTGAAAATATTTCCTACCCATTTTATTTCTAAAGGTGAGTTGTGCGTTTAAAACAAGATTAAATATATTTACTTACAAATGACACGAATTCGTAAATATAGTATATAACACACACACAAATTAAGTTTAGTCCATAAGTTGTTTTTGTTCACGAAGTGCTTTGTTTATTACTTTTAGTATTATGGAAATAATTTTATTTTCCTGGTAAATTTTCAAACATGCCGTTTATTTATAATTTTGAACTAAATACTTTTATGACTTACCACATAATTTCATTTTTTTAAACAGATGAGTTGTCTAAAAAATACAAGTAATCACAATTTACATTCATCAGTACTATTAAAGAAGTATACGTACTTCAGAAACATTCTAATAGGTTTGATAAGTGATAAGTTTACTACCCTTTCTCATACATATATATATATATATATATATATATATATATATATATATATATATTTATATACATACATGTGTGTATGTGTATATATATATATATATATACATATTCTATTGTCGAGACAACCCTACCCGCAGCGCCATTGAATCTGCACAGAGTGCGTGATTGATGCTGTCAACGCAGAGTAAGCGTTATCTGAACTTGCACGAGAGGATCACATTATTACGTAAATTTATTTTTATTGGCATCCCAAAGGAAAGTGGTTCGGAGATTCATGGGCACGGTATTAACAGCTCTTGTCCTGTAGTTAAACTATAACGGTCTTTATTTCTACTTTTAACGATTATAGCGATCAATCTAAATATATGCTAGAAGTATCTATGAATCTAACATAATATGTTAAATGGATTTAGAATTTTAAACTATATCATTTTCATGTCTTCGTTAAGTAGAACTAGTTCCCTGTGCAATATGTGTCTGTCGTAATAACTACAGCAGGAACCATTTGGCTTCAATGCTCCTTGCATTAGCAACATATTTTCCGCAATAAAGATTTTCAAGGTGAAAACTAACGCAAAATAATTCAAAGATGTTCGTTTAAAATTTCATTGTGCCTCAGAGGAGTGACTAATATGTTGTATTTAGAAAGCTTTATACGGTTATATCCGTCGTTTAAACAGTGTAATATGTGTGAGTAATAAGCAAAGTAGAACATGACTGTGTTTTTCCTCAGATTAATTTGATTTGATAAGGCAGGCCATTAAAGTATATTTATAAGATGATGACAATATCTCATAAAGATACTTTTAATGACCTGCCTCATCTAAACGTCTTGTTGTATGGAAATGACCCCATTTTTGTCGCGTTTTCCTCAATTGTTTATATTTTCCTATACTTCAAGAGAATGCTTATTTCCAACTTTTCTTTTAATGTGAGTGATAAATAAAACCAATTAGAACTACATTTTCACTACTTGTAATTTAAGTACGCATTTTTATTTGTAATTAAAAAGGGACGAATTGCTTCATTATGACCATCGTGAAACAAGGAGCTGATTTATTGAAGGGAAGAATATGGTTTAATTATCTCTTTGTTAATTATTTTATTGTAGTACATGCTTCCCAAAGATACGCTTCAAATAATTACCTTAATTCAACATTATACATAAAGAAAATTAATTATATTATAACTGCATTCGTATTATTCATTTAATTACAAAAGAAAAGATGTAAGGTGAACTAAAGTGTAATTAGATGAAATATGACTAGTTTTGAAAATTAAATGTTTATACTATGGACTAGAGCGAGAATAGAACAGTTAAATATTTATTGCACTAATACCATTTATACGGTTTTGTAGACAAACTAAGGATCCTCATAGTTTTGCTACATCCGTCTTTCTATCCATCTGTAATACATAATTTTTGTTGCAATGCTTCTGAAGATATATATGTCTCACGCACTTAATTGCATTAGCTACTATTAAATATTTATTTCCTAGGAAATCCATATTAGTTATAAAGGATGAAAAATTATTTTACTTTTAATGGGGTGTGGAACTGTCAAAACGTGAGCCATATTCTCACTTGTCCAGTTTTTACTTTATTATAAAAGAAATATTTTTATTATGCAATGGAAGCATACAAAAAATAAATATATTTTGCAATCATGAAAATTATCGATAGTTATTATTATGTTTTTCCTTCAAATATTTAAACGAAAGCACCATACTAACTAACAATTTAGCACGGACCAATCAATATTACTCATATTTGTTATATCAGAAATTGGAAAAAAAATTGTTACGTATTTCAGATTATTTTATGTAAATGTGTGAGTTTTTTTAATTAATATTATTATATGCATGTAAACTCATTAAGGAATCTAAAAACAAAACATTCCTTTATTTAAAGCAAATATTCTTGCACAAAATTTTAAACGAGGCTGTAAAGATTATTGTCTCATGCTTCTGTTTCTTAAACATACAATAAATAAAATCGAAAAAAAATCAAGAAAAAAAATATAGAAAATTTAAATGAAATAAATCAACAATATATACAGACAGCATTTATCACATGAATTTCGCTCTATGCTTGAATGTTTGACTTCCTTTTCATTTGAACTACAAATTTTTATAGAAACGTAGGGATGACTTGACATGATATTGTCTTTTTCTTATAATTATTATTATTATAACATTAATATTTGGTCGACGCCTTTGTATCTATTGACACGAAAAACTATCGTGAAATCTGATAAGATGGTTTGATCCGTTTTGCTGTCCAAGAAGTTCATTACGCAATAAGATGAAATTTACTTAGGAGAAATACGGAAAATTTCCGAAAACCAAATTTTAATGTCTTTTATAAATCAAACAAAGTCAAATAAAATCATTTTTAATATCTAAAGGCGTATCGAATGTTAATGTCTGAAATTAAAAAAAAATTATTGGGAGTCAGATTAGTTCGCTTGGGGATTCGATTTAAATTAATATAAAAATGTATATATGGCTTGTACCATGTTATCTTCACTGAAGTCAGATGAAACCAGAACTTTCAAAATTATTCACTTTTTATTTCAACTGTATATCTGTAAACCATTGGGAAACAAAATTGAAACACTAATAAATAATTTATGCACCATCATATTCTAAATTATGTTATTATATTCTTAATAAACATTACTTTTCTTAACGGTAACTTTTTAATCGATTTATTTTTTATGGTTTAAATAATGATTAAGTTTTCAAATATTCTTGTAATATCTCAATTTAATGCGCCATCTCTTTGTTTCAGTATACATCTGCTTAGAGATCCTCGTTATCTGAAAGCCTAAGAGATGGTGCCATATATTTGGATTTTGAAGATGTTCAATTCAAATTAAGACATACAAATTCGCTTTCAAAAATTGCCCTTTTTCTATTTTTTGAAATCAAAGCTCACTTGTTTTCTTCGTCTGCTTATTTCATTAATTCATTCTTTCTAACCGAATTCTTCAGTAAACATCAAAAATATTACATTGGATATGAAAGCCCAATACTTTATTAATTGGATTTCATCACTATATTTATGTTTTATTTAAATAATAACATTCTCTCTCTTTCTTTATGTGAGTGAAAATTCATTTATATTAGGAATTTCCCTACTATATATATATATATATATATATATATATATATGTATATATATATATATATATATATATATATATTGAGCAAGGGTAACTGGAGAGTTACTGTGAAGAACATATAGGAACAATTTAATATGAGCAAACGGGTAATGAAAACGTATTTACGCCAACGTATACACTTCATGAAAAATTACCCAGGACGGCGGTCGAATTAGTACAGAAGTCATCAGTGCAGAATCTCGGATAACCGTCTTAACATTATGATCATATCACTGAAACTTGTCGGAAGACCTACAAAGTTCTAGAATTCGTCATGCGACTTTCCCTCGATAACCACGATAGTGTATTGTGACTTTATTTAATGCTTTAGTCTGAAGTACCTTTGAAACTAATGCAGTAATTTGGTCTTCATATGAAGCACCTTATACACTCATGTTGCAGCATGAAAAGAAATTATTATTGCGTCAAATGAAGTTTTTGATTTTGTTTAACTCCGTGGATATTGAGTGTCAACTTTAAGCAGCAAGAAATATAATAAATTCAAGCCACAAGAGCGTCAAATTTTGTTTTCTTAACTTTTTGGCAATTTGTCGTCATATACGTATTGACAAATTTGCAAAATATGTTCCGAAGCCTTTAACAAAGTTTGTTGAATAATTATAATAATGATTCTAGAACCTGTAGTTATTGAGACATTCACGATAATATTCCTAATAAATTATATTAGATAACATTAAATATTTATTGCGCCAGTAATTTCTTATTAGTGATGACTTTTGACGAATAAACTAATTTCATACAAAACAAGGGGCGGATTAATAGACATTAAAAACGAGTCTGCTAATTTAAACGCACATTCGTATAAAAAATAAAAGGAAAGAAATTTAACATTTAAAGTTATATTCGTATTTTTCCTGCAGCGCTTGTTGAAGGACGTGAGGAAATTAAATAAATTCTGTACTTTTGCATGAACGCCTTTATTGCTGACGAAACTAGAATTATGGAACGGAAATGGAAATAGATTATTCCTCGTAAGACAAGCTGAAATAATAAACAATATTTAAAAAGCTACACGTTACTATTTATAAGCTTTAAGGAAATTATCACATACGTATACACAAAGGAAATATCTAAGAAGGTGTGAAAATAAAGTTGAAGAGCTTCCTGTACGCGCAGTGCAACGGATCGCGTCGCAATAAAGGAATGCGTCATCACTTCGGCAAGTCGTCGCTGTAAGGTTTGTCCGGATTCGGCGGCTATTACCATAGTGGTCATAAATCACCACGCAGAAACGTAATGTAGTTTTAATGGGAGGAGATAGATTTGCCGCCAGTCGCCCGCACATCGTTACCGCCTCAGAAAGAATAAATTCGCGACATTTGTATGCGAATGAATGAATAGACATTTCGTCTCTATGCTCTCTTGTTTCCCGTGGCGTTATTCGTATTTAGTAAGTATTGCGTGAGCTTTTCAGCTGCTGGAAAAGTTATTTAACGAGTTTGAATACCGGCGGAGAAGCTAATTTATTTTGGTAGCGTCATATTGTGGTCGATGACTTTCGGAACTTTATTCGTGTCACCTTAACGATAAGAAGTTCGTCGATCGTATGAAAATACTCTAGGCCTATATCTTGATGAAGGTCGCACACGCTCTCCCGAAAGGTAAATATTTTTGCGGTTACTCGTGGAAATAAAATTTATTAGTTCGTTTTAAACGGAATATCCTGCTTTATTACATATTTATAAAAGACCATCGACTTAAGTATACTTTGCTCGTTATTGTGTTTTAATATTCGAAGCGTAAACAACGAATATTAAAACAGCCGCATCGTAGCTTGTAAATAAATATTATTTATTTTGTGTTAAACTTCTTACGCACGTTGTCATTGAAATATCTGCAATACGCATTTGATGTTAAATGTATTCCGTAAAGTTTAGTATAATTCAAGTGATTTTTTAAAAATTTTCGATCGCATAATATTATAAAATTATAGAGTATGAACTTAAGACTTTTATATCATTTTTGCCTATCGTTGCATTTGGGATAGAGGATCGAAAATCTGCATATTTAGTGTGTTAAAAAACTTATTGGTTAGTCATATATTTTCTTAAGTGAACTTTTAGCAATTTATCTTTTCTTGCATTATTATTTACTTTAAATTAATTGTTTATTTTAACCTAAATTATAGTGTTTAATTGTACATATATATATATATATATATATATATATATATATATATATATATTAAACACTATATTTTAATTGTATATATATATATATATATATATATATATATATATATATATATATATATCATTTAAATAAATTTCGGCAAAATATCTTCAAAACATATATTAACGAAAAACCATGAGTGAGAAAAGTATAAAAAGGGTATAAAAAGTAAGCAAGGTACGAGCTTGTAAATTTATAACCTGGAGATTGGGGATATTTTCCTGCATAATTTGCTCTAACAGTATATTTTGAGAGTACGCCATAATTAAGTACTGCTGTTCTTGTCTAAAGGTTAAATACTTATTTTAATACCCCGATAAATTTTAACATTTGTCAATTTTTCTTTCACCTCTCCCCAACTTGCACTTTTGAATATTGATTTATGAAATAAGAAACAGGAGATAAATACAGCCACTGCAACTATTGATTATGTTATATTATTTTTAAAAGTGGCAAAAAATCTTATTGCTCATAATTATGTAATTTATTAAAATTGTCGAGTGATGGCACATCCGACTTGTTGATGATCAGATTGCAAGCTTAATTCAAAATTTCTTCCACTCACATATAAATCTTACAGAAGTACTAATTGGATCGATAGATGTTGTTCTACCTTTTGAAGCACATTGCCAACTATCGGGTTCATATTTTGTGATTTTCTTTTTTGGCACTAAATCGATAAAAATATGAAATATTTGCAAGTAGTTACTAAGAAATATAAATGGTCTCTTAAGTTTTTTGAGCTTCTCCAAAATACAATATTTAAATAAAATAACAAAGATTTAAAAGTATTTCTTTTGGCTTCCCTGTTCAATTAATAAATAAAACGTTTAAAAAATTCTAGTATCCAGGAATACAGAAATATCAGGATCTTATATATGTATAAAAAAAAATATATATATATATAAATATATATATATATATATATATATATATATATAGATATATATATATATATATATATATATATATATATATATATATATATATATATATTTACCAATAAAAACATTTAGTCAACATTTTATTGACAAAGAGTTAAACTCTAATAACCTAATATAACTTTTGACGGGCTTAAATTATAACGAGGGTTGGTTTCCCACCACACAGTATGTTTAATAAAAGTAACGCCGAACAAGGTGTTAAGCCTCACGTGGATTCATCGCTGTAGGTGGATTCAGGCTGTCGGGTCGTAGTCGCCTTAATGTATACGCCGCCTAACTGCCGACGTGTCTACGGTGCATCCAGATACCAGACCCCCGGTCCAATTCAATTTGTGAGGGAGATTTATTGTGCTAAATTTGTTTAAAGTACAAATCCTCACCCGATTCCGCTCTTTTGTTTCCTCTCCTCTTCGCTCGTGATGACTTTTATTTGCGTCCATTTTGACTCCAGCAATCCTTTTACTGTATTAAATTATGAATCTGATTTGCAAGCGTCGGACTTGGCTTGTTTACTGCGAGCCGTTTGTGTTACGCTTCTGATTTTACGACGTTAAGTTAACATGTTCTGCGCTCTTAGTTTTTTATGATAAATGTCGACGTTTTCACGTTATGTAGATTCTTAGCATTTGAGGAAACGAAATGTTCATTTTTCGATAGAATTAATTGTTGTGATTCCGAATTTCGAAAGAAAATAAAAGAATCTTTATTCTATTCTTCCACTCTCGACCTTTGTGTTTTCAACAAACTATTTTAATACATTTCAGTTAGAATTAATGGTCTTTGCGTGTTGCTTCGAGGCAGAGAAATTTTAAATGTTTTATAACTTAACTAATTTTAAATGTTTGGGAACTCAGTTTTAATCTAAAGTACTCATCTAATTTTAAACTTTTCATCCATCAATTAATTATATACATTTTGAAACCCAGCTCAATTTTTAACGTTTTAGATAACAGTTAATTTGAACTGTTTTAGAATTCAATCAACTTAATTTTTTTGTGATTCGGTTAAAGTTAAATCTTATGGAACCAAGTTAAATTTTTGAGTTAAGCTACATGTAACAATTACTGTTTCTGTCGAGTGTGTTCCTATGACACTTTTAAAAATATTTTGCAATAAATTGATAAATAGTAAAATATGATGCCGGAGAAATCGTATATAAATTATTATTATTTTAGTACATTGTTCGTTCAAAAAATTGTACTATTACATACGTTCTTATAAGAGCAATGAACTCTTATTAAATACGTTAGTAAATAATTAGGCTGATCATTTCTCATAGTGGTGTATTGGGTTGATCAAAAGACATATAGCCTTTGACTGCGAGGCGCACCGCGGGGACCCCGGTTCGATTCCCGGCCGCTCATTGAGCGGGGCTGAAGTAGTGTTTTGGTTGGCTGTGAGAGATTGCTCTTGTAGCAATAAGTCCGCCATATGTATCAATTAGATACATTGAAGTACAGAAATTTCTGCTTTTGATCAGTTTCCAGGCTTCCGTAATCTCTTTATCTTCTTTACGATTGGTAAACACCACACAGTGTGTAAACAATATAAAATTGAACCTGCTATGCGGATGAACACAATTGAAATATCATCCAAAGTTTATTTTAAAGTAGTGATCGATGCCGGGTCACATCGGCATGGAGTTTGACCTGGTAATATATGACTGGATGTGACCAAACTCGTATTTCAGCGTCAGGCTGGGTCGTATCTACAATAGCAGAGGCACGAGTATCCCATTTATTAGTTTGCATAAATCAAACCACACGTGAGACCGCTCATTCGGTCGCCGATCCCGGAGGTGAACGGGGTGCAGATGAGAAAGGGGCTTCACATTTTATGTAAATTACAGGAATTATTATCGAGATACTTTAAAGGATGGGCCGGTCGACCGTGGTCACCCGCAATCGATTGACTTTGGGAAAATATTTTATTTAAAGATTTCTCGTCCTTTAACGATAGGGTTTTTAGGGTTGGCATCATGATAATACAATCATATTTTTTAACAAATTTCAATATTTTTTTTATATTTTAGTCTCTTACCTGTCTTGACTTACTTTCTATATTTTTTTATTTAGTTTTATTTATTTAAAAATTTGAAATAACTTTTCTCAACACAAATTTTCGTTACAAAATTTAAGGACACATACAAAAGAATTGAGTGGATGTGATAATAATTGCATAATGTGATCATAAATGACAGATTCATATAAATTTACCAAGATTAAATTTGGGTTTTAATTTATATTATTCACTTAATTTATTTGCATTATAAATACTTTTTTACTTCTAGCTGAGCGCTTTGGCATAACATGAAAGAGAATTGCAGTGTTGGACACTGACTCAGTTATTTTTGTTAAAAAATCAACGCTGCCTGAGATATCGTAATGTAATAAAATGTTTGCTTCGCGTCTGGGCCCGACGTTTATAAGTAATTCTCTTTAGAATTTTGTACTCTGTGTATTTGTGAGGGATTTTTGTAATTATCCTCCCCTCTTTAAACACTCCTCTGTAAAACAGTGCTAGTTTTATTTGACTCATCAAATAATTAGTCTCTGGGATATGATCTAGTTTAGACACGTGTCGAATAAGTAAAGGCCATAACAGTTTGTGAACTTTGCGCATGGGTATTTCACGACGGTTAGTTTACCACGAATACCATAATACTGGCAAACTTTCATCCTCACTGCTCAAAATATAATCTAGAAAGAGGTGCTAAGAAGTTTAACGCAAAATAAATAATATTTATGCCACGATACGGTACGACACGGCTATTCACCATAACGAACAAAGTGTCCTTTAGGCGATGGTATTTTATAACTAGGTAATAAAACAGGATATTTCATTTATAAATAGGTAATAAAACAGGATGGTCTTTTATAAATAGGTAATAAAATAGGATATTTCATTTATAAATAGGTAATAAAACAGGATGGTCTTTTATAAATAGGTAATAAAACAGGATATTTCATTTATAAATAGGTAATAAAACAGGATGGTCTTTTATAAATAGGTAATAAAATAGGATATTTCATTTATAAATAGGTAATAAAACAGGATGGTCTTTTATAAATAGGTAATAAAACAGGATATTTCATTTATAAATAGGTAATAAAACAGGATGGTCTTTTATAAATAGGTAGTAAAACAGGATATTTCATTTTCAAACGAAGTAATAAATTTTATTTCCACAAGTAACCGAAAAAATATTCACTTTTTGGGAGAGCGTGTGCGACTTTCATCAAGATATAGGCCTATAGCTTTTTAATCCGATCGGCGAACTCCTTATCGTTAAGGTGGTAAAACAAAACAAGTTTGAAAACTCATCGACCACAATGTGACGCGACCAAAATAAATGACCTTCTCGGCCGGTATTCAAACCTGTTAAATAACTTCTCCAGGAGCTAAATAGCTCACGCAATACTAGATATGAATAATGCCACGGGAATTAAGGGAGTATAGAGACGAGACGTCTATTCATTCATTCGCATACAAATGTCGCGAATTTATTTTTTCTGGGGCGGTTACGATGTGCGGGCGGCTGGTGTTGAATCTATCTGCTCCCATTAAAACAACATTACAGCTCTGCGCGGTGATTTATGACCACTATGGTAATAGCCGCCGAGCTCGGGCGAACCAGACAGCGACGACTTGCAGAAGTGATGACTCATTCTTTTGTTGCGAGGCGATTCGTTGCATTGAGTGGACAGAAAGCTCTTCCACTTTATTTTCATACCTCCTTACGTATTTCCTTTATATGTACGTATGTGATAAATTTCTTACGTTTAACGATGATAAATAATATTGCGTAGCTATAACCGCTTTACTAAGACCAGGTAATATATTAAATAATATTTAAATATTGTTTAATATTTTACCTGGTTTTACAAAAAATAATTTCTTTCCATTTCCACAACTCTAGTATTATCAGCAATAACAAGATTCGTGAATAGTATAGAATTTGTTTAGTTTTTTCACGTCCCCCACAAGCGTTGCATGAAAATTATGATTATAATTGTCAGTGTAAAATTGTTTATATACAAATGTGAACATTTTAAATACCAGATTTGTTCTTAATATTTGCATTTATTTTTGGTTCTTTTTATTTCACCAACGATATTTTTTTAAATTACATTAAATCTATTTACTTTTAAGAGTTTTTTTTAAAATAAAGTATGAACAAATGAATAACTTAATTTAAAGATTGTATAAGTTAGCTGTAAGTCTCCCTTGTCATTCAAGGCTTAAATAAGTAGATATTTTTCTTAGCATGAAATTTCATTTGTTTTATATACAAGTAATACGTTTAGAAAAGGTTAAACCTGTGGACTAAAAATTAATTTCAGTGTAACGAGACGTAAAATAGAAACCGACCAAGTGCGAGCCTAGCTCGCGTATCGAGGTTCTTTCCCTCATTTTGTGTGAAATTACTTTTTATAATAAGAAATTTAAGAAAAGAAATTTCTAGCTCAACAAATATATTAATATTTAAAATAATTAAAAATAAATGTAATCGTGAATATCTTAAAAACTTCTGTGCCCATAATCACTATTATAGTTTTTCAGTGAAGATTTAAAAAAACCCTGTTTTTTTTGTAAATTTAGAATCAATGGATTCGGAAATGTAAAGAACACATACTCTGCAAAATTTCCTTTGTGTATCGTGAAGATATTTTACATAAAACGAAGAAAGTAAAAATTATTGTTACTAATTCTTTCAAACCATGTCCAATGATATCCTTGGAATTAAACAAACTGAAAAACTTAATTTGATGCCCCTTCCCCCTTCTCCTCAATAAATATTTCAAGAGTTAAATATTGCGTTATGTGCAGGTTTATATACATCATTACTACGTCAAAATTTCAAGGTTCCACTTAAGGCTGTTAATAAAAAAGAAAGGATAAATAGGTATACAAATACGGTAATTATTTCACAAGAGTTCTGTTTTTCTTTAAATAAGGGCTAGGGAATCTTAAATCCAAAAGGAGTTATTCTGATATATTAATTTCTGTACAAGTTTCTCAATGAGCCGATCAATAAATTTAAGTAAATGCTGATATTTTAAATCATTTTGAGATTTTTTATAATATCGTTAAAAATGATTGTGACAAATTTACAAAATAAGAAAATGAGCTATTTAGTTTTTTTTTTCATTAAATTTATTGATTTTCGTAAATTTATTTTTATAATGTCTTTCAATACGGCAATATTTATAAACCAGATAACTCGAAAAGTTTTACAATAAGAAAAGTTGTCCAATTACAGCCAAAGAAATAATAAAGAAATAAATAGAAAAGAATAAAATAGAAAAGAAATAATAGAGGTCAAAGAAATCATTCGGGTAACATGAGCAGAAAAAAATTATTTTTCTCCATACTACTATATTTTTTTATAATATATTTTTTTCCAAACTTTCATCAGGAGAAAGTTCTAACGATTATCAAAAATAGGTCATAATTAAACAGAAAAAATACGAGTAATTTTAATTAAACATAAAACTAATTATTAAACGTGGACTGTAAAGCAATTCTATAATCGTCTTCCACTATAAGCGGTCAATGGAGCACAAAACATTCCAAGATTTGGCGTCTTTCGCAACATGTTGTTGGTTAACATTAATGCGTTAAAAACTGGTGAACGCAGGAGGATATTTGTGCGCGCTATAAGTAGATGAAATAAATTGTGATTCCGTCCGCTCACGTAACACTCGGGAACATACAGCGTCACAAAACCCAAGACCAAGGGGTTACCAAGATAAATATTTAATAAATAAAAAAAAATGCATGATTCCGGTTAAAGTTGAAGTGAATGACATCCCCATTAAAGTTGAAGTGAATGACATCCGACCATACCCATTATAAAATATGAAGTAAAGAAATGAGGATAGTTCCCTTACTTTTTTGTATGTAAAAATTTATTGAACTTGTTTAATACCTTCTCCAACATATCTTCAGTATATTAGTTGCTTCACATGTAGACCAAATGACTGCATTCGTTTCAAGGATACTTTGGACTAAAGCATTAAACGAATTCACAATACGTGCACTATCATGGAAATCGTTGGAATGTCTTCTCAAAATTGCAGGACTGTGTAGGCCTTCTGACCGGTTTCAGTGATATGACCATAAGTATTACATGGTTATCCATAATTCCGAGATTCCGCACGGATAATAATATTTTGAGCACCGTTCACACGTTGACGTGAATACGTCATTATTGCGCATTTGCTCACGTAAAATTGATCCAGTATGTTCTTCAAAGAAACTCTTGTGTTATTCTTACACAATATTGCAGCAGGAACGTATCATTAACATACTGCTGCAGGAACGTATCATAATTATTTTAGGGAAATCTTAAATATGTCAAATTCTTACTGACATATTTTGGAGAAAGATGTTATTTTAATAAGGTATAAATGCAGTGGTGATATCCGATTAAGTACGATTATGCTCTTTTATATTCAATGTAATATATTTGATGTTTACTGAATAATTTGTTCCGAAAAAATGAATGAGTTAAGAAGACGAAAGAAACAAGTGAGGTTAGATTTAAACAAAATATAACGAGAGCCATTTTAAAAGGAGTGGAAATGTCTTGATTTAAATTTTATATTTTAAAAATCCGAATATGTGTTATTATATCTGAGGCTTTCAGGTAACGAGTATCTTCAAACTGATGATAAAAATATACACAGATGGCGTATTAAATTAACTGATTTACTAGAATATTTGTAAAAATGAATCATTAATAAACAATAATAAAATAATTTAAATAATTTAAAGTATTTTAATGGTATTATAATTTTGTTTCTCAGTATTTTGTATATTTGCAGTACAAAGGTATATATATATATATATATATATATATATATATATATATATATATATATATATATATATATATATATATTACATACGTGAATAATTTTAAAAATACTAGTTTCATTTGATTTCATTGAAGATAACATGGTACTAACCATAAAGCTTGCTTTTTGGAAAATTCTTTCCTTTCTCCTAAATAACCTTCATCTTCTTGTATAATGAATACCTTAAATAGCAAAACAGGTCAAACCATCAGATTTCATGACAGTTTTTCACAAAAATCGTCGATAAAAGGTTAATATTATAACAATATTAATTCTAAGAAAAACACAATATCGAGTCAATTCATCCCTGCCTTTCTTTGAATGTTGGCAGTTCATATCTAAAATGAAATCAAACAGTCAAGCGCATAGCGCGATTCATATGATTAAAGGTTCTACGTACATATTGTTGATAAATTTTGATTGAAACTTTTATATTTTTTTGGTCTTTCTTATTGTGTATTTATGAATCCTAAGCATAAGATAAAAATCATTAGTCTCATTTAAAATTTTATGCAAGAATACTTGAATACTTATATTCGTAAATTGTTCTTAATTATTTTAAATGTATATAACATTATTAAATAAAGAAACCTGCATATTTACTTAGAATAATCCTAAATGATGATGAAATTCCACATGTCTTGTAATTTGAGTAATAAGCCAAAAATTGGAACCAGATTTTTGCTACTAATAATTTACGTATCGTTTTAAATTGTAATTAAACAAAACAACAACGGAAACCAAAAAGATTTGTTAAAGGAAAAAATATAATTTGATTATTTTGTTATAAATTATTTCAATTATACTGAATATTTTCTAAACCTACGCATCAAATATTTACGTTGAATCAACATTTTACGTAGAGGAAATGAATTGCAATATCGCCGCTTTTGTCTTATTTATATAATTACAAAAGAAAAATTGTAAGATTGTATATAACTAAAGTGTAATTAAATGAAATATGACGCCAAATTTTTCGAAAATTAAACATTTATACTATGGACTGAAGTAAGAATAGGGCAGTAAAACATTTATTGGACTAATATCATTTATAAGGTTCCGTAGCCAAACCAGGGATCCTTTTAGCAACGCTGCAAGGATCTCTAGTCTATAAGCTATATCCGTCTCTCGATTCGTCTGTAAGTCACAGGTATTTTATATTTAGACTACTAGTATTATAATGCTAAAATGAGGCATAATTTTACATAGTTACGAGGACTACTAAATTATGACCTGCAAACATTTTTTCAGGATAACTCCCCTATATTTAAAGGGGTGATTTCTTTATTCGCAAATGCCACTTTACAGGTCCGTTTACCGTATATAAACTGTATAAATTGATTCTTATATTGAGTTATGTGTCCTCGCCTCTACCAGCTAAACCACTACTTTTATATGTCTAGAAATTAATGACTTTGAACACTTTATTTTGCAAGAAAATACCGGGAATATCGAGGGGCCAATTCAAATCCCCATCGTCGGTATTTATTTTTTATTACAATGTTGATATTAAAATACCCCTTCCATTTTTATATTTCTAATTTCTTTTTTAAATATTACATGCAAAATCGGTGAAATATATTCGATATTTTTAAACTAATCGAACATTTAGCAATTATTGTAATGTAGAACTATTTATAAAAATGTAAATAGATACATTTGAATTCTAAATACGGATTTTAGTTACTTTACTCGATTTAAATAAAGAAAATGGACAGGCATTTGACTTCAATATAACTACTTATTTGTCATAATCTTAATTCCGGAAGCAATGTAATTTTATGCGCTTATGACAGGCCTGGAGAGTTATTGACTCTCGTCTGAGAAAAAATCAACACAATTTGGAAGTTAAATGTATGTATTTTTCTTCTTTTTTGATTAACAATATTGCATCAAAATTTTCTTGTACCAAATATATCATTTAAGAGCTTTGACCTCTTAGCGCCACATGCTCTTTTGAAGAGCTAATCCCAATATGCTCGTTGACATAAATTATAACCTCAAGTGTATCGCAGACTTACTCAACACGTCACGTTCAACTAAAGCAAAAATCCGTCAAAATATAAGAGAGATGCATCCCAGCACCTAAGTGTGTTGTAGCAGTTTACTTCACCGCAATGATATTTGGTGTAGAGGTAGGGATGATAATATAGGAAATATATTGAGGCGGCGGATAAGGCAGCTAATTTAGATAACAAATGTGCTTATAATATTGTGTTTTATCCATAAAAGCAAGCCCTTCATCTTTACTATCACCCGCCTTTAGTTTTTTATTGTCAGTGCGATGGCTGGATTATCAAAACACACCTTGTTGCAAGATATAATTATATGTTAACGCGAAACTGTTTATGTGGAAAGAAATTTTAATTATGTCAACAAATTGTAGCTTTCAATATTGATAATACTTTTACCTGCAGTTTGCCGGCTTGATGTCGGGAAAATATAAATTTAGTTTTCCAAAGAAGCAGGCATTCAATTTTTTGTGCGCAAGCATAATTTTTTTTAAAATTGATTTGCTCTTGATGATATTAGCATAAATTATATGTCTTATCTTTAATTGTATATTTCATATTAGCCAATGTAAACAATTATTGACTTTCTTATTCTATTACTTTAAGGGTGGAATAAATATAAATAAACACAAAATATTACTTTTTACACATTTGAAGGTATAATTATATATAACTTATATTACAGCGTTATTTATATATATATATATATATATATATATATATATATATATATATATATATATATATATACATATTATCTCAGTGTAAAACATCAGTGAGATCTATTTAACAGTTTAAGTTTGAAAGAAAGGAAAAGAAACAAATAAAAAGGTGGCACTTTATTTTTATTATATGACTAGGTATTACATAAGCAGCGAATGAAAGCGGTGTCATTGACAAGATGGTGCGTCAGCGATTTGCACCACTTTGAGTATTTTATATTGGCTCAATCTGTATAAATGTAAGGTATCAAATTTTAACTACATAACGAAACTTATTTGCCGCCGATACTTTACAGAGGGAGAGTCGTTGTTAGTGCCAAAAGTGGACACTCCGCGGTCTCCTGGTCGTTTAGTAATTTAAAAATTGTATAAAAGGATTGAGAAGTAAAAAATAAATTATTTAACAAATTATTGTAAAACCAATAATCTTCTATTCTGACAATTAACCAATTGATTTACAAAGGAATCACCAAAATCGGTCAAGAGTTTCAATCAATGACACATATTTATACATACTAATCTACGGACGGAGACGTATACCATTTTTTATATAAAAATGTAGATAATGAATATTTAAAAAAATTGGAAGTTGTTGCATTACTTAAAGCAAAATATACTCTTCCTGAAGATCTATATTAAATGGTAACTACTAGCAAAATTACCTAATTTATGATAATTTTATCGTCATAATACAAGGATCGATAATCCACAATAAACCACACGCCCTCCAGGTCTTTGCAAAAAATCTTAACAGTAATTATAAAGAACCAACATCTGTGTGCTGCATAATAATCGACACATTACCGCGCCACTCACCTCGTTTCGACATTCTGATTTCTATTTTTTTTTATTTTATAAGTATTTTAGTAACAATTTATAAAATTTTACCTTATATGGAACATTACAGAAACTTTGAGAATGTTATTTAATGTACACATAAGTATTTTCAACTTTACCTTAAGGTTTGTAGAATATTTCATTTATTTAAATCCTAACTTCTCAACTAGAGTTTAACAACTTTCCTCTTAGCTCAAACTTATGTTCGTTATATACCTTTAGAAATAAAAACTCAAACACGTGACAAAAAACTATTTTAATTTTTCATGATATGATGTAATATCAGGGAAGATTTTCATCATACGGTGGCACCAATAACAAAACGTTGGGTGATCAAATTGGAAGGAAGTATGTAGGTGCAATCCGAAACAAATAGAAAGAATTGGTAATTTTAATGTAAATCTTTCATATAACTAAATAAACATTTTGAACTCTTTTTAATAATTTTAATCCTATAAAAAATGTTCGTTACGGAATACTTACATTAAACAGTATTTAAATGGCTTTTATGCCCGTGGATATTGAAACATTTTATTATGATGGAATATTTTATTTTCCAACAAACATTATAAAGTTAATGATTATTGTTATTCATTATCTATATATCGTAATAATAATTCGAAATTCACTGAGAACCTTTGGTTAGAAAATACTGATAACAAATATTCCATGCATCGTGAAATGTAGTGGAGATATTTGGATAGCAGTCCACTATATTTCATTATATTATGTCCACAACGGGACTATAAATAAGATAAAAATGCCTGATAATTAAGCCTTTGAAGTTAGTATTTCAGTATCCTAGTACTGTAGTACAAAAAGTAAGTAACAAACCGGTTAAAAAATTTTACAATTTATTTCCAGTATTATAAATAGCTTCGCTTATAACTCAGTAATAAATCAAGTAACCCTTAAAATTTTTAAAATTAAACAAGGTTTATCCTAAAGAAAAAATGGATACAATATATTGACATGAATGCAATGATTATATCCTGAAAAAATTAATACGGAATACCGTGATGGAGAGATTAAAATTTTAACCGACATGTTGTCTTTAAGAAATACGCTTCTTTATTTAGATAAAATGAAATTTTACATACATTTTAAATAACTACAGGAAATAATTGACGAAATAAAAATTAATATCTGTCAAATGCATATTGAAATAGGCATAAAGTAAACATAAATTAAAATAAAAATATAAATGTTTGCTACGAATTATGTGGAATAATTTTAGGTGAAAATGCAAATAACGTTTAGCACCAAAATTTTTCACAATTTTTAAATGTTTCGGTAAAGCATTAGAAGGATGTAAATAATAAAAACTGATCCTTTTTACTTGGTCCTAATGTTTTATTCGTTTGGGATGTTTTTCGAATTAACCAGTTCGAAATATAAATAATTTACGAATCTTGCCATTAGTTTTTATTTCCTTTTCATTTTAATAAGAAACAAATAAAACAGAATTGGTGTCATTGTTAATTACCATCTTTTACCTATTGGGTACACGTAAAATAGTTTTTTAAAAAATAGATATTACTAAACAAATTTCAAGCAAATCTGTGACACAATATATTTCAGCTGGTTCCATATTCTAACTTAATTTTCAATAAGCTATAATTAATTACACGCTCCTAAAATTTTATTCGATTTAATTTTTTGATATTAAGATATTAGGTTAATAAGGTGTCCCGAAATTATTAAATTTAATTTCAATATTTTTGAACCGAAAAATAACAGAACCTTAATATTTCAAAGAGCAATATTACTGTTTCGCGGTGTTAGAATAATTTATTATTTTGTATTGCACTTAGATTTTCAGAATAACGAAAGCAAACATTTTGAAATCAAATTTTGAAAATTATTACCAGAAACTTTATTATAAAAACATAAATTAATTAAAAAAATTAAAATTATCTAACTAATAAGAAAGTATTTTTATTAAGAATAGGTCATAAATATGAAAAATTCTTAAAAATAGGTCATAAATATTAAAATATACTTTAAATATATCTAAGAAAGTATCCAAATTTATAATATAATAACATTCGTAGTCACTTTCTTCGTTATTAACTGTTTTAGGTTCCGGGACGACAGTCAGTGAATCATCATATGCCTCCTAATAGAAACCAATCTAAATTCTTCAAACTGTTTTTAGTAGTCTTTTAGAACTTTAAACTTGTGCTAAAACGTTTTATTTTATTACAATAAATATTTTGTTGCTTGATGAAGTAGTACGTTTCTTCTAAAAGTGCTGGTTTGTTCCCTTAATGCTCTGTTTTTTTTTAATATTACTGATAAAATGGGATACATCGGAATGTGAAGTTAATTAAAAAATGATTTTCATTTCTGCCAAAATATGTTACTTATATCTGTTTATTAATCGCTTCACTTTTACGATTTTATATAGCATTTTTTATCAGAACTTACGAGTCCAGATATTATTAGTTATATTGAAGCAATTCCTCATAAATTTTAGCTCTCATAGGTAGCGGTTGAACACTCCTCACGCTTTAGGAAAAAGATGACAAAACGCACTCCCAGGGTGTAAATGTATGTAAGATACCTCATTGCAGCTAATTCACTTTAATAGAGAACAGTGCCAGGCGGACAATTTAAATAACATGAGAAATGTATGGAGGTAGCAGATGAGAGATATTTCTTTAACAAGAGATTTAGTTTAAATTAATTTGAAATATTGAATATATTTGGCGTTAATTTTGGAGAAATTCATTATTCACAATTAAATGAAACTACTGACGTCTTTTCATTTAGTATGTAGTATTATTTCTACTTTCTTTAATTTCTTTACCACGACCTAGGTTTCGTTGTATTACAACATCTTCAGACAGAAATTAAAGAAAGTAGAAATAATACTACATCACATAGTTTCATTTAATTGTGTTTAAATTATTTATTTAATCGTTTATAGTAATCCCTTACCTTAAACTTTACATTCTTTAGTCTTTTCTGGTTTAAATTGTCACAAAAATACATATCAGAAACAAAATTGCCTGTGTATAATTTTGAGTTTAATAACTTATGTTTTTTTTTGTAAACTTTAGTTAGACATCCCTAGGGTAAAGGATATGTTTGAACGTGAAGTAAAATATATAAATACAAATTGACAAATAATTTCTCTTGCAAATTTATTTAAATATTTATTAATGATTTAATTTATCTTAAAATTGTGTAGTGGCAATTATATAATTATGATAGTATTAATTATTATTGGACCTGTAAATCTTACCATATTCGCATAAAAACCTAATACGATAATCGATGTATGCATTTATAATTCACAGCTTGCCTGTTATGACGGAAGAGGTAGAAAAATAAATTGCTTGCAAAACGGCAATATGTCATAAAAAAGCATTTTGGACGATTGCTATGACTGACAGCAGATGAATGATCAAGTTATTTACATATGGAAATACTTAAAGTAGAAATTGGTTAAAAATTTTGAACATTGCTTGATACGAGTGAGTTATTATTGAAAAATTATGACCAAATTATTATTTAATTATTTTAAATTTGAATTTTTAATGAGTCATTACATTGTTAACATAAAAAGGTTTAGGCGATGGTTGTGCATGAGAATAGCTCAGACTTTACGTGTGCTTCTACTTGTGATTTATGAAATGGTATGGAAGATTAATCGCGCAAGTACTACTTGCACTTAACTCGATTTCAGATACGCTTTACAATAAAAGTTCTTATTATGATTCCGTACATTATTCATGTATATCCGCACATTTTTTAAGAGCTGCACTCTTCGTCACGTTTAAATTTTTTACTAATATTTATTCAAAATATATCTAACGACGTCTTCTCTCACATCTGAACTACAACTAATTAATGGTTTTAGCAATGTAAAATGGTTTTAGCAATGTAAAAGCGACTATAATTGACGTTTTTATTGAACTTTTGGTATTTTCCTTATTTTAGTCTCTTTCTTGTTTTATCTCAATAATGTAAAGTGAACGCTGGAGGCTCTATAAATTCACGAGTTTACGGTGCTCTTTATCATTGTGATACTTATTTATCGAGTTCAATGCTCGCTGGTTAATTATTAAAGCTTCAAGTGTTATTAAATTGTAAAGATTTTTATTGTTTCAAATATATTTGATATCTTTTATTTTTAATACCACTATTTTATCGCTTCTACATAACGTTTATTTTTAGGCTTTTTTTACGCTTATAACAAAGGCTTGCAGAATTATTTCTTAGATTAAAGTACAAGAGTGGGCTAATTGTACTCACTATCGTTAAGTTGAAGAAAAAAGGCATGATCGTCGACAGAATCAGTCTACTCTCTAGGACTGGAGATTTATCGGATCTAAGAGTTATCAACAAATTTCCCTATCTCGGATTGTTACTGACTGGCCAGATAGGACGCGGAAAAGAAATCAATAGACGGACACAAACGGCCAAGAATGTAATGAGACAACTAATATGTCTGTGACCGGATAAGAAGGTCTTCAAAATCATTAAACCCAAATTCCGATTTTCTCGATAAATCTATACGGTGTAGAATTGTAGACGATTTGGTAAATGGAACGAAAGAAGATGGAGGTTTTCAAGATGAGAATGATGCTCTACAAATCATAAACTGCCAAGAAAAGGAACTGTACAAGTCTGTCCTTCAGCAGATATACATCAAACCTAGACTTTGGTCAATTTGCGATTAAAGAATTCCCAATTACTTTAGCCACTTTACCCATCGACAAGTACATAACCTTGAGATAGACGTGGTAGACAAGATAGACGGAAAGAAAAACCCGCGACCTATTGACCAGTGTTGTGACTGGTATTTTTGTGACAAACGTCTCTATGCTGAAAATCGCACAATGTGGAGAAAGCTCGAACATAAAATCACTAATGACTTCTAAGAATAGAACCTTGAGAAATGAAGAAGACGACTGAGAATTAATATATTAATAACTTTGCAGGTATTCGCTTAAACTTTTTCATTTGTAAATTATTTATTCGGAGATTAGCACATATGTTTGAACACAATTATTTTGTTTTTGTAAATATTTTATAAACGTAAAAGTGAGATCGTGTATGTTTCGATAGCCAAATATGTTTAAGGTGAATAGAATCAATGCATGAAAATGTCTTCACAAAAGATGGTTTATCTTTAAAGGTTTCTCTAGTAAATAAACCTTCAGGAAGGTTATTTTTAAAAAGAAAAATCAATAATTTTGTCGAATTCACCTCTAGACTATATAATATTAGACTCTGTAATATAAGACAGATTTACGTTCCAAAATATAGGGATACATATCGAGAAAAATCGCTTATACCAATTAGTCATTAGGCGTAAAATTTGAAAGTTTATATGTATATTCGCGTTGACATCAGGTGTCAAATGTGTAACTTAAAAAAAATGTAGGCCTTTTATCAATACGTCATAATTTACAGAGACAGAGTAATGATAAAATATATTCCAGAATTTGCGTCATATTACGTAAACGTTGGACGTTAAAGAGATACCAACTTAAATATTGACTAATTGTCACAAGTATTTGTGATTATATACCCATGAACTTGAGGCCGATGTAATATGGTGAATGGCGCAAAGGCCTTAAGTCACCGCGGAGAGGAGAGCGTAGATTTTCTATGCGGATGATATTACGGGGCACAACTAATTTATTCACAAATAAATAATGGTAATGGAATTTAATACTAGACCGCACCGTGTTTTTCAATATTTATATTTCAGTATATTGACATGAATATGAACCATATTTATTGCGCGCAAACAACCAAAACCTGCATCAGCATCTGCTAATAACGGAAAGTCTCTACCCTGTATCGATTTGTTAACCTAACATCATACATTGACAACAAAATTTTAACAATTTTTAGGAAGAAATAAACATTAATTTAAGCAAAAATATCAATATGATAGAAAGCATAAACTTTTCGTCGAACCTACTCGGTTATTATAAAATAATCTTGGAAGAAAAATTCAAATTAATTGCTGAGCTCAAATTTTAAAGTCAAGATATATACTAGCAATATCATGAAAATACTTTACGCTGTAGAATAGTAATTAAGAGAAAATAATATAGAGGTACGAGTATAGTGCAAACCGGAATATCGCATCATAAATTACGTCAATCTCTTGATGCAACTGTCGTCAACTGTAAAGAATAGATTGCAAGAAAATAATATAAATTTAGCAGAGAGAGTATTGTCATAGAGATAAGTTTAATCATAATTTTATTCAATATTGATATATAAAACACGCTAAGTCATATCAATTCGTGAATAATTAATATAAAACTACAAAGGCCAAAAAACAATAAACAACAACAATGAGTATGTAAGTAATAGGATACACCAACGACGTATGAGTCAGAAAAAAGCCAGGTTAGTTTGAAACACAAGGCACATACAAAAATGATTAACGGTCATTAAATTAATACTAAATATTAAATATATTTCTTAAATTATGTTAACAAAAACACATTGTAAATATTATTAGATATCCAGAAAAGTGTCGTAAAACGTAAACTATGTCGTAAGTCAAAAAGCGAAAAAAATAATTGCATGTATTAATACGAAACAATAGTAGCACAAAACGTCAAATTCTAAAAGTCATATCATAATAACGATAATAGTGGAATTAATAACAATAGACAGTGCAAAATATTTATTCGGCAGCTAACGTTTCAATATAATAAGATTTTTCTATATGCATGTTCTTCACCGTGCTCTGGAAACGAAATCCTTCAAAATATTTAATACGTATAAAATTTTTATTTATACATATAAATAATAGCACAAAACGTCAAATTCTACAAGTCTTATAATAATAACAATAATAGTCGATTTACCTTTAATACATATAGATAATAGCACAAAACGTCAAATTCTACAAGTCATATAATGATAATAATAGTGGATTTACCTTTAATACATATAAATAATAGCACAAAACGTCAAATTCTACAAGACATATAATAACAATAATAGTGGAATTAATAACAATAGCAAGTGCAAAATATTTATTCAGGAGCTAACGTTTCAATATAATAAGCTTTTTCTAAATGCATGTTATTCAACATGCTCTGGAAACGATTTCCTTCAAAACTTTTAATGGTTGCAGGTAGTTCATTAAAAAAATTACATTCAAACAAAATTCTCTGAGACCTTGACAGCTGTTGCTTAATGCATCTAACGTAACGCCTGTACCTAGCGCTATATTAGTGTTCATCACACTTTAAAGAAGCATTGTTAATATTTTTTGCATGCATAGTATTTTCATAGAGTGGTA
Source organism: Druceiella hillmani (assembly GCA_039881145.1). NCBI lineage: Eukaryota > Metazoa > Arthropoda > Insecta > Lepidoptera > Hepialidae > Druceiella > Druceiella hillmani. Next base: position 872,842 of record JAYKKI010000117.1, read on the forward strand.
TATTTCTTTAGTAGCTAAGAAAGTAACCAACTCATGCGCATTGTCCCAAAAGAAAACTCGTTTAAGTTTGTTTGAGGGCGCAGTGGCACAGTCTGCTTAAGACAAGATAAAAATAATGGTGAATAGTACTACAGAATTAATTAAAAGTTAATTTTATAATTATTTTCAACATTGCATTTGCTTCAATTATGTTCTTGCTAAATATTATATTACCTTAACATGAGAGGCTCGAGGACCAAAGTACCGATTTCTATTCAGAAGTATTAAATAATAATTACGATGAAATAATTATAATTGGAACGTGGCTTACCCGCTCTATTTATGACTTCGACCTGGAAACAGTCTACAAAAATTATTAAAATTTGAATGAAGTAGACCGGAATGTAACTATAAATTTAAAGAAAATCAAAATATCAATAATGAATTAAAACAATATTTATGAAGTACTTTTTCAATGTTTGTTCAAAATATCCCCAAAAGGAAGAAACAATTTAAAAAATATGCCACCTTTTATTCATTAAATCGTAGATAATTTATAAGAGAAAAGAATAAATTTAATAAAAGGAAATAAAAAATACGGTAATCCAATGGACCAATTAATCATTAACTTGCAGAGGCCTTTTTTCCTTAATAGTATATTTAACACTATTATAAATCTACTTAAATAACTTCGAGAGTAAACTATTAAAAGTTTCATTTTTTTCGGGTTATATACTAAATATTAGCCAAAAATTCTATCGATGTTCCATCCGAAATAAGTTGCACAGAAGAAAAGCGCTTCAACGTGGTAAACACTTTTCTGCTGAGTTTATCAGTTCTATTTAAAGCAATAGTGTAGAAGATGATGTCAATAAATATTTAATGACCGAACATTTTTCAGTCAACACGATAGGGAAAGGTACTTAACCACGGAGATAAAAACTCAAAACCCTTCCAAATGTGTATGTACAAAACCAGAAAAAAACAAATACCCGGATTCTTTCCTGAAAGTTATGCCCCCAACAGTGCTTAATTATATATGTAATTATATAATTATTTATATATGTAATTATATATGTAATTATATTATTATATTTATAATTAATTTGATAATTAATTACAGGAAACTTTAAAAAATTCTGGAAAATGCCCAACGTGACACCTATTCAAAAAATTATTGGATTAAAAAAATATAATTAATTGTAGTTCTATATTTTATTCTGTCAATTTTTTTAAAAACTTTCGCAGTTATTTATTTATAAAGTTATTTACTGTCATATTAAACCACATTTTACCATCTATGAGCATGGCTTCTTATCAAAAAGTCTACTTTAACCAACATGTTGAATACATAACGGACGTAGTATTTGCTTTGCATAAACGCAAATAAATCGACACTATCTGCATTAACTTCAGCAAAACCCTTTACGAAGTAAGCCATGCTACTTTATTGTACAAATTGCAATATTTTAATATATATGATAAATTTCTGAGATGAATTCAGTTATATTTCCCAGGTACAAAGAATCCTGATACGATTCGGATTCTCATCTCGCGAATGTGAATCAAAATATAAAGTATCAAAGGTCTCCCATTATGGATCATTATTATTAGCTATTCTTATAAACTGCTAAAAAGAGGAATTGTTACCTGTAAAACGTGTTTGCAGATGATTTTACAGTTATAACAACATCAGTTAAATGGTTCAAACACGACACGACTCCAAAACGACACGACGTTCTGTTAGTATATTATTCCAGAAACAAGCGGCACCCAGAGCCTGATGAATATCCGCACTTACAATTTCCCAATCGTTCCCAATAATCAGTATACTATCGACAATACAAAACTTGTTGAACATAATAATATTATGGATTTAGGGACGATTGCAATTGATGAATCCAAATTTGAAAAACCGAACAGTGGACAACGTTACTGATAAAGCTGCGAAAATATTAAATTTTGTATTGAGGGCAAGCGAGGATTTTAACAATATCCAAACTTTGATTTTTCTGTATAATTTACGTGTATACAATCATCTCTAATGCAGACGTGTAAAATTAAATTTTTAAAACATAAAAAGGTTCACAAGGCATATTTGCACTACCTCTCGTACAGAGCCGCATTGAGCTAAAAATGCTCAGTTACGAAGAGTCTTTTACTTTTTAAATTAAACATTCTGGCTTAATGAAGAAATTTACTGACTACGTATTCTTTCATGAGCTTGTCCACAATACAATTTAGAGCAGTCCTCTTCTTAACTGCTTTAGATTTTACAACCCTCGTAATAAAAGTCGGCCGCGTACGTTTCGTCTTTTTTTGTTTCAAAGTGTTTTTTTTTCTTTCAAACAATATATTAAACCGCAAGCTAAATGCACTAACGTCCACTAGGTTAAGTTTAACTAAATGTTTTTAATTTATATTGTTATTATAGAATAATGGTAAAACCTAATTTACCATATTATATCTACTGTTTTTCGTGTAGTTAGAAAACATTATATGTTATTCGTCTGTTTCGCATTGTTTGCTAATATTCCACTCGAAGATGTTGTAATACAACGAAACCGAGGTCGTGGTAAAGAAATTAAAGATAGTAGAAATAATACTACATCACGTAGTTTCATTTAATGGTGAATAATGAATTTCTACAAAATTAACGCCAAATATATTCCATATTTAAAATTTTGACATTACTGTTTATGTGCCAATACTATATAAATATATTAGTTTGATATACATGTATCCAATTGGTAATGAATATAAACTACTATACGAGTTCTCATGACCTTTATTTTAAATTGAGCCCGACTTTGTGCTGTTTTAGTTTATCTGCGCGTGGGCGAAAGGTTTTAAGCGCACTTTGACGATTAGACAACTCTCGGAATATAGTTAAGTTTACGTTTAACGCTCCAATTATTTTTGCCTAGAAAGATTATTACTTGAGTATTAAATAAAATTAGAGAAAAGTTTCAGTGCGAACCGTAAAACATTCTGAATATTATAGCAGCAACCGCACTGCGCGTAAAGTTTTCACGGCAATTTTGTCACGCTTATTTCAAAGATACGCTCTTATATTTTGATAACTAAACTTATTTAAAGCCATTTTTAGAAGTTTTGAGTTAAGTTTTAATTTAATTAGTCATAACATATGCTCTGCTCTAAATTTTATAAATGAAATTAAACGAGCGATTTTAAGTCAACCCAGGCAAAACTTTCATCAAAATATGGCAATGCGTGAATTGCAATACTGTTTTTAATTAATTAACTTGAAAATATATTCCAAACATATATAAATGATTTCGACTGAAGATAAGAGAATCTTGTACGAATTATAGCAAAAAAAGAATATCCTATAGAATCTGAACTATTAACGTTATCATAGCAACAGCAACAAGTAGCAGTCATCTTTCTTTATTGCCTAGATGCAGCATGCTAATTATTTTCTGGTATGTGAAAAGTTTACAGCCAAATCTTTAAAAGAGCTTTACCAATTTTGACGAAAATATTATTTTTGGTACTATCTACGGTGCAAAATCAATCATCTATTATTTATTAGACCTAATCCAAAACTAATTATTTTTGTATGGCAAAGGGTTAAAGTTTTCAGTGGCATAACCCAAGGTGTGAGTGGATATGTATATACCCACAGAATTCAGCGTGATTTGTACTTATCTGCTGGCATTTTCTTTCGAAACCCTTAACTTATTTTTAATGATCCTGGATTTTAATGCAACATTTTCAACAAAATTTTGACGGAATTATAAAGAAGACAACAGGCTTTACTTTACTTGAGGTAACGAGCGCTCTGTCTAATTAATTATGTATTTGTAAAATATAAATTGATTACTATGAGTTTAATTTATTATCCGAATACTAGTAATGTTAGTCCTACTGATATGAAATCTCATGTATAATTATGTAGGTAAAGACATTCTCCATGTTTCAACACAGCTTTTATACTATCAAAACCGAATTCTATGTACGAGGTATAATTTTATCTGTTTTAAGGAAGTGGGTGTCAGCAAGTTTAGAAAATTTAATATGGCAAATGTAAAAAATCCAAAGGTAAGAAACGAAACAAATTTTTCTTTTAAATCCAATATAAAGAAGATTAAAAGAAACATTTAGAAAGGAACGACACATATAACTAGGAAATATGGTCTTGAACAGACTTTTTATTTACACAAATTTATTATGAGCTTTTATCCACCGCTTCGTAAGCATGATATTTTATCTCGCCGCTCCCGTCGCTTCGTGCACATGCATAAACTCTTATCGAACAGAAGTCCACGTTCATTCACTATATGTAATTACCGCGTAAATGTACGCTAGGATTAATAATTACCTCACCCCATAAATTTAAGAGAGGAAAACTGATTACCTTTATAACTACTAAACCATAAATGATAAGTCTTTGATGTGCAAGGAACTTTAGTCGATAAATATATTTAATTGACAATAATGAAATTTAAATACATAAGAATACATAAGTTTTTAAAATAAACATTCATTAATGTGCTAGTCAGCAGTAATACGATCTTTGAGTTATCTTCATCTCTCATTGTAACCCTATTGACCAAGGGATACACCCTTATCATCGCGGAAATAATGGTTTTAAACTTTTAATTCCCTAATTAAATAGAAACGCTAATAAAATTGCATAAATTATTTCGTTACTATATATAGCCTTTATTTTACTCTATTATATATCTTTATTATGGGCAAAATGTCATTAAAATCTTTTGTACGTTTTAAGAAAAAAAAACAAACAAAACTTCACTTTTCTTCTGCATTATTTCGAAGGTTTTGGCGTCAATTATTATTGTTATAATAACAAATAATCTTTATTTTTTCATTGCACGTTTCTAATACTGCAAAATACAATATGAGAAATGTCATTTTGAGACGTAAATAAATTTTACGCAGTCAAATTCGTGGGTGATTTATGTAATAAAAATTGTTTACTGTCATATATCAAAAAATGGTGCAATGCATATTTTAAATCTGTTCCTTACGTATCTCAAGAAATCGTAATTCTCATATAAAATCGGCGAGCGACCTTATTGAAAAATTTATATTGGCAAAAGACGAAAATTATAAAAAATAATATATTGTGAAAGTTATATATTATTTTGATACTATGCAAATTTAAAAAAAATAATGAAGTTTGAACATTTGATGAAATTATAAATGTGGAATAAATATAAATGAAATTATAAATGTAGAATAAATATAAACCAAAACAATCTACATTAAAATGTTCTTAATAACTGAAACGATATTCCTCTAATTTGTTTCATTAAGCATCATGCTCTCGAATTGTTATTTTATTAAACTTCAAGTTGGTAAATAAATACGATTCCTCATGGTTCAGTTATATAGTTCTAAGGGGCTCGAAAAGTCGATATTATTTGACGATTATTGCAAATATCTATAGAGTCCGTTTATGATGGCTGTTTTTCTCAGAAGGTCTTTGATTAAATTTGGTGTTCAGTGCACCCTATATCATGCCCTGTGATATATGATTTTGCTGGGTCTAAACGACTATGTGAAAGTTGTAGTATTTACAAATAATAAAACTGTTTTAGGTGTTGTGTTAATTAATTTTGTAATAATGACGACTTAAAAATCGTATTAAATGCAAAATTTTTGCTTTATATTACCAACATTTTCGTAAAAGTTATTGTAATATTACAAATAGTTAGTCTCCATTTATACTCAAATTCTTATAAGCCACAAAAGTTAGCTATTTTCCATAATTCTCTTAGACACCACAAAATCTCAACTTTTAATTCTAGTAAAAAAATTAATATAACTGTAAAAAGTTAAAAAAGCGACAAAAATATTTTCACAAACTCATCTTATAATTTTGCCTTTTTGCAAGAAGCATATCATATAATTAGCATACGTACTTATATATTCTCTATAAATCGTAAATCGATCTCCATGCGATATATAACAAGTCCTTGCATCGATCATTTCAAATATTTAAATTCCGTATAGGTAACGATAACTTGTTCAGTCAGCACTGTCGGAATGGACATTATCTTTAAATGATTACAGTTTTTCATCGATTCTAATTCTTTCGTCTCTTCGCATAGTATTTCGGTCAGCACATCTTATATATTTGAAGTTATAACTGGAACTTTACCTTGAAATCCTAGGTAAATAATATTTGATATGGTACATAGATAGCCCAGAAATTCTTCATATATCTATGAAGTATACCAAATGAAGCTTTTGTTTCCATTAAACATTTTGACCTACCGTTTCTCTCTCTCTCTATCTCTCTTTTTCTCTAGTAATATACATTTGGTATTGCTTTATGAACATCGGTGCGTACTACAACTTGTCATAGCAAGACGTCTGCAAATATACAATACCAGCAGTCCAAGGATTGCCGGAATTTTCGATTCCTCGATGGAATCCTCCGAGGTCCATAAACGACGTCATGATAGAGTATCTTTCTATTTCTTGAAAGATCCGCTATATTTTATTGCGATACGTTATATTTTCCCTTGTAATGGCCCCGACATATAATTATTAGTGATCGCTTATATCTGATTCTTTTGTAAAATATTTGAATCATGTAATTACTGACTCAAAAGACATAATTGTAGCAAGTTATTGTCAATAGTATGATCTGAATTCTTTCATGTTTTATCACATACGAGGTGCGAAACTTACCTCGGAAACAATTTCTTCTTCAATTTTGTAACATAAACAGTCGCAAGCGATCGAATCAATTCTTACTCGCTTTACTTATGTAACCTACTCTCGAGTAAACTGACTTAGGCGGGATTGTGGGGATATTTCATTTATTTGCTTGAAGGTACTGGGTAGAAGGACATATAATGATGATTATTCTAAAAGTTATGAAATAAAATGGAGACGGCTGGGGTTTAACGGTCCATGTGCCATGACTTTTGGTTTACACGACATTTATCTAATAGTTTTATAGATCCTATCATCCAATAGAAATTATGGAGAGATGAGAATTTTTCGCGACGAAGTTTAATATTGTGATAGATGTAGGATATCACACCATAAAATTTTATTTTCAGAATTTATCTTTCACTGGTATCTTAAACACTATATTTGTACTAAATTTCAAGTTCTAGCTCTTCTGCAATTCATAGGTGTTGTGTGATGTGCAAGTAAATAAGTAAGTCAAGAAATTACTAAATGTTTTGTCACACGTCTCGAAATAACCACAGATACATAAGCTTTGTTTTACTTTCACTTAAAATCATAAGATAATTAAATTAAACATATCACAAATGCCACCTAAAAAAACGGTATCGACGTTATCGATTTACTATAACCAATATTATTTACTCTGAATGTTAATATAGTAAAAGAACTATAGTGTTGCTTGTACGAATGACGATATTGTTTTTCTAGTACTTTTCAAACATTTATTTCTTTATTTTCGTAATATTCCTGATAAAAATGATCGTGAAACATAAATAAATATAATAAACCATTTTTTTCTATATTATATGAAAGGAAAATACATTTTTATATCAATTCCAATACATCTTTTCCTAGTTTTCTTTAATTCGTTTTCTGAGATATCATTTAGGAAAATAATTTTAAAGTTTCCAAAATAATTTTATTAAAATTTTATTTAAGATATGTTTACGGTTATTGTGGAAAATTGACACAGAAAATTTTCACAAAATCTCCACTCTCGTCTATACAACAAAATTAAGAAAAAATAGTATTTCTAGCAATTTACCTAAAGCTTACTATACTATTAAAGCGACGAGTCTACGTCTCGTAGCATTTATGAAATTCATTATTTCTATATCTGTGGTTCATATATCATTTAATATATACTATTTATATGGTAAAAATGTTATTAATACTTTTAAATATTGTAATAAAAATGTCATGTATCTTAAGTAGTTTCAAAATTAACGTTTCATTATTTCCATTCGTGCTTAATAAGTTTTTCTTTAATGTTTTTATATTTACATTGTAATTGTATTTTATTGTAGATTGACATTGGAAGTACGCCTCAACACTTTAATGCTATACATTTAAAATTTGGTAACACTCGTATGTAGATGATATATTGCTGAAATAATGGTACATAATTTTAGTGTTATAGTTTTTATAGTGTTGGAATAATGATACATAATTTTGGTTACAAAGATATGATTATGTATTCAAAATTAATTTTCTGTTAATATTATAAATTGTCTTCGACATTGCTCCTTTTTCGTTATTCCTAAGTTTTTAAAGTTTATTTAGTTTTACGGAAAAAATATAACTAAGATTCTAAATCTCATAACTGTTAAAAAAATCGCGACACATTCACGCGTCTAAAATATATACTAGGTAAAACTTGAACCAAGTCGTGAATTTCTCGAAATGTTTGTGGTTTTTGTAATGAATTTCAAAAAATTCTACGGTTTTGCAAAAATATTTTTTATTGTAGGTATTATATTTCGCACTTTTCACTTTCGGTTAAGTAATTCCATGAGGAATTCCCCATAGGCATGTTTACCTAGTATTATGGTATCCGCTATAAAAATAATAATGAAATGGGTACAGAAGTGGCAACTTGGAAATTTTTTTTATGTATTACAGCCCTTCAGAAAAATAATTTTAAGTCACATATCAGTAAAATAACATTTCCAGTACAAAATAAATATTAGGTGTAAATTTAAAGTGCCTTTCTTATTTCTTTAACTAGTTAAAAAAAACAAAGTTTTTTAAATTTTTACTGAAAAACTATTAATAATTATGGACACCGTAGTTTTTGAGATATTCACGATTATAATTATTTTTATTTATTTTAGATATTAATATATTTGTTGCGCTAGAAATTTCTTATCTTAAATTTTCTATTATATTAATTCAATTTCACACAAAACGAGGTAAAGGACCTAGATACGCTGAAATTAATGTTTCGTCCACGGGTTCAAGCTTTTCCAAACGTATTACTTGGGTTTAAAACAAATGAAATTTCATGCTAAAAAAAATATTTACTTATTCAAACCTTGATTGACAAGAAAGACTTACAGCTAACTTAGACAATATTTAAATATACTTTCAGTGAAGTTAAGTTATCCATTTGTTGATACTTTATTTAAAAAAAATACTCTTTAGGGGAATTTGCCTTTAAAAAAGATCATATCGTTATCGTTGATACTCTTGTACATAATTGTAGTAAAAACTACAGTAACTAAAATAAAATGACTGTAGTAACATACTGTAGCAATTGAAATAAAATGAATCAAAAATAAATACAAATATTGGGAACGAATCTGGTATTTGAAATGTTCACATTTGTATATAAACAATTTTATACTCACAATTATAATAATAATTTTCATGCAACGTTTGTGGGGGACGTGAAAATACTAAATAATTTCTCTACTATTCACGAATGTCATTATTGCTGACGATACTAGAGTTATGGTATCGAAATGGAGAGAAATAATTTTTTTGTAAGACAAGGTAAAATATTAAACAATAGTTCAATACTAATTAGTATTTTACCTGGTCTCAGTAAAGCGGTTGAAGCTGCACAGTATTATTTAACAGCGTTAAATGTATGGAAATTATCACTTACATACATACAAAGGAAATACGTAAGGAGGTATGTAAATAAAGTTGAAGAGCTTCCTGTCCATGCAAGGCAATAGATCGCCTCGCAATAAAAGAATGAATCATCACTGCGGCAAGTCGTCGTTGTCAGGTTCGTCTGAGCTTGGCGGCTATTACCATAGTGGTCATAAATCACCGCGCAGAGCGATAATGTAGTTTTAATGGTGGGAGATGATTCGGCGCCAGTCGCCCGCACGTCGTTACCGCCTCAGAACGAATAAGTTCGCGACATTTGTATGCGAATGAATGAATAGACGTCTCGTCTCTATGCTCCCTTATTTCCCTTGGCATTATTCATATTTAGTAAGTATTTTGTGAGCTTATCAGCTCCTGGAAAAGTTATTTAACAAGTTTGAATACCGGCGGTGAAGGTAATTTATTTTGGTCGCGTCATATTGTGGTCGATGACTTTTGGAACTTGATTCGTGTCACCATCTTAACCATAAGGAGTTTGCCGTTCGCTCTAGGCCTATATATTGATGAAGGTCGCTCAAGCTCTTCAAGTAACAGAATAGTTCTTTTTGATTTTTTTGTAGGGTGATATTATAAAACTATAGAGGAAGAACATATTGACAGCATTTTTGTATATCGTTACATTTAGGATAGATGAGTCAAAAAAATTTGCATATTTAGCATAGTGAAAAAACTTATGGGTTACTTAAATTTTCTCTTTACCAAGTAAACCTTTTGCAATTTATCTTTCCTTGTATTATTTTTTACTCTAATTAATTATTGACTATAACCTAAAATAGAGTTTAATTATATAAATTTTTAATTATTTTAGATATTAATAAATTTGTTGCGCTAGAAATTTCTTATCTTAAATTTCTTATTATATTAATGTAATTTCACAAAACGAGGTAAAGGGCCTAGATACGCTGAAATTTTGGTCCACAGGTTCAAGCTTTTCCAAACGTATTACTTGGGTTTAAAACAAATGAAATTTCATGCTAAGAAAAATATTTATTTATTTAAGCCTTGATTGACAGGACGCACTCCGACACGGTGGACAGACCTAATAAAATCTGCGACGCACTCCAGTGTAAATGACTGCTCTCACTCCGCAAAACACCGAACTACATGGCGTCACATCGCGAGGGCGGCAGTGGCGAAGGAACCGGCCGAATCATGATCACGACCACTCTGTCAAGAGTGCACGACTAGGAAGAGAAATATATCAATTAAATCAACATTAATCTTCAACACAATATCATGAAAACAAAGCTTATTTAAAAACCATTAGTGGGAAAAATATACAAAGGAGATAAAAAATAAACAAGGTATGAGCTTGTAAATTTGAAGTGGAGCAGGGCGGGGATATTTTATCCTATCAGTTGCTCAAACAGTATATTCTGATAGTACACCATAATTAAGTGCTGATGTTTTTGTCTAAACGTTAAATGCATATTTTAATACCTCGATAAATTTTTACCATTTTTCAAATTTTATCACCTCTCCCCAAGTTGTACTTATAAATATTTATTTATGAAATAAAAAATGGAAGAATGAAGTAAAAACAGCCATTACAACCATTGTTTAGGTTATGATATTTTAAAAAAATTGCACTAAGTTCTTCGACTAACACAGAAATCTTGCACAAGTACTAGCTGGCTCGATAGACCTAGTTCTACCCTTTGAAGTACAGCGCCAGCTATCGGGTTCACATTTTGTGTACCCTGTGTATTTTGTGTAGTTGGCGCTGTGCTTCAAAGGGTAGAACTACGAATATTGACAACGTCATTTAGAAAATTTAAATGTTGTTACTGGGAAACACAAATTGTCTCTTAAGTTTTGTGAGTTTCTCGCAAATACAATATTTAAATACCGTAACAAAGATTTGAAAGTCTTCTTTTGTCCTCCCTTCTCAATTAATAAATAAAACATATAAAATACATAAGTATGCGGGAATTATAATACATGAGATCTTATATCAATATTTTTCATTAACGATAGAAAAATTATTTCAATATTTTATTAACAAAGAGTTAAAATATCGATTCTGATAAGCTAATGAAACTTTTGACGGGCATAAATTATAACGAGAGTCGGTTTTCCACCATCCAGCTCTCTCCAACAAGGTGTAAGGCTCACGTCGATCCATGGCTATAGGGGGATTCAAGCAGTCGGTCCGTAGTCGCCTTAGTGTCTACGCCGCCTAAGTGACTACTTCTCTACAGTGCCTCCAGATACCAGACTCGCAGCCCAATTCAATTTGTGAGGGAGTTTTGTTGTGCCAAATTTGTTTAAAGCACAAATGCTTCGCTCGTTTCCGTACTTTTGTTTCCTCTCTTTTGCCTGTGATGACTTTTATTTGCGTCCAATTGGTACTTCAGCAATTCTTTTACTGTATCAAATTATAAATTTGATTTGCAGGCGTCAGGATTGGCTTATTTAGTGCGAGTCATTTGTGTTACGCTTATAATTTTACGACGTTAACCTGTTTTATGTTAACCGACGTTAACCTGTTCTTAGTCTTTAATGATAAATGTCGTTGTCGTCACGTTATATTGATCCTTAAGTATTTTCCCTAAGAGTTAACCGTTGCGATTCCAAATTTCGAAAAACTAATTGAATCTTTACCATATTATTTCGCTCTCAATCTTTGTGTTTTTAACAAACTATTTATTATGTGTTATATTTCAATTAGAATAAATAGTCTTTCCTTGTTACTTCGAAGGACAGACATTTTAAATATTTTATAACTCTACCAATTTTAAATATTTGAATACTCAATTAGTTTTAAATTTAGAGTACTCATCTAATTTTAAACGTTTTATCCATCTATTAAATAGAAACATTTTAAAATTCAGCTCAATTTTTTTGAACTGTTTTAGAATTCAATCAATTAATTTTTTTTGCAAGAAATTAATAAATAGTAAAATAAGATACCAGGGAAATCCTATACAAATTATTATAATTTTAGTACGTTGTTCGTTCAAAAAATTGTACCATTACGTACGTTCTTACAAGAGCAATGAACTCTTACTAAATACGTTATTAAATAAGTAGGTTGAACATTTTTCACCGTGGTGTGTTTGGTTGATCACAAGACACGGCCTTTGACTGCGAGCCGCAACGCGGGGACACGGGTTCGATTCCCGGCCGCTCATTAAGCGGGGCTGGACTGGTGTTTTAGTTGGTTGTAAGAGATTGCTCTTGTAGCAATAAGTCCGCCACACGTATCAATTAGATACATTAAAGTACAGAAATTTCTACTTTTAGTCAGTTTTCAAGCTTCCAATGTGTAAACAATGTAAAATTAACCCTGCAATGAGGATGAACACAAGTGAAATATCGTCCAAAGTTTATTTTAAATTAGTGATCGATGTCTGGCCACATCGGCATAGGGCTTGACCTGGCAATATATGACCGAGCCTGACCGAACTCGTATATCGGTCAGGCCGGGTCGTACCTACAATGGCAGAGGCACGAGTATCCCATTTATTAGTTTGCATAAATCAAACGACACATGAGACTGCTCCTTCGATCGCGGATCCCGGAAGAGAGCGGGGTGCAGATGAGAAAGTGGCTTCTCATTTTATGTAAATTTCAGGGATTATTATCAAGATATTGTAAAGGATGGGCCGGTCGACCGTGGTGCCCGAAATCGATGGACATTGCAAAAATATTTTGTTTAAAGATTTCTCGTCGTTTAACGATAGACTTTATAGGGTTGGCATTATGAAAATACACTCATATTTTTTTCAAACTTCAACATTTTTTCACATTTAAGTCTCTTACTTGTCTTGTTTTACTTTCTTTGTTTTTCTTTTATTTAGTTTTATTTGCTTAAAAATTTGAAATAACTTTTCTCAACACAAATTTTCGTTACAAAATTTAAGGATACACACAAAGGAATTAAGTGGATGTGCCAACAATTTCATAATATGATCATAAATTACAGAATAATGTAAATTTACCAAGATTAAATTAGAGTTTTAATTTATATTATTTACTTAATTTATTTGCATTATAAATACTTTTTTACTTCTAGCTGAGCGCTTTGGCATAACACGAAAGAGTATTGCAGTGTTGGACACTGACCCAGTTGTTTTGGTAAAAACATCAACTGCGCCTGGTTTATTGAAATGTAATAACATTTTTGTTTCGCATCTGGGCCCGACGTTTACGACGTAATTCTCTTTTGAATTCTGTGCTCTGTGTATTTGTGACTAGTTTTTGTAATTATTCTCTCCTCTTTAAACACTCCTCTGTAAAACAAAGCTAGTTTTAATTCGACTCTTCAAATAATTAGTCTCTGAAATATAATTAAGTTTAGACACGTTTCGAATATGTAAAGACCACGATAGTTGGTAAACTTTACGCGTGGGTATTTCGCGATATCTAGTTATCACGAATACCACAAAATTGACAAACTTTCATCGCTACTGTTCAAAATATAATCAAAAAAGAGGTGCCTTATCTATCTTTAGACGAGTTAATTAACTATTAAATTACTTATTTATTAACAAAAAAAAAAAGAAATGCAACGAACACAAAACAAATTAGAATTAGCGAATGCGTCTTGAATTATATTAATACTTTCAGGCTTTTGATTCCAAACTGTTAATCAAACAGCAGAATACAGTGCAATCGATATGGAATTAGGAAAATTCATTGTATGTTACCGTGGATCATTATCAGATGTTGATACGCACATGTAATATGTGAATTTCGTACCCACGCTTAAAAAGCTGGGATACAAATATTAGCACTAATAGGTTTTCAACCAAAGCTTATTGAAATTTATATTAATGTGTGTTAAATTGCTATAGGGTATAATAAATAGTATTATATTTAAATTCGTAGTAATTTGTTCAGTAAAGTAAAAACAACAAAAAAGTTAAAGCGTTTAGAATAATCAAGTAAACATTTGTGAACGTTGAAAACTTCTTCTTGGATGAAAATAGATGTTATTATTCAAAGAAAAATTTGCTAAAGCTCTTTAGCAGCAATTGAAATTGTAGTATAAACGGTGAGACTTGAATTCAAAACGATTCAAAGTGATTATTGTCTTTAAAACTTTGTTCATAAAAGAAGATGGCGTGCACTTAAAGACTATTTATGTCCAGAGACAGTCTTGTCTCTTGAAACTCGAGAGTATAAATATAACTCTTCGATGGCTTTTCAAAATTATTGTATACATTTCGTATTTAACGTTACGGTAAAAGTAATTTGTTTTCTTTCATTTATTCTAAAATATAATGAAGTAAAACATCAGCATACTATTTATTGTATGAAAATAATTCCTGTTTTTATCAATGTTTCTAGAATACAACCATTTGACATCAATTAGGCACTTTCTTGGATGTGCCGCGTTTTTATCTGTACCTGTAGGATTATTGCGCAAAAAATAAAAAAATTATGTTTATTATTTTGGTTAAATTTACTCATTTAATTTTACAAAGTTTAATTTAGTTACTTGACCTTGTATCAGTTTGTAAATTCTTTATGTAATTTTATATTTTCCATAAAATGTTTATTAAAAAACTTAGTATTATTAAGTAATTCTTGTACATACATAGAATGTAACATACATCTTAAATAATCCTTATATTAATACATACTTGACAAAAATATATCCTATTTATACCATGATTGCGCTTATTCAGGTGACTCAATTACACGATTATGTGAACAAATACATGGCAATACGTTAGTGGCTTGTTGTTCTGTTAGCCAAAATAATTATATTATGTATTTGGCTGTAAGATTTGACACTCAGCTGCACTTTTAATAATCGTGTCTCTCTGATTTCCCGTTCATATTTTTATATATGTGCAATAATTGGTCCAACAATAGTCAGTGAAAATATAAAATATTTTATTGAATCAGTCCGACATCGATATTTTATCTAATACTTTAATTCTACAAAAAAATGAAGTTACTCTGACTGACTCCTTTTGATCCGAAGTAGAGATAGAACATTTGTGTTAACACGTGTTAAAAGAGAAAACGATAGAACTTATGAATGAACACGTACTGATGGAGATGGCAGACCTCACGATACATGTGCTTTGAGTTGGTGGAGAATCGGCGGCCGACATTCTTGACAAAAGTCGGTAGTGGTCAACTGCGGACTTACCACCAATTAAAGTCGGTTTCCCGCGTTATTTCTTTTCATTTCATAATAATATAGGTTCATATGTGTTATATAGAGCCCTCGAGAGTATTTTCTTATATTTCAAAATTTCGCTATGTACTTTTATGAAAAAAAATATGATTATTTTTGTCACACTGCTCCTTTTACTTTTGTTGTGGTAAATTTCTAATCTCTCGAATTTAATAGGATATATTACTAGTAATTGTTATTTTTAAACTTTGCATTTTTATTTTTGAACTTGTACATATTCTGTATTCACGAAAAAATACCTATTTGCCATATCGCTGACTCGAACTGGTTTATATCATGTTACTCGAGCTGATTTATATCATTTTATTAAATATCATCTCTAGGAATCTATCTATAATCTACACTATTTCATAATACTGTTGCTGGATAGATGATAATATGCAAAATTACTTATTTAATTTAATAATATTTACATGTTTTATTAAACAGTCATTATGTTTTAAAGGCGTAAGAAAAGTCTGAATAAAAATATTTTTCTTTCTTTTGCTTCTTAAACATTAAAAATTACGTTTTGATAACATGACAAATCTAATTTCACTACTAAAAATGTCTATGGTGTGGATTCATATTCATCACAAATGAGGATTTCACTACTAAAAACGTCTATGGTGTGAATTCACATCCATCAGAGTTAGGAGATAATAATGCCCAGTACTATAAATATATTTCTGAATACAATCCACGAATTAAATAATAGAAGATTCCGATAGACGCATACTTACTAATAACTTTACATATTTACACATCTCTTTAATACACATAAAAATCATCAGAATTTAAATTGTCTTATTGGTAGATTTATATTCTTGCCTGCCATAACAAAAAAACTGCTTACTGTCTAAGCAGCGAAATTTAGAAATCATCTGGATTTTGACATCAAGACAATGTTCTCGATAAAGGATGGATTGAAAAGTCCTACGCCTCCTAAATTCTAGTCTTCTATGCTCTTGTATTTTTCTTCATCCATACCAACTCATTTATTTTTTTTTTAACATGCAACGTAAATTTTATTAAACAACCATTTTTTCAAAACTTATTGTTACGATTAAAGAGAAGAGGTTATGACTAATTGGATTTAATTTTTTTTGAAATAAGATGTAGATGCTAATATATTTTTAGGTAAATAATATATTGAATAATAATAATATCTTATATTAATTAGATTCTTATTAACTAAGGACCGTAATTTCGTTGCAAGAGTAATACAGTTTATTTTCAATGATTAACACCAATATGGTATGGCTTTACTTATTAATCACTCACTACTTTGAGTAGCAAATGCTAGCCTGAAATAAATCCAGTCATGGCAGGAGACAAACCGCTTTGTTGTAACAATTTCATAATAAATGAAAATTTATTTAACTTTATTGTTGCAAACCGTTATTTTTCTTTATCACGTCATGTTCTATTTTGTTATAACCGATCTTTTATTAACTACGCTTATGATTGTAAAGCATAAGCGTAGTTAAAATAAAATAAAGTAATCATTTTTACACTTCCTCATATTTGCGACGTTTACCGCCAAGACGAATTTAATCTTTGTCAAATAGTAGAAACCTTTTAAAATACTTCTACAAATTTCTATTCTCCTATCAAATGCGGTTCAATCGCCTTGGGCCGAGAGCCCAAATAAATCAAAAGATGAAATCTCCAATCATTCGAAGGATTAACTGTCTGCTAATTAAATATGGCCTTTAATCTGGACACCAGCGAAGTTCATTTAATCTCTTTTAATTTATTACTTGTCATTTCTTATTAAATTGAATCATCGCTTTCTCAGCTAAGCTTTGCTAACTTTTTTTTCTCCGTAACAAATTACGACGTCCGCCTCGAACTCCGTGTCTCATATTATAAAATGAAAAATCCTATCGCTATTTATTAAGTATGGACTTTGTTGAATAAATATGATCCTAACTTAAAGAGTTATTATTGTTTGAAAGGAAAATAAAAGTTCATTGATTATCATATAACACAATCAATTTATGACGAAATGCCTTTGACAAATTTGTATTTTTGCTCGTGAATATTTAACACCATGTGTAGATTTATTGTGACGCTAGATATTTTGAATATGTTGAAAACTGTTATCGATTTTATTTTCATAGCTTTTAGGTAAAGTTATGCCTTAATAGTTCGTCACAATGTGAGTGCAACTAAATGTCGCAACGCAACGAAGTATCTAATTAAATAGACAGATTTTAGTCTAAATAAAAATACACAGTTTTAAATGTATATTTCTATTACAGCAGTATTACTGTATTATTTAATCTACTTTTTATATCGTATATTCTTAAAAAAAATGTTTAAGGAAATACAATAAAAAAAAAGAAATGAAATCGTAAAAAATGTTTTATCTGTCATTTTTTACATTATTACAATCCTAAAATTCATACGAAGTTAGGGCTCTCTCTTCTAAATTTTGTAAATTTTTACTTAAAGAGATGTAGTTGTTAACATATTTCTATGTGGGAATTTGCAACACATTTGCTATTGTAGAATTTTAAATAATTTTTATTTTATTTGAAGTAATATCCCGTTAAGTGCTTGAAAGTTATTCTTTTTAAAGATGACACCTTAAATGAACTTTAGTATTGTACCATACAGCTGATCGCAGACCAAAAACGTCTGCACGACAGTACATCCGACCCTTTTATTGTCAGCTCCAGGTTTCCTCATTAAAACTTTCTATCGTTGTTCAATAGTAAGGCAAAGTTTGTTCTTTTAGCTTCTGTCTTCATGTGGCGTATTCACTGAGCAAGCGACATAAGTCTCCTATTTGAGAACGTTTAAATTTTCTCAAACTTTCTTTTAATGAGCGGTGAAATTATGGCGTACTCATTTTTTCCTAGACTTACTATCTTAAATATCTGTAAAGAAAAATATTAACAAAACTTTAATATCATAATGTATTTTCAAGGAACGTTCACTGAAGTCGACAGAACTACTATAATGTTGAGCCTGTACCGGCACACGTAAATAATAGATGTTGTTCGTTTTCGCTTTTTGTTTTTTTATATGAAAAAAGACAACGTTCGCATGCACCAAGCGCAATGGTAAATTCCTAAAGTTTTTGTTTAGTTAATATATTGTTCATTATTGTTTCATTAATAATATTGAGGATAAAATTATAATGGAAAAGTGTATGAGAGACAAATATTTGGCCTTTAATTTACGAAAGATATTTCGTAAAAATATATTTCTTAAAAGTAATACAGCGCTATCTTCTAGCGAAAGCTAGATAACGGGTTGTTGTTATTACTATCTATTTCAGATGGTGCTTATGTATGCTACACTGAAATAAATAAAAGATAATTAATTTGCAAGGTTTTAATTAAGAAATGCACCGATATGCGCGGGATCAAATATACTACTTCAGAAAGAACTATTATTCAAGTTAAAATGATACTGTATGAAGACTCCGTAAACATGAAGGGCATGTATGCTAAAATACTGTTAAGGGCAATTTTTTATTCTGCAATAAGAGTATCTCTCGGTGCTTTTGTCGTTAGTTGAAGTATACCAATAATTTTTTTTAGACTACCGATATATTAAATGATGTATATATATATATATATATATATATATATATATATATATATATATATATATCAGATAGTGACATGGCGCAATTTTCCAGCCTGATGTTATGATGGTGGTCATATAGTCAAACGAATGTCGTTAGTTAGCCATACTTCAGTATATGGTTCTCACAGGTTACGTAATTATTGGATCAGGTTAATGAGCTATTAAAATAGATGAAGTCTACTTAACTAACGGTGGTCAAAAAATGTTAAATTAATTTGTAGTAACTACCAATTAAAATGAAGTTTTCATTATATTTTACTTCACTCGAATGAAATAATTGCAGGTTGAATTTTGAATAAAAGAAAAAAAAATTTTATTTTGTGCTTTAATTTACTATTATAGGATATAAGTAGTAATGACGTAAATATAAAAAAAGATTATATAAAAAACTACATTAGTATTTAAGCAGATTTTATATCCTTGATGAAAAATTCTACAAAGTTATATCATTAAAATTTACATACATAGGTTAAATAACATTGCAAGTATAGTTATTATCGACAAAGCGTATGTATTACTAGCTGAAAATTCTTGCTCATTATTAATTTTTTTAATGAAAATTTAATCCTTTGCAGAGACTTTTTCTTGTTAATCCCGATCTGCCTTTTTTTCATTACATCAAGACATAGCGTATACACGTATTGTACCATGTAACTAATATCATATTAAAGTCACTAATGTTTTGAAGTTCTAAATTAAATGACTTAAATGTTATGCACCATTTTTAGTGTTATGTACCTCAAAAGAAAAAAGAACGAATCTTTATTATATCACTCACAACAAAAGCATATGAACTAGCACATAAATCGACAATTAAGACTCAAAAATATTTATATGGAAAGTTTAAGGTGAGCAAATCAAATATAATTTTAGGTGACATATTTTCAGAGACCTATTGGAAAATGCATAAAAAATATGTTACTAGGGGGGAGTTACACATTATTTCCATATATATATATGTACATATATATGTATATAGAGTTCAGGTTATTTCTCATTTCAAATTATCATTGAAAGAAAAAACCAATCAATAAAAAGTAAAAACAGATTTGAGCAATAGCGATGCATCTTTCAAGTTTAGACATTATTACATTTAAAAGAATCATAACAGAGATTTAATTGAAGGTAATAAAAATACAATGTAGTTTTGATTAGAATTAGACTTGGCATTACATCATTTCGAGTATTTACATAAATATTTATCAAAGACAATCCACGAGCAATTGACTGAAAGAAATTGTAAAATAGGTAGAGAAAATAATAAAGCGATCTCTTGTCTACGAAAGACATTTATTTTCGTACCTCCTAATCAATTTGTTTCACGAATATATATATATATATATATATATATATATATATGTATATATATATATATATATATGTATATATATATATATATATATATATATATATATATATACATATATATAATTTTACAGCCTTGTGTACAATTTTACAGTTTTATAATATTAAATGAACAGAATAGATACCAATGCCTAATAACACATTTCATTTGGCAAAAATAAATTTTGATCGTCCTCAACGCAATGCGGTTTAGTTCTATAATACCTAACATTTTGTTTTGCATCATTTCCATTAGAGAAATTTTCATAGCGACAGTTCGATTTCTATGAGACTTTTAAATAATACAACTGTCTGCGATATATAAGCCATTCATTTATATATAACGCATAATGAAATTTATTTTAATAATTCTTATTTCTTGAAAATAATTTGCTTAAATTTCAAAAGCTCCAAATTTGGTTGGATAAAATAAAAAGAGAATAAAATATCGGCCAAGCGTGGGTCTGGATTACGCATCGAGGGTTCCATGACTGGTTTGAATTAAATTTATTTATTATAAGTCGTCCCTAACAAGGACTTTCTAGTGCTATTTATATTTAATATCACCTATTATAATTAAATAGGGGAACAATATATTATCGTGAGTATCTTAAAAGTTATGATGTCTAGAATCAACGTTACAATTTTCCAGAATCTTTTTTGTAGGCTTCTAAAACTCTATTTTCGAAGTAAAAACTTCTCTAGGTTAAGCTTGTCCAAAAATTTTCAATATCAAAACATTGTGACTGCGCTCGGTTTCAGATATACTCGGTGCAAAGTCAAATGCGACTGAACGATAGTTACCAAGTTAGTGAGTATATTTTTATTACGTCACTTTATCTAGTGAATCATCGGCGCATTGGCAAAGTATTGGATTACTTAAGGAACGCGACGTTAGTCTAAGTTCGAAGCTTAGCGGTTGAATTTTTTCCTTCTTTGATTTTATTTTAGGAAGTAATATCTCTGTATCGAGTTTAATTCAAAAACACGTTTTTACGCACATTTATTAAATATATACTTAATGTGAACAACCGTAGCGTTGTTGTGTTTTAAGTGCGTATATATCCAGATATGGTTTAATGAAAAAATCTTTAGAATTTAAATAAAACCCGGAGAGAGGTCTCCGGCGCTCAGGATATATTCTATCTAAAAAAAAGTCGTGTGTTTGACTTGCACCCCCAAAAATTTTTACATATTATTTGTGTGTTAAATAATGAAAATTGTGGAGATTCAAATGCTTTGTTATTGTGCCGTGTTTGAAATATGTATGTGAAGCCGTTTTTGAGAAATACGGAGTTGACAGACGGATAGATGGAGATTATAAAATTTCTGTTTTCTACTTTTGAGGTATAGAGGTCTAAAAATTATACATAGATTTATATGATTTGATTTAAAACTTGAAAAGAATAAAGTTATCTATTAAGTAAATGATGCAATATGTGCATGCGATATTGGTTCATACACTGGTAAAAAATGCAGATCGGCGCTGCAAAAACAACCTATGTGAAGAGTTTTAATTTTCATAAGGACCATTATCAATAGGCAAGTCTCTCACACTGGTAAAAGGTACGCTTTTTTTACAGTTATACCTGTTATGTGATATATTATGCAACCTCATAGAATTTTCGAAATAAAATTTGTAAAATCAGCTTGAATACCGATGTAGTTTGAAAAATTTTTATTTACATTTCCGTCATTAATTCAGATTTAAATAGATAAAAATACTAATGACGAAAATACAGGAAAAATTTTAGTGAATATAAAAGAATTATTGGGAAAAATTAGTGAATATTGGAAATTTATTTTTAAAGGAATGTAAATGCAACATTATTCAAATAAAAGTTTACTAAACCTCTTACAGCTGTTATTGGAAATGTAGTATAAAGACGAAACTTGGGGATGAAATGATTAAGAAGTGATAATTGTTTTCAAAAGTTTTTTTCATACAAGAAGATTTGTATTTAAAGAATATTTATGTCCCGAGTGTGTCTTATGTCTGGAAATCCGAGAGTATAAATATGACTTTAATGGCCTTTTAAAAATATATATTTGGATAATTGTATTCATTTCGTACTTAATGCTACGGTATATGGTATTTATTTTCATTATTTTCATAAAAAGTTTAATTAAATATGATGTAAGCACGCTATTTATATTACCAACACAATTGCTGTTTTTTTCATAAATGTTTCTACAATACAGTCACCTGATGTCAATTAGAAATGTTCTTGGATGTTCCATTTTTGATTTGTATTTATGGGATTAATGTGAAAAACTAAAAAAATTGGTTTGCAATAACATTGATTTTTTTAAATTCATGTTGGTTCAAACTTAATAACTTGAAATTGTGTCAATTTGTAAACCACTTCTAAAGGCATTTTATAGTTCTTAATTATTTTTAATCATGTAGTTTCTCCTTATGTAACTTCATACTTATTACACATTCTTCTTTCAAAGGCATGTGTTATTAAATATTATTATTAAATATGTTAACAGTATCGCACTATTTCTTGCACATATGTAGAATGAAACATATTTCTTCAAGAAAATATTATTAAATAAGGCAATAATACATACATACAAATATTTATTTTATGTATGCTCTAGTTTTGTTATGTCAAGTGAGTGGATCACATCTTAATATGAACAAATATATAGCAATGCCTTAAATCCAGGCTTGTTTTTCCGCTAGCTACAATTATTATATTATGGATTTAGATGTAAGATTTAACAATTAGCTACATATTAGTTATTGTGTCACTCAGATTTTCCGTTCATATATTGTCTATTTTTATGTATTAGGTCCTAGTTGTTTACTGTGCATCTGACGTGCAATAATCAGTGAGACAATATTCGGAATAAACGTAAAATTTTATTTATTGCTTTAACATGCACGTCCAAGAAAAAAATTGCAGCGACTCTTACTGACTCTCGTCGATTAGAAGAAGAAATAGAACATTGGAGTTAACACGCGTTTGAAGAGAAATCGATGGAACATATGAATGAACGTGCACTCACAGAGATGATGAGCTGGTGTTATATGCGTTGAGTCGATGAAGAATCTTTCAACTACCTTCTCTATTAAAAGTCGGCAGTGGTCATTTGTCTATAATCACAACCTATAAAAGTCGATCGCCTGCGTTAATCCTTATTCTTTCATATTAAGGTGCAGTCGCTTTTGTGAGAGAATATTTTCTTATATTTTGTAGGTTTCGAAAACTTTTCTATGTACTTTTATAAAAAGAAAATAAGATTATTTTCATCATGCCCGTTTCTTTTCTTCTCGTTTGATATATTATGGGTCACTTTCGTCTTTGAACTTTCAAAAATGTTGCATACATACTGCCTTCGTAAAAATAGTCATTTGCCGTATCTCCGTCCCAACCTAATTTATATCGTGTAACTTTACTCTATGGTGGTATGTATTTTTTTCAATATCTTCTCCAAAAGTATGTGACTACAAATTTTAACGTAAAATTTAAAAACAATTTGTTTTTCGTTTGTAACTGGGTATATTGCTTATCTTCAAGACTGCTGGCTTATTTTTCATAAAAAATTCATTGATCTTTGAAACTCTACATCATTAACCTACATTTAAAAGGAATCAAGAGGTGATGATGTTTTAAGGATAGTGTGAAATATCATTTTCTTACTTTTGCTGCTTAGACTGTAATATTTACGTCTATATAAGGTGAAAAAATTAATTTCACTAGTAAAAAAAATTCTTGTAGACTCCTCTCCATTAGAGATTATGAACTGCAGGACAGAAAAGATAATGATGATCAGTAATATGATAATATTTTTGAATGCAGTGCACATTTTTAATAGTTGAAGAATCCCAATCCAAACATACTAACTCGTAACTTGCCATACTTTTAGTGCATTAAAGAATTCTTAGGGTTTAAATTATCTCAGTGACAGATTTATATACTTGCCTACTCGTGACCGTGAGTTATGCTCTGAAAGTTACTCATTCTGCTGGTTTCCAAAAACACCTCTACTAGGAAAAATTCTTTACTATATAAGCAGCAAAATTTCTAAATCATTTGGATTCTTGCTCCTGAAAAATGTTTTTGATCATATCCTCTTAAATTGAGTCATTGGTTTCTCCGCTAAGCGAATTTTTTTCTTCTTTGTAACAAATTACGACGCCCGCTTCGGGCTCCTCGTTTTAAATGATAAAATGAAAAAAGTCTACCGCTACTTATTCGGTACGGCTTATGAAATATAAACTTGTTGAATAAATATGAGCCTAACTTGAAGAGTCAATATTGTTTTAACGGAAAATAAAATGTAATTGGTTGTCTTAGAATACAATCAATTTATAACGAAATGCCTATGATGAGTTTGCGTGTTTCGCTCGTGAACATTTTGTAACTTGAATTACTGTGTCGCCAAATATTTAGCATGTACGGAAAATTGTTATTGAATTTACAGTTTTCATAGTTTTGAAGTAAAGCTACGCCTTACTAATATATAACACTTTGAGCGCAACTGAAAGTTGCAAAACCATCAAGTAACTGATTAAAGTGATATTTTAATGCAATCACAAATTCACAGTTTCAACTACCTACTTTAACTGTTATAATGGTATTGCAAAATTTATTTAAATTTTATTCTTTTTTTTCCACTATATTATTTAAAAACAAGCAAATTTCATCATAAGAAATGTTTGAATCGACATTTTTTGCATTGTAAATTTTACTAAAATACGAGTTTATGCAGTAGTAAGTTATTACTACGTAATAAGTTACGGCATATTTGCTGCTGTGGATTTTTAGATTATTTTTATATATAAAGTAATAAGCCATTGAGTACTTAACATCTGGTCGCATATCAAAAAACGAGTGCCTGAAAGTTGGACACTTTTATTGTCAGCCCCGGATTTCTCCATAAAAACATTTTTATGCTCGTTCAATTATATTGCAAAATTAGTTCTGTTAGTTCATCGCTATCGTGGCGTATTTACAATGTAACATGGTGGGACTCAGGTCTATTAGCTGAATGTTATCAAATTATCTCAAACTTCCTTTTAATTGGTGACGAAATTGTAGCCTACTCATTTATTCCTAGATCTAAAATCGCAAGCGTACTTCAATATAATTATGAATTCCTTTTTTACCATAATTTATTTAAAAAAAAATCGTCACTGAAATAAATAGAACTACTGTAACGTTGAGCCTGTTGTTGAGTACTGGCACACATAACTACTACATATTCGTTGTCGCTATTTGCATTTCTTGAAAAAGACACAGTTGGCAAGCACCAATTAGAGTTGTAAATTGGTAATGTTTTTGTTCACTTAACGGATTGTCTACAATATTAAGAAAAAATAACAACGAGAAAAGGGTACAAGAAACAAATATTTTACATTCAATTTATATACAGAACTGATTTTTGATTTTGCACTTTGGTTTGCAAAAGGAAATTAATTAAAATTTAATTTTATACAATAATTTAGCACCATATTCTAGCAGAAACTTGATAATGAATTCTTGTGGTTATTACCTTATTACACACCAGATGGCACACAGAACGCTGGGAATGAAAATATTAAATAATTAATTCGAAAAATTATAGTCAACAAATGCACTATCGAGTATCGAGTGTACCATTGCACCGATGTGTACCAATGCAGTATCGAATGTACCATTTCTGAAGTAAATAATAATGAAAATGAAGTGATATTGCGTGGAGATACTATAAATATGAACAGCGTGTATGATGAAATACAGTTAAAGGCTGTTTTCTTCGGTTCAATAAGTGATGGAGAAAATTTCAGATAAAAGTTGCAGGGTCTTAGTATATATATATATATATATATATATATATATATATATATATATATAAATATATATATATATATATGTATATATATATATAAATAAATATATATATATATATATATATATATATATATATATATATATAATTATATCGGAAGCCGATCATAGTATGAGGTAAATTGTGATGCGCATGGGTACATAGTGCCACGGTGCCATTTTTCCTAACTGACATTATGAAGTACATCACATAGTCTGATGAGTAATTGAAATACATGATGTGTAACGTAGTAAAAGTTGTGAAAGAAAATAATTTAATGGATATAACTGTTAATTAGCAGTATTGAATGTTATAGAATCAATTATGCCCTATATTTTTCGAGTTTTTTTAAATTCATTATTTAGTTTTATACTAATAGTAATATTAATTTAACATGTAATATCTAATAAACAAATGGGTCATAAATAGATGGTCCTTTACGGTCGATTTCGTAATTCGGAAGTCACATTTTAATAGTGTTTAATGTGTCTATGACGATCACAGCCGCGATTTATGTTGTAGTAAAATATTGTAAAAGATATCGTATTTAAATATTCCATCTTTTCTCCTTTTAGTCATCATATTCATTTCTGTTCTTCCCTCTATCACATCCTCGTAGTGAGTAAGGTATTAATCCTACGTGCATTAAATTTTGAAGGTGATTATTTCAGATAAAGACTTCGATTAACGCCAAACATTTTCTTCCTATTTTTATGGTAATGGGGATGCAAAAAAATAATTGTTTTTCTCCAAAAATCATATCTTTTTTTAGGAAAAAAATAGGAAAAGGTCCCTTTTTTCTGCTTAGGTTTTTCTCTTATCTCTATCAAATTATCGATGTGAAGTAAGGTGCGCTTTTTCAGTTCGGGCTTTTACTTGTTTTCTTTTCAATTTCTCGATGTCAAATTTAATAAAATAAAAAAAAATATTCACCTAATTTATAAGTTAATTATTGGGTTTACATCCATAAAGTGAACAAATATCCATAGCCGTCGTCATTTTAGTGTTACGGATCTTCCGACAAAATTACCGGGTGAAGACCATTTTTTACCTCATCAGTTATATCCTATACAATTAAAATTAGGGGTTTCAATAAAATTCTAATAAAGTAGTTACGAAATAAATCAAGTATGTAATTCTTGGTTTCATAGACGTAGATGGTAGAGACGACACCATAAAAAGGTAACTAATTTTTTTTGGCAAAAATGTCAAACCTTCCCATTATTATATTCAAAGCCACAGTAGTAAATGTTAATATATTAGAAATAGAGATTTTTATATTATGTTAGAATATAATTTTGTAATTTGCTATTTTTATCAGAGAGGAAATATATATATATATATATATATATATATATATATATATATATATATACATATATATATATATATATATATATATATATATATATATATATATATATGTGATTTTCCAGAATCATCTATCAAATTTATATTACCTATTATTTCTCGGTATTTACTTGTGATATCAAACACTTATAATGTATTTTCTATATTTTATATTAAAGCAAAAATTATAATTGACCACAATTCTTATTTTATGTGTTCAACACTTTCACTTTCCCAACCTGATTTGTTACATTACTTCTACGTTATTTTTTTCTCATTTGTACAACATTACTTTCACATAAAAATCCATTTATTACATTAAGAACTTAAAAATTTTTCTGGGTGTTCAAGAGAGCTAATGATACAAATATATGTATATTTTCAATGGCAAATTTTTACAATAACACTATAATATTACTATTCACATAAATAACGTTTAACAAAATGTTTTAATAAAAAATTTGTTTCATTTAACCTATACCAATTTACATGCAATACTACATACAATATTATGTAAATAAATCAAAATAAAATATATCCTTATATATACTTTTTTTGAGGGTTATATAACAAAGAAAAGCTTTTCTTTGTCATTCGTTTTATGAAAAGATGAATTCTTTTTGCTTAAAAGGGTTTCATTTAAATCTGTCTTCTGCACGCATAATTTCAATCTATTGAACCACGAATAGAAATTTTGTTCGCATTGTAAATAATAATAGAACGGTAATAGTAGGGTATCAACATAGATATCTTTATATTCTCATTCAAAATTGACATTTTTGCAAATTACGTCTTAACTTTATAACTAATTGAATGAAAAGACGAAAAATTGGGAGCGATAAAGGAAACGACGTTTCCTTTTCAACAAAACCATGAAGCTTTATGATAGACTAAATTCATAATTTAAATTGAATACATTATTTGTTTTCAATATAATTTTCATTCATGTGAAAGACTTTTTTAACTAAACTATATTTTCAAAATTTCAAAATAATTACGTTTAAAAAAAAATTATTAAAAAAATTGGCTTTTGCTGCTTTATATTTTTATAATTTTTGCCCAAATTTTAAATAATGATAGTAGATTCTTGCTTAGATTTATATTTTTCATTAACTTACAAACTTATTGTTAAAATAAATAAAAAATTAGGCTTTGTAACCAAGGGACTCATTAAGACAAATGAAACGAGCTCAAACTCGATGTGTTTTTTTATAAACCATTGTGAAGTTAATATGACCATAGCCCTCCTCTGCCATCAGATCCTTCCGGGTATAATACATACACATAGGACTCCTAGAATAGAATCACACAAACACCAACTTGACATGTTTATCTATCAATGGCTCCTATCACCACATCCTTCCTCCATCATTATTACAGTGCGGTACTACAATATCTTTACATGGTCATCAGAATTGAATAAATTTAAGAAGTTTTAATCAAAGTGGGCAATAATCAAGTGTATTGTTAAATAAATCGACTCGATTTATATATCAATACACATGAGATAAAAGTGAAACAAATAAAAGTGTGTTGAAAAGAGCGCAGAACATCCGTTCATCGGAAGTACTCTGTAGATGACAGTCATTGAAACGGCCTGGTCTAATTTTAAACCAAAGTGCCATGCGATTTAAATTTAATACTATAAAGTATTTCAAAGAAATAAAATTTTTAAAGGAATTTGTTAAAGTAGAAGAACGTGTGCGAGTTAAAAACCCACATTAATACGATTAAATCTAAAACAATGTTGATATATTTTTGGGTACACTCAGTTTAACACCGTGCAACAAAATTACAATTAACTGCTAAGGAGACGTGAAGAAAAAGAAAACAAATTCGATGTTAAAAATGATCTAGAACATGTTTGAAATTGATATCAAACTCGAACTTTGAATATAACCGAGTTGTTCAAAAAAATCTGACAAACTCGATTTGCTAGTTTTCTAAATAATAAAACATTAAAATCTGCACAAAATCACATATCGAATTTTTTTAATCAACTTTTTGTCCTGTAGCAGGCTAACTCTGCAGTTAAGGTGAGCGCCCTGTTGAACGACAACTCTACTGGTGTTGCCGTGGTCTTGGAAATGTGGACCGTAGCGCCGGTCCTGGTGATGATGTGGCCGAATTACCGACCAGCGAAACGGTGTTGACGTCTGTTTGAACGGTAACATTTTTTAATTGCATCTTAAGAAAAAAACAAGGAAATGAGTATTTATCGGATAAATAAATAACATCGACTTGTATTAATATTTCATTAAAATTTAGTTGAAATAATGTTTAAAATCCATTAACAGAAAACACAGGGGATAGACAACTATTTTT
The DNA here is from genome assembly GCA_039881145.1 of Druceiella hillmani. NCBI lineage: Eukaryota > Metazoa > Arthropoda > Insecta > Lepidoptera > Hepialidae > Druceiella > Druceiella hillmani. Next base: position 903,002 of record JAYKKI010000117.1, read on the forward strand.
ACAATTTGTTTCCAGTAGAGCTCAACCATTTTAGTATTATATTTTATAGTCTACGTCTATATTTTAATCAATAATCTGCCTGAACGGCTTTGAACGGGTAACTAAATATTTTTCAAAAAATCTTTGTCTTTTTTTTCAACGATTTTTTTTGTTTTAAATTGTTTTCTAGCTTATTCAATTTAAAACTTAAATAAGGTTCCTAAAAATAATAGTTTTAATAATACTAAAAGAATGTTATTATTTGAATGAACATAACCATATCCTAATTTTATTTTTATTATTTAGCTTAAAAAACTAAATGTGAGGTGTACATTTTTCGAAACGTTTTCAAACCTGTGTAGTGTAAGTTCGCAATTAAATCACAATGTGTCCTGGCTTTAAAGAACAAAAACTGGTTTCATGTAACAGTAAATACATTAAAGTAATATTTTGGTTTATCAAACAGGAATCGTAAATTATCCGTGTATACGCAGGTTTCAAGGAAACTATCAGTGTAAAAAGAAATATCCAATTTTATATAAATGAATGGTCCAGAGCCGCTCTAATTTGTTTTGTTTTTAAAGATTAGAAATATCGCATTTAAAAAACCTTCTTATATTTTTTAATACCCTTAATATTAAATTTAGTACGTAAAATAAATAGTTTACAGTTTTAGAAAACACACAATCAGTGATTTTTGAAAATAACTACGTTTTTTGCGCAAAAGCACTATGAAAATTTATTTTCTTTCGTTGTATTTTTCACAAAATTTAATAAGAATTATTTATGTGTTTTTTCTGTATTTTCATTTGTTTATGAGTTACTAAATTATACAAAACTTTTGTTTAAGGCCACCGATGCATTAAAATGTTTTTGTTTACATAGACAAAAATTATATATTCCCTAAAATTCCTACAAAAAGTTTTTTAGCCAGTAATTCGTTATAACATGCATGAATATGATTAGAAAAGTTCAGTCTTTTAATTTTTAAAGAAACACTACCGTTTTTAATTAAAAATCTCCTTAAAACTGAAAACTTAATTTGCGAAGACCTTTTCAATGAATGCATATGTTTATTAGTTTACAAATGAAAAAAAGGGGAATTACAGTTTTGCTATAATATTAAATAAAATAAGCTCTATTGTTAATATAAATTATTTATTGACTTTATTTCAACAGGATCCCCGTCCACTGTTTAATTCTCCTAAGAAAAAGAAACTACATCATAAAATCATGAGATTGGACGTGATTGCTAATTTTCTTAGTTTTCAAGTAACGAACAGATGCGAATCATGCAATTCTCACTTGTTTGTTTGTGATAAGCCTACAAACTTCATTACTCTGAGAAACAGAAATTGTGTCATTAAATCATGGGGTTTGTCGTGACCCATCCCCAGCTCATTTTAGTTTTCCGTGGGGGAAGGAACTGTGCCATAAATTCATGAGATATACAATTCGTCGCCCGCATGGTTAAACGCTACAATAAACAAAAAACTGTCTCATAAAATTAAAAAAAATTGCGCAATCCTTCGCCCGCTGAGAACAATTTACGGAATAAGAAAAACTATGTTAGAGAATCATGGAGTTTCGCATGTTCCGTAGTCTGTGTCATTAAATCATTACAAGTTGCAGATTGAAAAAATACTAGCTAAGTACAATGCATAAGTTAGAACTTAAAATCAGTAGTAGTTTTGAACTTTATTTTTTGATTGGAAAAATTTAGATTTTGTTGGACTTAAAGTTATTTGAAATTATTAAATTTTCACGAAAATAAGAATAAATTTTTATTCTTTATGAAGAAAAATTGACAAAAGTAACTATGCAGAAGCACTTGGATACTAGTAAAACTTTATAAGAAACAATGCCACGCAAAAACAATACTTCGAAAAGTATTAGGAAATTAGTTACTTTAAAATAAAGTGACGATGTCATAATTCGATTTTTATTATTTAGCTATTAAAGAACTCAATTTAACATGGATGCCAATTAACTTACTCAATTAACTTTTATGCCGTAAGATTATGATTAAATTACAACGCTTGTATGAATAAGGACTAGTTTTATGAAATAGTAAATATATAATATCAATACTTTATTTCACCAAAAAAGGGTCAGGAACTATCCGTACACAGACAGAATTCACACATATTAGTATATAGATTTATAAAATTGGTTAGTTTAAAGGGAAATAACCAACTTCTTACTAATAAATTTTATGTAGTTGCTCAAATTTATTTTATTTCTTTTTAGAGCTTTGAGATATATTCTCGCCAAATGTGGCTAATTTCGTGAGCAGAAAATATTTTTTGACAAATAAGTTTTTTTTAAGACAATATATAATAAAAATATATAGCATAGTGGTATTTTGAAAAATTATTACTTTTATACAATATTTTTTCTTTAATTGTTTTTGCAAAATCAAATGAAAAGTTATTTGCATCCTTTTTTCTGTATTCAAATTTGTTTATGAGTCTCTAAATTGTACAAGAATTGTATGTTGACGCTTATGACAAAAATTACATTGACGTGTTTTCGTTTAGGGTGTAAAAATTATATTACTGTGTTTCGTTTCGGATAAAAATTTAGGTTTTCAAAAACTTTGTAATTCATTATAACACCAGACACTTTGTAACTCATTATAACTCGGATGCACATAATTGTAACAAAAATTTAGTCATTTAATTTTAAAAAAGCCGTTACTTAAATAAAGATAAAATGGTAATAATTTAATTAACGAAGACTTTTCCATAAATTAGTATTTTTATTGGTTTACAAAAGATTTAAAAATAGAGCTAGTAATAAAATTCATACTTATTATAAAATTTATAAATATATGCTAGTTGTTACAAAACTTGTATTAAAGCAAATTAAACTGTATTATTAATATCATTTATTTGTTGATTCACGTACGACATATATTAAAAACAAACATTCTTAATATTCAGTTGCACATGATCCGTCGTCCATTGTATTCATTTGTCTTAGACAGAATAAGAAAAAAATATTGTCACAGATTTATGAGATTTTATATGATCCGTCGAGTTAATTTTGCACTTGGAAAATATTTTTGTTTATAATGTTCTTATAAGACTGTACTTGTTAACTTTAGTACGTCAAATAAATCGTTCGTTTTTTAATTATTTAAAAAGGAATGAACAGTTATGATGATAATTTAAATATTTACTTTTTTTCTGTGTGATAAAAACAGCGCATTTGCAATAAAATTATTTTACAGTTGGAATACTAGTTTTAAATTTTAGAAAAATCTTGGTTCTGTATGTGGAGATCTAAAGAGAATTATGTAGCACTCGTTGAAATAAAATTCAGAGTAAAAATAAGAAAAAAATTAAATAATCTTTATACCAACATAAATTATTATCAAAAGACAAAAACTGCCACATATAACAAAAAAGATGAAAAATGCGAGCAAAAATATTCTGGAAAAAAGTAGTCATGAAGGAAAAGAAGCAAAGCGTAAACGATTCCCTGTACGCACAGAAACTTTTTTTTACGATTTAAGTAATACCTATTTAAGTTTTGCGAGTAACGTATGTGTTACTTAATCCAGAAACAACATTAATCATTACAAACCTTACATATTTTTGTCTATTCTGCCCATATGGTTTCGGAATGGTGTTGACACATTACTAGTTACCTTATAAATATATGTTATATAATAATAACTAGATAACCACACAGTTTAACAAAATACTTACTAGGGATTTTAATTAAATTTTTGATCGTTATGTTAATTAAAGTGATTTTACTTCGATGTTGGTTACTTTATTGAAGTGAAGCTTCGTTAGCGACTCTGAGCTATTCTATCAGGTTAAAATTGTGTAACGCTCGGGACATATTCAACAGACGGCGGGTCTGCCCGAACGCAAACAAGATGGCAATCGAGAATGTTAAAAAAATTATTTAAACGCTAATTTTGATGTTGCCATCGAATTTTGTGGCTTTAGTGCATTTAGTTTTATGTACTGTATAATGCAAATATTACAGATCATATTATCATTTATTCAATAGCTTCAAGTAAAAATTCATTAGGCATGCTAAGGTAACTTTCTAAAAATTTAGTTTTAATCAGAACAAAGAGTAAAAAAGAAGAAACTTCTAAATAACTAATAATATTATATAGTTTCCTATATTGTACAGCAAGGTATCAAATATATAATAAAAAGCGTATGCAACCATTCAATATACTATTTACTTAGTTAAGAAGTGAAAAGAAATATAATCTACTGCCATCATTCAATTGACTCCGACTGCCACGTAAACAGATGGCAATATTAGTTTTCTATCTAATTAACACACACTTTTTTACGTATCTAAATCGTGAATTATCCCAATGATAAGTTCATAGCCTTATTCGAAATGCCCAAATAATACGATAAAACTTTTCCTACGTTGAAATATTTATATTCATTTGGCACGTACATATATGTTGAGCTTAGAAAATAATATCGGGCAATTATTTTCGAAGCTGTTCCAGTCGTGTCAAATAAAACCAGTGCATTGTTCTTAAGGTATTAAATATATTTGCCATGTAAGCTAATCGGAAACCAAAACGTTCTATTTTATATCGCTAATTATGATATCTTTCATCTTACATTGCTCCTTCTTAAGTATTCATTGGTTATGAAGTCCACGGTCGTTACCTAAATTAATTGGATTCTATCTGCGTAATAATAATTGAACAATTGTGTGTAACGGCGTCTCAGCAGTTGTGGCGACGACGATGTCATTGTCCGGGCGACTGGTGGCAAGTTCGGGCTGAGCACTGTGACTGGCCACCACTTGTTGCTGTCGAGGGTGTGGTTGCCAAGGCATACAAGGGTACCGGCCGCCGCCGCGTTTAGCTCGGACCAGCCCGTCGCCTATTCCGTTGCGTTCATCTCGCTCCACTCTTGGACCTCTGCAAGAATCGATATTTATAACGTTGATATTTACAATTCTTTAATCTTTAAAAAACTGTATTAATACAACCATTTAAAGATTGAGTGTAAAGCTGTTGCCAGTCAAAAGTTCTACCTCCTTTTTCTCTTATTTTAAATGTTCTTATTTTTAAATGCGAAAATTTTGTATCGCAAAAAACTTTTGTATCCCAAAGAACTCAATGTGAGCTACTTTTCTAATAAATGGTTTTAAACTAGTGTACTTCAGGGCTATCTGCGGATTTCACGATGTGATTTATTGTTGGAAAACAAAGTTTTGAGCTTTTTGAGGAAAGTTTTAAACACTTATTTAGATGAGTTTGTCAAATAGCAATTTGCTAGTAAGTTAAAACATTTACGAAATTGCTTAGTTTAAGTGGATCTGAGTAATTTCATAACAAACAATTTCATACATTCACTTAAATTTATTTCAATGGTATTTAGAGTTTAGAGATATTTTCTTGTCGAGTTTTGTTTATTTTATATCAAGAAAAATATCCAATATTCACAAAAAAATTGTATGCCTGTGTGCATATTTGGTTTTGTGAATATTACGTATTTTACTTCATATTTTCAATATATTTTAAAAATATACATGGCAGTCCCATTACGTAGTGAAAATAATATAAATATTTGTAGTTTAGTAAAAACACTATTTATATTTTTCTTTAGTTAAGTGTGTAGAAAATCCTCGCGGTGTGCATTATATTTTTACATAATATATTTTACCGTTATTCAATATTTGCGAAATACCAAATTGTACAAATAGAAGGCAAGAATATATACTTTTCTAAGGTTTTATTTTGAAATACGGAATACGAATAGGACTAAATAACACAAGAAATATATCAAAGCCCAAATTTCTATGCCAGGTGTTACCATTGTCATTATTAAAAACCATTCTCCCATTACCACAAAAACAATTAAAATATTTATGTCCTAAATAGTGTCTACGTCATAAGTGTATGTCATAAATAAAATGTTTCGACAAATAAGTTAACATTTGTTGAGGTTTTTTATGAATGGAAAAAATAAACATTTTACTTAAGAAGTGGTCATATAATGACTTTTGATAGTGTATAAATAACAAATTACATGTCTTTTCTTTGATATAAGAAAGGTAAGACACATTTGTTTAACATTGAATATTAGGTGTGTTAATTTTTTAAGTTATACCGAGCGTTACAGAAATTTCTAAAGTTTCATATTTATGTGTTTATTACGTTATGGAATGAGAAATAATTATAAACAAAAACTAATCAGGAATAGCTGCCTAAGAGCTATACAAAGTAAATAGAAAAAGTATTCTATTACATGCAACGCTGCAAAAATGTGGTCCACTCGCGTTGGTTTACTATTTAATCTCACACAATATATTTTTAAATGTTTTATTATGTATCAATTATACTTCGTCGAGCGGATAGCCTATTATATTGATACTTACTTGTTCTAATATTATTCATCGTGGCTGCTGCAATATGTTTCTTTTTTGGTTAAAAATAATTTTGTTCCCTTTCGCATGTGGTTAAAAAAATTGTGTATGGCTTTGAACTCGTGTGAATTTTTGATTGTTTTCTTATTCATGTATGATAATTTATTTACAGAAGATGGAAATTGTGTTCGGATCACGTATTAAGACTGGGGTAAAACCACCGCTTACGTAATTTATTCTGTTTTATTATTCACAACGAAAACCGAGCAGCTCTTTTATTTTCAACAAAGTTGTTTCCTCTCAATTGCCTTATAATCATAGTTAAGTTAGAAATTTTACATTGGCGATTGGCTAAAATCCCTAAAGACTAAAACCGAGACTTCATAGTGCCTTTATATGTAGTAAAAATAGATGCAGACACACTTTCAGAACAACCGAATTATAAGCTCACGTGCTCAGTATGAGACGGCTCACGTGCTCACGTGTACAGGCTTTCTTATGAAAGAATTTCTTCTCAGAGTTTCTTATGAAAGAATTAAATTTAACACAGTAGCAATTGCGATAGCAGAAATGTTATTCAGTATGCGATAAAAGCATCAAACAGCTCCTCTGATCGTTCAAAAAAGAATCATGTGGAAAATATTTTAGCGTTTATAAAATTATAATATATTATAAATTAAATATCGTACAAATATGCAAGGGGCTTCAGCAAATTTTGCTCAAAGATTATTTGAATTCGTCTTGTTTAACGTAATTTATCCTCTTCCTCTTACCTTGATGTGTTTTTACTCTGATATGTTTTCTCTCGTTTAACCTTAATTTAAGAATGAAAGTTGTATGTTTCTATTATGTTTATAGGCATAAAGGATGACGCTTCATTAGATGAATCAGCTAAGTGGGAGTTGGGACCACGTATCAAGGGTTTCCTACCTCATATGAAGTGAAATTACTTCATTTATCATGTCATCGCTAATACAGGTTTCCTGGTACAATAAATATTTTATATTACCTAACATATCGTTGAATCGTCGTTATACTTTTTTTTTTACTGTTACATAGACTTCTAAAAACCATTTTTCATCATTTTAGTCTCAGTAGATTCGGATATACAGGGGATGGGGGCATACCTTGTTCGCATATTCCTGAATATATACTACCTAAAGTATGAAAAAATAGTTACATGGACACTTCAGTCTATATACGGAACTTAAAAAAATTCACTTTATTCAATTTGCTCCCTAGAATTCCCATATAAATATTTTTTTAGAAATTTATCGGGTCTTTTTCACTTTTCACCTTTTTTGTGTTGCTTTTTTATTTTATAATTTATTGATCGATGGAAAGTTGTGTCAGTTTGTAGTATACTTTAAACTAACACTAAATATAAGTAATTTTTTTCAATAAGGTTAACATTGCATTGCCATGAAATTACGTAATGTATTTATTGTCATTTTTAAAAATAAAAATCATATTTAATTTAGTTCAGAACTTCTCGGGAACAATAATTACCATTTTTGAATGTCAAGAAATATATTATGGAACCTGGAAATAAAATAAGATAGTTCCTGGGGTAAAATAAGAAAAAATGGTTACAGTATTTTAAAAGTACTACTATTAATTGAAAATAAAAATGGCCAAATAGGAATCTGGCTTGCGCATTGGTGGTTCCATATCTCGATTGAGGTAAAATTGCTTTATTTGACATATGCTATCATTAAAATGAACTTCCTAGTGCAATAAATGCTTAGAAATACCTAATGAAGTACGGGAGACATAAATTATAGTGAATAACTCAAAAACCATCACATCCGGAAACATCATTGCATCTGTTCTACTACTTAGGCTTCCAAAGCCCTGTTTTTAATAATTTTAGGTTCACGGTCTCGGAAATAAGGGTGGGGAATATTTTTCAGTATATGTTTTGACGAAAGACATATTTTTGAGCTTCTTATTACAATTTCAAACACGCAATACACATCGAAGTTAAAAAAAATTGAGTACTTAATTTGCAAACACATTACTAAGTTACCTTTCTCGTAGATGTGGATAACTGAAGTAATTTTTTTTAACAGAGTCGCATAACTTCACATGTTGAGAAATGAGACCGCAATGAAAAGAAAGCATAGCTTCACCCATTTTTGGTTACACCCTATATTTCTTAAACATATATATATATATATATATATATATATATAAATATATATATATATATATATATAAATATATATATATATATATATATAAATATATATATATATATATATATATATATATATATATATATATATATAAATGTATGTATTTGTATAATTCATTGAGAAGAAGCTTGAAAAAATCATTTGAGAAGGAGGTAAGTGATTGATCTTGTTAGTAACCATGTGTTTTGCTTCTATAATCCTTGAACCCTTTTATGATTTTAAAATAAAGTCCCCTCGACGTCTGTCTGCCAGTAATATATTTGGCGTTAATTTTATAGAAATTAATTTTAATTTATTTTTCACAACCAAATGAAACTATGTGATGTAATATTATTTCTACTTTATTTAAATTCTTTACCACGACCTAGGTTTCGTTGCATCATAACTCTTCAGGTAGGCAATCTTTGTAGAGTTCCAATCTTTAGAAATTGCCCACCTGAAGATGGTTTCATACAACGAGACCTAGGTCTTGGTAAAGAATTGAAGTAAAATGGACATAATACTACATTAGGTAATTTTATTTATTTGTGAATATTTAAATTATCCCCAAAAATTTAGAGAAAAATGTGGAAAATATGCGAGTATGTCTCCTTTTAAGGCCAATATACATTATTAAAAAAGAACTCTTAAAAATAGGAGTGACAAAAGGCTCTAATTTTCGGGGCCTTTACTGAAAAAATATTAGATCTTTATTAAAAAGCAATACGTTGTTTGTCTTATAAATTTTAATTAGGTAAAACTTACGACAAGCAGTTAAGCAATTGGTTTGAATATTTCCTTTTATTAGTTCAGGTTTAAAAAAGGCTTTTATAAGTAAGCGCCCAGTATAATTATTGAAAATTTAACTATCTGGTAATATTTTTCGACCATTATTATAAGGGTTGAAAAGTCTGATTTGAAATTATACTTTTTACGTCCTAATATTAATTTAAGTCCTCTTTTTTTTTAATTATGATAAATGACTTATCCCTTGTCACCGGCTCTGTTTGATTCCATCCATTTTCTCGTAATTTAAATTTTGGAGTCGGGAGAATTGAGGTTTGGTTAAATTTTGTTAACTGTTTTTTTATTAAATGATTGTAAAGCAAAAAATATATAGTGTCCTCGTGCTGGATTGAATAATAATCTTTATTAGAATTTGACGTAAAAAATTAACATAATCGTACTTCTTTTCTATTTTATGTTCTAAAATTGATAAATCCTCGTGTAATTTTTATATGCCGAGATACATTTTCCAAAAATTTTAAATATATCCTCAAAATATATATAATGAATTTAATTATTAGAAATAAAACAAAGTTAGAAAAAAAAACTAAATCCAAATAAATAAATTTCTATAAGTAATAATTAAAGGTTTTGAATTTTATCAGAAAGAACGAATAAGCCCGAGTCGTACACTAACGATTCATGCCTGAGTTGTAGGCTTTTATTTTTCTACCTAATCTCGCATTAACGGTCAGCGCCCTATCGTTTAAAATATTTCAAAAGCTAATAACGAATATATGTGCTTATGTAAATAAAATTCCTACTTTCCCCAAAATTATAAAGATACTTAAAACTAACCAGTCAATTTTGAAATAAAATAACCAGTCAAATTGAAAATGTTATTCTTTATTCCTTTCATGCAGAATAAAATTGACAACACTCCGGTACCAACTAATAGATAGATTCAAAATATTAGCAATAACGTCCAAAATATTACTACGGTAATTTTATATATTAATGCAGCCATATTGATGGAAAAATTTAACTCAAAAGTACACAATCCATATTTTGGCTTCTTTCATTTAAATCAGTATTGCACATTACCCATACATTTTAAATATATTATATGCTCTGTATAACTTTGGATAATATGAATAAGCACACATACACACACACGAACACATACATGTGTGTGTGTTTGTGTATATATATATATATATATATATATATATATATATATATATAGATATATACATATATATATTTATACATATATATATATATATATATATATATATATATATATATATATATATATGTATATATATATATACATTCAATCAAATTCTAGAAGGTTTGTAGATGCGGACTAGTTACTTATATTTATACAATTACTTCCGGAACTGCCTAATCTAAAGAATTTAAGGTGCTAATTATTATTATGTGCGAGGGGCTTTAAACGAATATTTCTAGAGTGCCTTTTATGTGATAATCCTCACAAACATCAAAACTATGTCATTATCTATGTCATGCAAGAGAGCTGACGTTGCGAAGGCGGTTTTTTTTGTAATGCCACTCTCTAATAATCCCGCCAAGTGTTATAATAATGCCAGTGGAAATACAAAGGTTGGCGATGGACACAAGTAAGAGATTTACATATTTCTAAAGAACGACAAATAAATGATTTAAATTCCATTACAAATTGTTAATCTCTACTTAGCGACATTAAAATACAGAATAATAAATATATGAATAAAGCGACTGACAAAAAAATTAACTTGAATTAAAAAAAGTGGGGTGATTATTTTGAAAATGTAAGACGAGTTTTTAAAAAAAAAATTAAGTTATTGTGAGTCGTGATACTTTCGTTCACTCGTGACCAAAATTTTTGTATTCTAAAATAATTTTTTATTTTTCAGTCTAAGTTGCTACAAAATTTAGTTTTTTTTTGTTTTTTAAATTACAATTTTATTTTATAAATATTTAGTAATGACAATCTTATATTGTCATCGGTTCTTGATACGTGTGAAAAATTTTAAATAATTTTGATGTAGTGGAAAATATAATAGAAAAATTACGTTATATTCATTCATAGTTATATTTATATATATATAAGTGAAGCTAATAGAGAGAATATTAAAAATATCGGAGGTATTGCAAACTGAATATTTTTTATCTAATCTGCACCTTATCTCCGGTGTTGGTAAATTTTTCATATCTTTTTTGTGTGATATTTTAGTGATTTAAACAGCTTTCGAGTCATGAACTGTCGAGTCTGCTCCATTGATAGTTTCAGAAATGCAAATATAGAGTTGCTTGTTGCTTTAAGATCGATTATTACTTGATGTTACTTTCCTCCAAATTTTCATTTATTTTTGAATTACTTATTATTACTATTTTTAGTACTTCTAATGCTTTAAATCAAAGTGAAAGTAAATCACGATTTTTTCTAAAACGTAAATATGTCAATACTATAAGCAGGAGTGTGCGATAGAGAAAGTAATATACTTTATCAAATGGAGTAGGGTTGTTACTACATACAGTAAGACAGTACGTCAACCAGTATTCATGTTAAACCTTGTTTCATATTAATAAAAAAAATCGACGATATAAGACGATGATAAATGCTAAAGTCTATAAGAACTTAGTGTTGTAAATGAATGGCCTGAGTTTTGCTTTAAATTTCACTGTAACAATTGTATGCCATCTTGGAAAATGGTCAGTAAATGAAAAATTATAAGAAAATATGACCGAAAATAAAAAAAATAACGTAGTATTTTTCGTCCCTAGATGTACATTACGGAAACCAGCAAGTTTATTTCACTATTTTTACTATTTTTTCTTTTTATACACATAAAATATATTAGAGGCATCAGGATACCAAAAGGTTGAAGAAATGGTCAAAGTACTATGAATTAAGCAATCTTTGCAGTAGTCTTTAAAAGAACTTGGAAGCTATATATAATAAATTTAATACAGTTATAATGTCTGTATTTTCAATCGTTATTTTTGTCTTTATATTGAAAATACTGATCAACCATATGATTCTAATCTAGTCTTATAGTTTTTCTTTGTATGTCTATTTTTCTGCACGATTGAAAAATGTTGGCATTAAATAGGTTAATATTTATCCCTCTCACCTACGAGGTAATCCCATTTACATATATTGTCATAATCTATTTGGTCCACAAGTGCCTTCATGCATATCTCTAGCATATCCTTTACATAAATAATTTTATATTCTTATAGGTTAAGTTTTTGATCGTTTTATTTATTTATTTGAATATTTAGCCGAGTGAAACTGCCGAAAGAAAAAATCTTGTAACTTTTTAATTTTGCGTATATTTTTAACTCGATTGAGAGGAGTTAATATTAAAGGATTTAAATAAAGTCTTATATTTCAAAATTTAAATATATTTAAAACTACCAAATTGTTTGTAGATAATATAAATTAGTAGACTCTAAGCGATAAAAGGAAGAAGCGATGACCACATCTTAAAAGTTTTTGTAAACGCTTAACTCTAAAATGTTGTCTAACTGCAAGAAATAGTGAAAAGAGCAGTCACTTTATATCAGAAACCCATCATGTTTTAAAAGTAAAATCTACGCGTGCGAAGTCACGAATAAAAGCTAATTTAAAATTTTTATTATTAAATGCGTATGTGCCTTAATTTAAGTGGAAAAGCGAAAATGTAATTCCAGCTAAAAAGCTCTTGTATCAAGGCATGCAGATAAACGGGAAAAAATTCCCATTTTATCCGTAACGTACCAGAATTATGATATCCATTCATTAATTTGTATAATAAATAATAGAATCTACATACAACATTTACTATCCGTCAAATTACGAACGAATTTTTTGTTTTGATTACCTGTAGCTTGTAAATAAACGATTCAATAACAAGTATTTTGATAATTTGAAAATATACGCTTTGAGAATTGTTTCCACATGATCTGATTACGCTAGCGCAATAAAAGAATTAAAAGTTGTTTGCAGTGCACTTGAACATTGAATGATCTTACATTTCATTTCTTTAAAGTTAAATATATTCCGCTTCATATATTTTACTATGTAATTTAAATTAGTTACGTGATAGGAGCAATAAATAAAAATTTGCAAGGAATGCATTAAAAACAACAAAATTTAATTTTTCCTGTGATCTTATTATTCTCACGTAACGTAGTAAACTATGCCAGCAAAAAAAAGAATAATTCAATAAACATGAGAAAAATCGTAATGTTATGTTCATAAACAACATTTGCAGCTAAGAGCCTTGGTCTGCCCATGATTGTAGGGCTCCTCACTAGAAGTATCTGAACGAAACCTTATAGTTATGATAACGTTGCTGGCTTCATCTTTCCTTCATCCGTTCTTCTGTTTTCCCTAGATCTTTAGCTTGCAAAGAAGATGAACTACAGATTTTATGTTTGCAAATAACACGCAGTTTGGCCTCTCTTAAATTTACAAATGAATATTTTTGAGTATTAATTGCGGTATGTGCAATATAATATGTTTTATTTCTGTGCCAATTTTCAACTTTATAGTTCAAGCAGTTTCTAAAAAAATTGCTGTGACAAACATACAGACAGATACATAAGTGATTTTATGAGAGTTCTTTGTTTCCTTTTGAGGCGAGGAACCCTAAAAATTAAATTCCTAGAAAGCTGCATTTTTACAGTATTTTTTAATAATATTTATTCCTAATAATTTCATAAACTAATTATCCTTAACTAACAAAAATGGAAACGTTTTTGTGTTGGACCAAATGGAACATTATTAACGTTAGGGAAATTAATAAAAATAAGTTAGCAGCCGTAATTCCAACAATTGTGTCTGGAAGGTAACGACATTTAACTTGTTTTTCATTTAATTAACTGGAATTTATTTGTATGCAAATTCTTAATTCTTACCTTGACGCTAACAAAGAATAAGGAATAGAAGTGGTAGGGCAAAAAGGAAGCACTTTAAAATCAAAAACAAAAATAATAAACCTATGAAATTCATTTGAAGTAAATTATTTAATAATTATTTGTTAGAATAACATAACATACTAATAACAACAAAAAAAAGGAATGGAAATAGCGCTATGTATTTGTTGGCGCAACTTTCTTTTGTAATATTCTTCTGTGTGACGAATCTAAGCTCAAACAGCCCAGAACGTGATCAAAATGTTTTAATTCAATTGGTTAAAGCATTTGTATGGACAGATCATGTATGGATATATAATTTATTTATATGTCTTGAACCCAACATAAGCACTTGATTTTTATGTAGTTCTATGGCACAGTAGCTTTCGATTGATGTAAATTTAATTCCCCTTCTTTTATAACAAATACTAAAAAGGTTCTTTAATTTTTCATGTTCACGTATTAGTGTGTAAATATCGAAGATAATGCAAACCTAACAAATTTTCATTTTGAGCTTTATCTCAAACATTAATAGAGTTCTTCAAATTTCAGAGTAAGATTTTCCACGACAGGGGGTCAGCAATAATTTCAGAGTCGTGATATTCTTTTCCACCCCATCGAACACTTCATCGTGAACATTCTAAAGCGATCAAACTTTTGCTTGATAATTGAAGACCGATTATAACATCATATTACGTTAATTTGGTTTCTTATTTATTTTTCGACATTACACATTATTATTAGATTTATTGTTCGAAACGTTTTAGGTCGAAGTGAGTTATTTTTACTAAATGTCTGACTAGGTTTTAATATCCAGAGAAAGCAAAGATTAACCTATGACCAATTTAAAATACTGTCAGTAATATTGTTTATCGATAAGTGACAGCCATATCAAACTAATATAATGAAATCCTAGTCTCTGTATTTCTAATGGTTATTTTTGCTTCGATGTAGAAAGGACTAAATATTATACGATATTCAGACAAAATTCATTATTTTTATGTCGTTGCCTGCCTTTACATATATTTTTTCTGTATATATGGGAAGAGTTGACGTTAAAACGGTTAATATTTTTCCCTTTTATATCCTACGACGCCCACAGGTCTTTGGAATATAACGAGTATCGTCATACTTATCTCCGGTTTTTGTTTATTGAAATCATTTTGTCATTTTTTAAGATTCGCTTATGGTTATTTTATGTAATTATTAATACCTTTAATAATAAAACTCAGGTCGATGAAACCACTGAATAAAGACATTCGACGATATAAATTTACAGTCTTTATGTGTAAGTCAATACTATATGAATATCCAAATTTTAAAACTAAACGAAGTCCCAAATTTTAAAACTAAAAATAAGTCTAGAAGTTAAGACACGAAGTTATCAAATAGTTTAAAATTGATTTCACTGTAAAATAGGAAGATCATATGAAAGTTAGACTCTGGGTAATAACATGCAGAAGTTACGATCTTATCTTAATAAAGATTTTGGGTATAAGGCTGTGATATTTCGCATAACTGCAACAAGTCAAAAAGGGCAGTTACGTTAATTCAAAGACTCTATTATGTTTTAAGACCAAAACCTAGGCGGGCTACCTTCATTCACGGATTAACACGGTCATTAACATATTCGATTATCTATTCACAATAGATAATCGAATATGTTAATGACAAAATGCGTGTTTTGATGTGGTTAAAAAAATTTAAGGAAAATTCTAACTATAATTCTCAGGTATTCAGGGTTACATAGAAATGACAAAAAAATTTCCGTGATTTAAGTTTATGATTTAAGAAGTATGATCTTAATTTTATAATTTGTGTATCAGGTAATGTAACAAATATACTATTCACAGTTATCAAAGTCTATTTGATATATTACGAATTGTTCTTGAACTATATATGAACTATAAAGTTCTCCTGGAAGATAATAGAAGACAGGAAAACAAAAATTGGTATAATGAAAAATTGTTTCCCGCTGTTGTCATCCGAACCTGAACGATAAAATGGCGAACAAAAGACATCGCAGTTAATTATATTTCCTTCGCTTTGTTTTATTTTCTTTCTTTGGAATTAAAACCAGATAATGGAATAAACGCAGGCCTCTTTATTTTCCTCGCTAAATCATTTTATTCGAGGAAGGTTGTCTTCTGATATCTGATAATTTTTCACTTCATTCCTTTAGCTATGTGCGGCAGGTACTCGGGAGAGAATAATATTTATTTACTTTGTACAGTGTTCAATATCTTTGTACTCGCCCACCATCAAACGTGACAAGGATTTATTAGGTAGCGGGGTATTAAATGGATTAAATGGATGAGGTGCGCGATTTTTGTGCCTTACGAATTAGTTATTCCCTGTGTGTCAGGGTAAAATCTAAAATTATACTAGTTTTAGCCGTACTCTCAAAAGGCAGCTAATGGGTATTTTAATAACTTTTCGCTTTTGGACCATACTCTTTCTATAATTATTATTTTCATGATTATATAAGAATTTGACTTTGTTAAAAAGGTATTGAAAATAATAAATGAATTGAAAATAAGTCTTTTTAATGTACGTGTTTTAATACAAAAAGCGAATTCTTAATTTATTGAATGGGGGTTGTATACGACTACTTGCTTATATATAATAAACTGCTCAGCTAAATTAAAGTTTCCCTGAGAATTTGGAAAAATTTTGGGTCATTTTTAAACAACTTCATTTTTGCGAATGACGGTTCCTTTAAGATGGACAGTAATGCCATTTGAAAATTGAGAATTTTTTTCTTAATATCCTTTTAGCCTTTAAGAATGTATTTCAATATTTTTGTTTTTATTATATTTTTAAAATTTTATTCGTTTCATATCTGCTCACTTGTTTTGATATTGATATCTGTCTGTTTACATTTAATTTCTTCACTTTTATTTATCATATTGAAACAATATATCAAGTCCAGATTCATTTAGCGATAATAAGAAAAGTAGTGATGAGATATTCACTCACAAATTTAAGAGGTATATTTAATAATGTATTTCTGACCACTAGTTTTTCAGGTCCCATTTGTGTGAAAGGTGATACATTAAAAAAAGTGCAGGTAGATGTGCAGAGTTAAAAAAAATATCTTTGAGTAGAAATGTAAATTTTTTTTCAAAACAATTGGCAATGTTCCTTTTTTGAACAGTGCGTAATGACAATGTTGTTGCAAAAATATATTTATGTACCTTAATTTTTTGTTGGAGGAAATGGATAAAGGACTTCTAATCAAATTTTGAATAGTACTGGGTGCATATCTATTTAGTTACACATAGTTGCTGCATTGATTTCCATGAAGGTTTTACTTTGACATTTTTATAGCCAAAATAGTGTTATTAGTATTAATAGTCATCAGAATTATTATCTTCCGATACATTTTGTTTCTTTCGACATCATTCATATATCTTACTACTGTGTATATGTGTGTGTGTGTATGTAAAAAATAAAAAAACAACTGGTAATTAAAGAAAAGTCAAATTTGCATTTAATCCTGTAATAACATTTTTATTCATTATATTCCAAGAAAATTTAATCATATTTTCAATTGATTTAAAAAAAAATTGAAAATATGCAGCAGAATATCAGAACCTTGAAGAAAAAAGTAACGACACCACTAGTCAGAGCTTGAAGTATTAAAAATACTCAGGTTTTAAGGGTTACTTAAATGAGCTTACCCCATATTGCAGTAATGAAACATTACAGTTTTCAATACGTAGAGTAAATGAAAAAAAGTAATAAAATCGCCAAATCTACTGAATATAGTGAAGAGCTTAGAAAATTTGCACTACCTTTCCATTTCCACAGGCCAAGTGACCATAATTTTATTCGTCAAATTTTGATTTTGTGTTTTCCCCATGTACGCTAAGAAAATTATATCAGACACCCGGGTTACAGCAAAATTGTTAAATATAATAAGGAAAATTGCTAAAAAAAGAAATATTGATTACTTTTGACGAAATGAGCGTTAGGGAATTTATTGACTTTATCGGTATATAACATTTTGAGTATATTAATGTAGGCATTGAATCGCATGGAGCTGAATTAGCAATTGCAAACCAAGTTTTATTATTTATGGTTATAGCTGTGAATAGTTTTAGAAACTTCCAGTTGGCTTTTTTCTAAGAGAAAGTTTTACGGCTTCGTGGAAGATAAATTTCCTAAAAATTTGCCTTCATTTTCTTATTAAGACTGCATGTGTAGTAATTTTAATTATATTTGATGTAATAGCTTCAAATCGTAACATTTCTATTTTTCTTGCCAAAAAATTAAACAGGGAATCACATTCTTCGTATGTCACATAAAAATTTTAAAAATATTACATTTTACTCGATCTATGTTATTTACTGAAACTTGCGAGAAATATGTTAGGTGATAAAAAAAGTTTTAATGGACGAAAATTGTAGAAAAATTTAATTTATATTTATTAATCAATTACACAATGTTCAAATGAAGAGACGTCTGAAGTTTGGGAACAAAGTTACATTTAGGAATGTTAATTATTTAAAAAAAAAAATAAAATGATACTAGCAGCGCAATTACTTTCAATATCTGTTGCGACAGCCATTCAGAACTGTCACAATTTTAGTATTTACACATTTTGAGAATCGAAATGCAATTGTGCTATTTATTATCCCCGTTAATGATGTATTTGATATTTTTAGTTCCGAGAAATTTCTTTCTTATAGGTTTAACAAACCTTTGTGCTCCACTATCAAACAAGAAATTTTCGACAAAATCGATCAAGTATACACATATTTTTGAAATTCAATATTTGAAGATGGGATCGTTATCATAAACTCTACAAGACGTTTAAATTTAGTCAAGTTCTTAATAAACAAAACAAGTCTAAAATATTTCTAAAAAAAAACTGCATTCAATCGGCCATTTTCAATTTTGACTTTTTATCTGCATACCAAAGGTTACTTTAGCATGCAGAGTTAAAATTAAATACATCTTTACAAATTGAATATTTCTGCAATACATCGTGCAATCGTTCTTATTTTTCTTGTTCTTAGTTCTTATTTTACTAGCGTTATTTTACCACGCTAGTAAGATTTCTAGTTGTTGAAAAATATATTCGTATTTATGTATATATGTGTGTGTGTGTATATATATATATATATACACACACACACATATATATATATATATATATATATATATATATATATATATATTTATATATATATATATATATATATATATATATATATTATATATATATATATATATATATATATATATATATATATTTTATATATATATATATATATATATATATATATATATATATATACATATTTCTTCTCAGTTTTTTTAAATTAAAATTTGTATAAAATTTTATAAAACCACTGTTAATTGATAGTTTTAAGTTTTCAATTTTTTCGACAGTATCCATGACTGTCTATGTTTTTTTTTCTAATTGCTTTGATAAGCTGCTCTGAACGTTCGCGTTTCATTTAAACAAGGGGCGACGTGCTATTATATGCGTGGGGCTTCAAATTTAAAATTACACAAGTCTATTTTACCGGACTCTCGTGCCGCACTTGTTAGTAGATATCGTGGGAATTTTGATTTGAGCTACAATTTTGGACTGAAACAAAATAGCAGTGAAGTGAAATACATTTCTCGCTGTTATCATTTTCATGCGACAAAATGCAAAGAAATTAATTATTTTCTTCCCCTTTCTTCAATATTAAAACCAGATAATGGATTATATGTACACCACATTATATTTTATGCTAATTAATTTCATTCAAGCACGATTGTCCTCTTGGTATCTAATATTTTTTTTCACTTTAGCTCTTAGTTATATGCTACCACATGCTCAGAGAAGAAGAACATTTATTCACTTTGTACGGTGTTCAGTATCATTGTACTCGCTACTAAGTGGCGAGGGTTTACTCGGTAGCGGTGTGATAAATAGATTCCATTGGCGAGGTGGGCGATTGTTGTGAAATTTAATTATAAAACTTTCAGTAATTTCAGCTAGAGCATCAAAGGGCTGCTAATGGATATTTCAAGACCTTTTCATTTTTGAACCAGGATATTCAATGAACGAATTATCTTCACGGTTATTTGAGACTTCAACTTTATTTGAAATAGGTTATTGAAATATGTAAAAAATATAGTTATTATGATTATTTTTAATGTACATAGAGCAAATTCCCATGTTCTGAACTTAACTGCCTCCATAAGCTATTAAACAAAATACCGATAATTTTGAAAAACTCTTCTGTTCCTTTTTAAATTTTGCAATAATGACTCTTTTCAAATAAAAGTGATACCAATATAAAACTAAAATTTTACTAAAAAAAAATGGATATTTTTTGTGTTAAAGTTACTCAGAACAAAATGAAAAAGTAAAATAAAATGTGTTGTCTAATTTCTCTTCTATTTTATAATATTGTACGAAAGAGAACAAGTTTTTCTCATTCATTTTTCACTCGAGTCAAGTAAGGAAACTCATATTTAATTTCAACTGCTCCTAATTTTCTATAAAACATCTTTTGTGTGGCGACATCTAAAACTTGAAAGTATCCGCTATAAGAATAGAGATTAAGTGATGAAGTTTTATGTCTTTCTCATATGTGTCTTTTATATTCTTTTTCGCAACACCCATTATTTTGTCTTGTTGAAATTCGAACTTTTTCTTTTTTCGAATGTAGCACGTTTGTTAAATGGTTTAATTAATTTAATCAATATGGACTTATACATATAAAAATAACTCTATAGTGCCAAATATTTGAAAGCTTAGTTCTTTTACCCATCTCACGTGGTCAAATAATTAATTAAATTAAAAAACAATGAAAAAATAATAGAATACTTGAAATTCTGTTAAAATATTTAGCAATGCTGAAAATACCTTTCATTCGCTTAAGTTTGATTTCATAGTTTTTATTTATTTTAATATTTAATCTAAAATTCAATACCAGCAGTAGATATGCGATATCGAAGAATGCAATAAGATACAAAATGTCAGTTTTTAAATGTTTCTTTTTTCATTATAAGTCGTTAGTCTACATTCCCTAAATTTAGTTTAAACTCCAGATCAAGTTGAATGATAAACATATTGTTGAGCAATAAACATAAGTTGAAAAGTTTCAAGCAAGATTTAGGATATCATTTTATGGGTCAAATAATGCAAACGGAAATTGTTGCAATTGCCTTTTTGTACAGAATATGTCCTAACAAAATAAAAAAGGAAACATTCATATTTTTACCAAAATAATTAGATATTTTCATCTTAATAAAAGCGTAATTACTGTATCAATCAGAATATTTTACAAAACACGCCACATTGTACAAAAAGGGAAATTCTCATTTCGACCTGACAGACATATGATATTGCAAATAATATATAAAAAAGCATATAAAAATATAAAAACGCCCGTAAAATACAAATGATTTTACCTCAAAATGTTAAATCGGATATTTTCAAGTTTTATATACCACAAAAAAATTTATAATTTGTCCAAAAGGATGAGCAGTCACAATGGAACATTAGCTTTTTGTTACTGAACCGCGTATAACTTTATTAAATATAATTACAGACTGAGCAATATAAAATCCGCTTCAAGTAATATACCAGGGGATGAGAAAAATGTTTCTCTTTTTTAAAATATTACAAAGTTAAAAATAAATTAGCCTTTAAATTTTATTTTACCTTCTGTTATTTTATGTAAATTCAAGAAAAAAATATCCGAAAAATTCTTTAAAACACAAAATCTTTGGATTTATAAGCCATGTTTGCGAAGTTAAAAATGAAAAGATTTTTTGAAACTATCGATGACACTTTAATTTTGCTGAAAATCTTATTGAAAGTAGTCATATTAAAACATGGGAATTCGCTCTATCTATATTAAAATATTTACATTAAAAAAAAATTTCTTAAATTTGAATATATATATACATATATATATATATATATATATATATATATATATATATATATATATATATATATATATATATGTATATATTTATATATTAAAAATAAAATTTAATCCTAAAATAATAATGAAGATAATCCGTTCATCAACGGACGTATTTCAAAAGCGAAAAGTTCATAAAATATCCATTAGCTGCCCTTTGATGCTCTAGCTGAAATTACTGAAAGTTTTTCAGCTAGAGCATCAAGACGATACACAGGGAATTTTGCCCTGATACACAGGGAATAGTTAATAGATAGTCTACAACAATCGTCCACCTCTCCCTGCAATCCATTTAACATTCCGCTGACTAATAAACCTTCGTCGTATTTGAAGATATACGAGTACTATGATATTGAACACTGGACAAGGTAAAGAAATGTAATGTTTCCCCTAGCACGTGCCGCATACATCTAAGAGCTTAAACATTATTACATAACAAGAAGACAATCTTCTTCGCATAACGTGAATTAGCAACGAAGATAAGGAGGCGTGTGTGTATTCCATTATCGGGTTTTAATATCAAAGAAAGGGAAGAAGATAAAAAACAAAGTGAAAATAATTAACTACGTTACCTTTTGTTCATCATTTTATCACCCATATGAATGACGCAAGGGGAAACTATTTTTCACTACACGAATTTTTCTTGAACAATTTTTATTTTGCTTCAGTACATTCTATTTCGAAGTAAAATGTTTACTGGATACTCAAAATTAAGTTACAAAAATAAGGTAAATTGTCATGTGTAATTGTAATTGAAATATATCATTACTGAATATATAGTAGTACAGATTTAATTGAACTATTTCTTCTGGTCAAATATAAAGTTGTAAATTTCTTCAACTCCAGTTAACTTAGGTATAGCCCAGTAAAACTCTCCAAATATAAGAGTAACTTTTCATAATATTGTTAAGGTGGATGTCGCTAGTATTGAGTCAAGTTGGTGGAGTGTGAGGATTATTCCAATTGCTCCAATTTTGTAAATATTTTTGACCATTTTTGTGTCTGAATAGCTTATAAACCATTAATGCTAAGATAAAAAACAATTGTTTTTGGAACATTAAATTTATTAAAAGCATTAAATTTATTAAAAGTCAAAAATATTTTCGTACAAGCCATGGTTAATGAAAGAGCGGATGTTATAATTAACAAAATTTATAGGTACAAAATATTCCAAAGAAGATTCTCATTACTTTTTTTAAATAGCATTAATGGCACAATTTTAATTAAAATGAGCCAGCAAATATTTTCATATTACCTTTTTTTTGACCTAAAATAAACTTGACGAGAAAAACTTAAAGTACGGTAGTTCGGCGCGCGTTTAGGTACATGTGACAATTTTAACATTTATTTGAACACATTAAGTGTATGAAATAAATGAATAATACTAATATAAGTTTTTTTTTAAACTAGCAAATTCACAAATTGCTTGACGTAGAAATTTTAACTTTGGAACAAATCTCAAATCTTAATAGTTACAAAACCTGTCAAACACGAATAGAACTCATTTTGAGAGGGATCCGCATGTATTTAGGGTTTTCCAAAAAATTTAATAATGGATGATATTTCTTTTAAATATTTACTAAATTGCCTATTATATCGTCCATATTTTAAAAAATGTACGATTCCACATAGAAATCATTAGAAATCATTGACATTTGGATTTTTCCCTTACATTATGAAACCTTTAATCATGCTGATTTTCTTGATTGTAGATCAACTGAAAGGACTCTGTGTATTTTGAGGATCGTATAAATAAAAAAACGCTTGAAAGCGCCTTATCATTGTTGCGGAGGCCAAACAACTTAAAATGTTTAAAGCAATGAAAGTCAATAGGCCTCTATAACTTGATGTTTCAGGTAGTTAGAAAAGAAGCTTTAAAGAAATGGGACTGAGGGAGGGACGACAAAGTGATCCGTCACGGGTTCTTTTTTTATTTTGAGAAAGGGGATCCTAACAGTTAAAAACATTTATTTCGAACCTTTAGGGTAAATTTTTCAAACTCTAAGTAACGTGTCCGAAAATATATTAAAAAATATGTCCTCCGTTTCTTGTTTTCAAAATTATTAATTCCAAAACTATTAATGAAAACAGTATTTTTGAATCCTATATAATTTTTTTTAAAAAACTATAACAATTAATTATTTTGTTTTAAGTACTTTTCCTTCATGAAATTGTAAACTTTCTTAACATTCTTTTACTTCAAATTGTAACACTGACTAGTACTTTCTGAGAAGTATTATAAATTGATTTTGATCCTTTTATGCAATATGATACAAATCAAATCCGATTCGTTTAAAGACGGGGTAACTAGCAATGATTTAGGGTCGTATTCGTTTATCTTTATATATTTGGCGTACGTCATCGATCCTTATACATGCTTTCATACTTCTGTTTCTGTTCCACAGAGTATTAAAATTTTAAACGTTTATCAGTTAAGTTGGAACACATCTTTTGGATCAAAATTTATATTGAATTTCTTTTGGTATTTTCACTTCAAAAATTTTATGGATATTAATACAATAAAGGTTTCTTTGTCTTCTAAAATTCACTCCCTTTGATATAGCAGCATCATGTATTCTGCGAATCTTCTGTTTCAATAAATTTACGTCAAACAAAATATTGCTTCAATTTTCTAATATTACATCAAATGTGACCCATTTCTTTAAAAAACGTAGGTAGATATCGTCGACTGAAAATAACACGAGAATAATATAATGTAGCTTATTTCTGTCCAAGATACGATTTCCAGAAAATAGTAACAGAATTAACATTCATAGTGTATTTCATTCTAGTTGAAAACGTAAGTATATCCAATTAGACGAGATAGTGAGTTTCATATATTATTTAGACGTTACTGGATCGTATAAACTAATCAAAGCAATGGTCGTATTGTCACAATATTTACTTTTTATTTCGATTCTCACCGTACAATGAATTTGCTTTAATTACACTTAAACATTCCTAGTATAAAAGATAGAGTAAATACTGAACGAATAAAGGGTAAAAGTTGGGATATACGGATAGTCGAGGACAATTTTGGTACACAGAGTCAAAGAGAAATAATTGTAGATGTTTTGTGAAGATATTGATATAATTTCCCTTTCCAAATTATCCTTAGTAAAAGCACAATTTACTTCTTTTATACCTGATATAACGTAGGCAGTAACGTATAAGATATCTATCACCTTCCACAAACACAATGAATATTAATTCTATTACTTTGAGTGAAGTCTCACTGAATTATGTGACGAAAGATACTTTGTCCGTTGAGCTTCAATAACATTTACAGAATCATAATTATATGTAAATATTTATTACACCATAATTATTTTTAAATATTTATTATAATTGTGCTGGTATGAGCAAAGCTATAATTATTAGTAAGATTGATTAAAAATAGGGCACCTGCATTATTATTATTAACTGAATTAAATGGAAGCTTCCTGAGATTAACTGCACAAATCAAAAGTTTAATTCTGCAATGCAGCTATTTTAATTTCTTTTATTACAATATATATGTACGTAAAAGTTAAATTCGCGCTGTTGATGTTGACATCATCTATAATAAATACAAATAGGTTAAATAATTTTTATCTTTGAAAAAATTTATTTACGTTTTAGTCCTGAGATGATTTGGGAATAAATTGCACCATGTTTTAAGAGACCTTGTTTTTCTCCTGATTAAAATTTGGTTTCATAAAACGTAAACTTTTGCAAAGTTATATTTCCATGAAATTTGATGGTTGAACTAAATTTCGTAATTGAATAACACCAGCATTTTAAGAATATTAAATAAATTAATTTAAGCAAAATTATTGAAATCAGTCTGAACAAAATATGTTATATCTGCTGTGGTATATTTTCATTGATGTATAAAATAAAAGAAAAGATTATGTTTAAACGAAGCCGCAGATTGATCACCACCAAAAAGTCTTAATTAGTCGTCGAAATATATCTGTAAGTTAGAAATTATGAATAAACAAAATACAGAATCAGACCAAAGTTTGATATTGCCATCGGCGTGGATATTAAACAACACTGTGACTTGAAACTATGTTAAATAACATTTTTACCGGCATCATAAATTTGTAGACAGAAATTCGAATAATTCCGTTTGAAAAACTGCATGTAGTTTTATTTCGTCATTTTTACGCGCTACGTCCTTTTTATAGAATTTCACATAGAGCTTGATGATGCTAGAATTTATACACTTACGCCATCGTTTGGTTCAATTTTTGCTATTCCAGTCAGACAACAAATCCATATTTATACGTGAAGAAAAAAATTGTACCTCTTTTTAGGCTTATTGCAATCACGGAGGAATCTGAGATTTGACACAGTCAAAGTTTAAATGAAAAAGGAGTGCAGAAAGGTTAAATTGATATAAGATATATATTATAAATATATTGACATTGAAATTATTAAAATAAATGACATATTACCAATACATTAAAGGATTCATTGTTTACTTCATGTTGTCCACGTCACACATATAATAGTCTGGGGTTAAACAGACGCACAAAGTAGAGATTTTCGCCAAATAATTGTAAAATGTCAATTTGACGATTTAACTTTCAAACTTAAAAATTTAATGAATTACTGTCGAATTTGGACTACTGTGCGATTAATAGTATTTACGAAAGAATTAGCAGCTGGGAGCTTCAAGATTATTTGTCACTTTCCTATCAAGTTGACTCTGCTCAATTCTTCTATTAAGAAATGATTTTCCATTAGAAAACTGTGAGTACTCGTCTCGTAATCGGTCTTTATTTGTTTGGAGTAACTACACGGTCACTGCAAACAATTGGCAAAGTCGATCTCTAAGCGGAGTGATATCTTCGGATGCAGGTGGTAATAACATAGCTGTCCCACTCGTGAACAATTTTGCTCATGCTCGGTCGTCTCAGTAGATGGTTTGCATATTATAAATAATTTACCCGTTATATTCCAGACAAGTCTGATATCTTATTGTTGGTAAAGCAAGCTGTTTTTAATATTCTATACGTCAATGATGCGATAACTCAATAAATAAATGCTACCAGCTGAGTTTCGAAAGGAAGGATTTTCAAAATCACGTTCGCGTTTATACAACTGTTGCTAAATTTTTATAGCAAGCCGGTTTCGTTGGAAAACTGACTTGATGATAAATTAGGTGATTGTAATCAAAATAATTTTTTCTGTATCTCATTCCGTTATTGTGATACACTATTTGAACCTTAATGCAAGGGTTTAATCCTTCACGCGGTGTCCTATGACTGGCGCTGCGCGATCTCTTTCTAAGCGATACACGACGCGATGCTGCGGACCCGAATATTTGGCATTGAATACTGAATATTACGAGGAATATTTCGCGGAAATAAAAATTGATTCAGTTTTTTCGTTATCATCTTTTCATAGGGATTTTGTAAAACTAATGATATATTTTAATGTAATTTTTAAAAATGGATGAAAAAAAATTATGTTTGTTAAAAAATTAATTATTTCTTAGCGATTTACTAGCCGATACCATACATATTTTTGAGTTATTCTAATTTAATATTTTCAGAGGAAGCGGAAAAAATAAAAACCTGTTAAGCACGAGTGAATCTCCCATTACCAGGTTGAAGCAGTTGTAAATATTTAAGGGTTTATTTAGTATTTTTGTTAAACTCTTTACTCATATAAATTTTTTACAACGTAAATATATTGCGTATTATAAAATTTAGATGCGTAAAATATGGCGCATATTTTAGATTTACATTACATAAAATGATCCTCAGAATTTTACTGTAATTTTCTGGTGAGATTTTGCCGCTCCTTTTTTCATTTATTTAACTCACTTATTTACTTCCTGAAATTTAAAAGCCAATAAAAGAAGGAAATTATAAAATATAAATTTGTCATGATAGTTAACAATTCATGTAAAAGGATTATAATATTGTGAATAAATTAGAAAATTTGGAAACAAGCAATATCAATGCAAAAATCAAACAACATCACTACAAATAATATCTATTTTTTTCCGTAGAGAACAAAATATTATGTTCCGTTATTTATCAAAGAAATATGAAAAAGAAAAAGTGGCATTAAAAAAGTACTTAAAGGATTCGTATGACATTTATTCAGAAAAAGAAAATAAAATTTCTGGCCAAATAGTTGCTAATGTTAACGAACTCCAAAGCATTACAATATGTAAGGAAATTTTCGAAGCATTTAAAACTTAACAAAAAATTTATTCTGTTTATGTGAGGGTAGAATATTTTTATTGTCTCAATAAAAATATTCAGCAATGGCAAAAATGGCAATATCTTTAAACAAATGACCGTAGTGTGACCAAGAATTGATTAATTTTTCTCCAAATGACGCTTACAGCATCTTGCTCGTTCCCAATATACATTACGAAATTAAAGTAACCATACAATGAACGTAGTTAATATTTATTTTAGACGGGTG
Organism: Druceiella hillmani; assembly: GCA_039881145.1. Lineage (NCBI taxonomy): Eukaryota > Metazoa > Arthropoda > Insecta > Lepidoptera > Hepialidae > Druceiella > Druceiella hillmani. The sequence goes on from JAYKKI010000117.1 coordinate 931,536, forward strand.
GTTGACATTAAATAATGGCTAATATCTCAAGAGGAATACGGTGGCGTCTGGTTTTTCACTGACAGAATACAATTATACAAATAAAAAGATTAATTTATAAAATATTCGGTACCGGTATTAATATTTTATATTCCATTCATATAAAAGACATGGATATTTGATGTAGGTTCCTTATTATCCTAATAGAATAGATAAAACTTCAAAATCATCATCTATGATTTATTTGCATTTTCGACAATTGACTTTACGAAAGAGAAATGCTCCCCGAATTCTCATAATGTTTTTTTTTAGATAAACAGGATAACGAACATGTAAGAAAACGTTTTTATTCCCATCGTGTTAAAGTACTGCTTTTTAACTTCTTTTCCAAGTGTATGTGACAGTTGTCCTCTCACTGGCATTATATTTAATATCAAACTTTTTCATATGTCCAATATAAGGTATATTAGACATATAAAAAAGTTGCAGAGTACTAAATCACTGTCTTGAACTGAGAAAAAAATAAATAATAACTCAATCCAAAAATAACTAATAATTTTTTTTCTGTTTCCATGCCACGAAAACGTGGTGCTCAGAGCAAAATTTTTTTCTTTCAGTTTTGAGCACAAAAGTTCGGCTAAAATTTTCGAACCAAATTTTGTACTTGTGAATCTTTTTTTTAGCAAATAACCGTGGCTCGAAAGTGCAGTGAAAAATTAATTGCTCTATTTTAATACTTAAAGCAACATTTCATCATAATCTGTATTTTCACCCAGGACTTTTACTTTTAAAATCCAAGGACATAGAATTATTATGTTAACATGAATGTTAAATAATTATGTTGTTATATTATGTTATTATATACCCTATATACCCACGAAATTATTAGGTTATTTGTAATTGATACGAGACGTTATAAGAAACAAAGAAACGAGCAAAGAAATATACCGACAGGTAAATATAAATAGAGACAGAAATAAATTCCCTTATTAAATATTCCATTGGGAGTAAATATAGTCGGAAATTAAAACTAATACCAAGTAGGGTCTTCGTAAAATTCCTATTTACACGGAATAAATTCTTTTTGCCTGCTGCTTTATATATATTACATATAAACAGACTAAAGGTAAAAAAATGCTGAGGAACAAAGGCAAATAGCAGCAAATTTGCACACGTAACTTTTACTTTCAGAAGATTCTTTTCGCAAATAAAATATGTAATGAATAGATCTGTCAGGAAGATCACGAGAAATACATAGGCATGCTTTTAGACAGGTGACTGGCATAACGAAAACAATTCGACACGAAACTGCGTAACCCGTAGGACAGCACGCGCGACTAAAAGTAAAATGAAAAGTGGACATTTTGCAAAGCCATCTTCAAACAGTTATGAACCTGTGGTATCCAATTATAGGAAACGGTTAATTTCAATTCAAAGCAACATCGAGATAATTTAGTCATGACAGACTAAGAGAGCTGAGGGTATTTTAAAATTTTCGTCAATGCATAAATAATAGAAACCACGACGGTGAAAATCTAAACAGTTAGGCACGAGATTGTACATTATAGCATAAATTACGAAAGCAGATTACCATTCCAAAAAATTTAATTAACCCACTTTCACCAGAAACAGTCGAAGTGTGAAAGGGAAAATTACGAACTTCTAAAAAAGTATTTCTTTGAATTCTTTTTTAATTAGTTGTAAAATATTTTAATAAATTCAAAAGGCCTATTATTCAACTATATTTAACTAAATAAAAATTAATAATAAGACATAATTTGTAGTTGTGTCGTCCAAAAAAACGACTTAAACTGATGATATTCATAAATTTTAAAAAGTGTCTCGAAAATTAGGAGATTTTTGTTAGAATAAAATTTTGTCTGTGACCCAGTCTCCATATACGTCGTATTAAAAAAACAGTAGTATCAAAATGGTTTCTGAGTTAATGGATCACTTTTATATAAGTAGAAATGACATAAAAAATGTCCTGAAAAAAAAATAAATTATGAAATAACTTGGGGAAAATTAGTTATATCTGATGCGGTATATTCTGATCAATGTACGAAAAAAAATTAAGGTAAATAAGTAAGCAAGGCAATAGTTCGATCATTTTGTAAAGGTATATTTAGTAGTCAAAATACGTCTAGGAATTAGGTATTCTGTTTAAACAAAATTCAGAGGTAGACCAAATATATGGTATTGTCAACGACACCGATGGTAATTAATACTGTACATGAAACGATTTCAATTAAAATTTAGAGTACTTCGATTTCCCGTTTCGAGCAGGAATTGGAATATATGTTCAAAAACTACTAATGTGCTCATTGTGGATGACGTGAATAACGACACCACATAGAGCTCCAGGGAGAACTCGACGATACCAGAATTAAATTCGTTTGAACATTTGCGTCATCCTCAACTCTCAATATTTCCTATTCCCATCATATAACAAATGTTCGTGTAGGAGTTTAACATAAGGCGCTTTCCGATTAGTATATTCGTAACAACTTTATCGAGTTAACACCGTTGAATACTCCTATTGAGAAACATTTTTTTTTATTTTACTTAATACTATATTATCAGTTGGTCCCCCAAATATTTGTAGTCAAGTATGTAAAAAGTGAAGTCAATCCCTAAGCAAATACTACTCCAAATCTTTCTACTTATTTTATATTCGGTCCTGTCAAGGGATGTTTTGTGTCGCGATTCAAATATTATGAATAATTTACCTGTTAGGTTTCTTTAACGGTGTGAACTGATTTATTGCTGCTTAATGTAGCGAGGTGCTTACACCAATCTCATACAAAACAAAACCGATCCACAAGCGAAGTGAAAGCGGACAGTGCTAGTACAGAAGCTCCACTCCTGACCAATTTCTTTATTTTGTTTTGTAACATAAAAGCGCTTGTTTTCATTTTATTTTTGGTCAAAACTACATACGATTTATGTCGCGATTCCCATATCGTTAATAATTACTTACAAAGGTTCCTTCAAAGCGATTCTAATTGCTTTGAATACGGAGATGCTTATAATTTCCTCTATGAAAGTTACTTTTTCATGGAAAAAGAAAATAGGTGCCGCCAGCTAAGTTTTGACGGAACGGATTACCACAATTTCGCCGAAATTTATACAGGTGATTTTAAATTAGGGCAAGCTCTCTCCTATATGTAGGTGAGCATAATATAAGAAGTTTGTAATTAAACATATTTCCCCTACCTCATTCCGTTCTTGATTATACTAGGGTTAAATATGTCACACTAGTCACATGCGGTCATTTTAGAGTGATAGGTGATGTGATATGGTGAATCTCTTATCTGGCGTTGAATATTGAGCGATACGAGGATTATTTTTCATAAAATTAAGTTAATAAAATATTAAATAAAAAGTATTAGTAATTTAATAGCTTCGTTATTTTTTAGAGCGTTTTCGTTTAGAATAAAGGAACATTTAAAAGTGATTAAGATTGAGAAAATGTTGAAAATTAATATATTTGTTAATAAAATAATAATCACCACAAAATTTCATAGAATATTTTATCTTTTATTCTCTGCAGTATTGCGACAAATTGTTTTTACCAATTAACCAACACAAGCAACGAACGCAACGCCGCTATACGACAGATGCGTCTTGATTAATTTTACTTTCTTAAAGCATGAATATGTTTTTGATCGATTTTTATGTCATTTCAAAATAAAATATACATATATTTAAAGTAAATACTGTTATTTTAATATTATATCTTTAAATTTTGCAAATACGTTTTTATTGGTAAAAAATTGGTGAGAAAAATAATAAAAAAAAAGGTTGAAATAGAAGAAAGTTGGTCCAGACGTTTTATTTTATGGTTTAGTGCAGAATAAGTTATTTTTATACAAAAAAATAATGTCAAGGTTTAAAACGAAATTACGGTTGTGTAGTAAAAATCTTGGTTGTATACAATGACGGCTGTATTCACCGGTAAATCTTGAGAGTCATAAGATGTGGAAATAGTTGATTTATCTCTTGAAATAAAATGCTAATTTTATAAATAGGGATGTTCTGATCTTGTGAATTGGTTATTTCGATGAAATTTATATTTTTTTGGTTTAAAGGAGATTTAAGGTTGTACATTTCAACAGATTTCTAAGCAGGTTTGAATATTAAGTATAAGATTAAGTTTTTAAAGTAGTAATGAAATACGAGGTTTATGTTTGTGGCATTAATGGTGGCGGCTGTGTGTTGTTATTGTTTGAGGCGAATATTGTAATTGATTCTCAGTTGTAGTTACTAATAATTTTAATATAAAGAGCACGTCTGGCGTAAATATTAATGTGTTATTATGTTAAACAGTTTGAATTCTTATATCACCCCAACACTAACTGCATTTAGGAATGCAATTAAATAAACGCTGCAATAAAATAGTTGTATTCACAGATAAAATTTGATCTATTTAAAGGACTTATGTTAGGAGTCAACGAAATATATGGATGTATGGATACTTCAATTCAAATAGAAAAGAAATAAACCAAATGCAAATAACGTATAAAAACAACAAGATATTAATTTTAATGACATTTGAGGGGAAATTTAAATAATTGTTTTTTAGTGTGTAATGTAAAAATTTTAAAATAAAAGTATATATATATATATATATATACATACATATATATATATATAAGACAGAATATTACAAATATGTTTACATATATATATATATATATATATATATATATATATATATATATATATATATATATGTAAACATATTTGTAATATTCTGTCTTATCTCATCACATTCAACTATGTGAAAAAAGAAGAAAGTATAAGTGTGGACATAACATAATTTTCTTAATAGATGTTATTCGCAACATTGTTGTGGTAAACAGAGAATAAAAAATGTTTGTAATTAAAAAAAATAAACATTACATTCTTCTTTTTTATTACATTCAGAAAATCGACCCCACCCATTCCTGTGAAGGGATATCATAGGGGAAAATGCTGTTTTATCTAGGGGCCGTGAAAGGAACGTGATAAAAATAAGAACTTTGGTTTATCACTTCTCAAGAACTATGTTATATTTTTGTTTTAAGACATAAATAATATATCCGTTATTTATCAGCGAAATGTGAGACATTCATAAAAAGAAATCAACATTTCTGTTTATTTGCTAATGTTAACGATAAACGCTTTTTTGAAGTCAAACGCCGCAACGAACCCATTGGTTATTATGAACGTTTCAAAATAAATGTTGACTTTATTTTAGCGATAGCTGAATATTGCTGTTCCCTTAAGAGAAATTCTAAACTAACGCAAAAATGACACTACGTCAGACATAAACAAATAATAGTAGTGTAATCAGAAATCCATTATTTATTGCTGGATAAAATCTCCTGTGGCTTATTTATTATTATTATGAAATTAAAACAACAAAGAAGTGATTAAAGTTAATACTACTTTTAGACGGGTGGTTGACATTAAAGAATGGCTATCCTAAAATAAAAATCACGGCATTTAGGTGCTCCTCTGACCAAAAATAATTATGCATATAAAGAGATTAAATTAAAAAAATATTCGATAATGACATTAAAATAGTATTAAATAGATTAAGTACTCGTATCTATGGCGTTGGATGAATTTAATTTCCCTTTCTAATTTCAAGTAATAATTTTGCTTCGGCGCTTTTTGCTTTTTCTTGTTGAGATGTAAAGTAGGAGAGACAACAATTAGAAAATAATTTGCATACCGCAACTTATGTTTAAATAACTTTTTCACTTGAGAAATATTTTAAAAGAAAATTATGCAAAAAACGAGAGAGAATGCTCATTTTTCTCAATGTTAAGAAATCAACTTTTGACTCAGAAAATACTAAATGTAATGTAATTATAGCAGTTAATACCTTAAGATCATTTTTATTAACTTGCCTGTAAATTGTTTTAATGACTTCTGCAAAATGTTGACATGTCAATTTATTCGTTTTTTCTCACCAATTGGGCTAAATATACTCTCAAATATCATGAAATAATTATTTTGTCCGTAAAGTTTTATGCCTTTTCTATTTGTGTAAATTGTCACAATACCAAAAAATTCAAATGTTTTTTTCTGTGACATATGGTGATTTAAATTCATGGATCATCTTAATTTTTCTACCTGTAACTTTTTAGAAATCAGTCTAAATCATTTTATGAATCGAAAAATATACAGAATTTTCTTGTGCAAATAAAAGTATTTGAATAAAGGCACTCACAACACAAATCTTCGCTCGAGGGAAACTAATATTTACAAGCGCATATTAATTCATCGTTTGAGATGAACGGAAGCATAAGTCACACGTTGCGGTTATCTACGACGATGAACGAAGGAGCATTGTTTGACATTGAAAAATTTAGGGCGACTACTGGCGTGCACGAAATATGCAGAGTGAGCGCGGCATAGAAACGAAATCTTTCTCTGTATTAAACCAATATCCAATTGTTTGCGCGAGTCATGGTGGAAACTTTCTTTGCTCTTTCGTCACTAAATTTGTGAAGATTTTCCTAAAAATAATCAAAGCAATTTTCCTAAAAATAATCGGTATTTCAATAAATGGATTATCTGACTCATATTACAAATATTAATTTTTTTTTTAAATTCAGCGTGTGTTCCACTGACTGAACCAAGCTTAGATTAAATATGAGCTACCTATTCTCCAGCATTTACTTGCTAATAATGATGGAAACTTAAGGGGATATATTTAAAATCTCTTAATATGTATGAAAATCAATTAGCAAATTTAATTAAATTTCGGCAGTACATATTTAATTCATGTTTAGTCGTTACGTTTAAGTATTTACCTGTTTAAACAGAAATATAAATTTTATTTCACTTAAATGGATTATTAGGTAGAAAATGCACGAAATGTGTAAGTCAGAAATTATATATACAAGGAAATCGGTAAAAGAAAGTCAAATAAAATTAATATGTAAACAAACGAAATATTTTCATGGCCTCATACTTTTTTTAACAAAAAATAAAAAACAAACTTTCAAAATAAAGCGAATGAGAAACCTTCACGTATTGTATATGCATTATACTTACCGCGATTTTGCATAAATAATGACGTTACTGCTTCAGTAGTGCCTTCATAAATAGCTTCACCAACTTCACCGATTAAAGTGAAATAGGCATTATGGTCCCGTTTTTACAGCTATCCAATTCATACTTCTTTATTATATTGTTTTTGAATCAACATAATGCTCCCAATTTCAGTATTTTCTCTCTCACCTTCGAAACTTTCAAAATCCGAGTATAAGGAAATGGTAGGACGATATAAAGCATATCAAGCACAACATTTTCATGCTTATAAAATTACTATAACATCATTAATTTAAATACCGGTTACAAGTTAGCACCTTACACGATGTTATATTACGTATACCAGAGGGTAGCACTGAGATGAATACTGTCTGTACGCTGACCTATAAGTAATGGAGGACACCGCAGAAAAGTAACCAAATACCTAAAAATTTACATCGATGAAGTGAAAATTTAGTTAGAAATAAAGGCAAATATAACCTTGCATAGTAATGACAAATCTACACGCGTAAGCTTCGCGCTCAAAAGAGTTCCGTCATGTACATTATGTTGAACACTTAAGCATGCATTTAGACAGACTACTATAATGGCCGAAATACAAAAAAGAATATACACAACGCTTCAAAACGAATACTACATATAGCGCAAGTTATTTAGGTTTATTTTCGATCCATAAAAACGAATTAACCACAGAACAACGTTAATGGAAGTCTTCGATACCTGAGATTGAAGATGAGTAGCGTTTTTCTCTTCTTATCCAATTGTCACCATTGGAAGAGATGATTATTATATAGATTTCTATTATTATAACAAAACCAAAACTAATACTAACTGTGCAACAGATGAGGGACTTATAATTTTTAAACTGATTGCCAATGCGGAATAAATATATTAAAAAATATGTTAAATTATAGGGACATCTCAATCGGGTTGGTAACTAACATATTTTCAACGACTACTTTTCATGTTAAACAAACAGTGAATAAGTCAGAAAATAACCATTGGGATAAACGAGTTCTTAACATTCTTTCATATTTCTAATGAGTACCTTGTATGATAAACCATTGATATTTCTGAAATCACCGCAAAATTATAATTTATTTCTTGATACTAATAAGGTAAAAAACCAACAAAGCAGATTTTTCTAGCCGTTTTATTATTTACAATTTTTAACGCATTTCAACCTAATTAATTGTAAGTGTTTATCAAATATTAAACCTTATATTATTTTACATTTCTTCCGATCTACGAGGACGTACTGAATTCTATTTCAAGTTTCACAAACGGGCAATAAAAAATATTAAAAATAAAATCTTGTTATCGTTTTAGAAATTTGTCCAATGCATCCTGGTTAAAGGTATGCTCGCAAAAATATTTTCACCTCCATTTCAAATTAAGAGGAACCATGATATTTTTACTCCTTGAAATGATTTGCTACTTATGTACATCGATTTGTCTAAAACTGAACAAAATATTAGGCTGTGACAGACTAATTGACGGACATTATTTTATTTCAATGACTATTTCTTTCGTTCTTCTAACTCTATATTTTAAACATATGTTTATCGGAGGTAATTTATGTTCGTCGGAGTTATTAAATTTTTATTTACTTTATTTTCTAGTGAGTTCTTCTGCACACATTTAGTCATATCTTCCTGCCAATACGTTTAGTATGAATATAAATATATATATATATATATATATATATATATATATATATATATATACATATAGACATACATATATATTTATAAATATGTGTGTGTGAATATATATATATATATATATATATATATATATATATATATATAAGATAGTTTTCTTCTATTTTAATAAAGTCAACTTTGAACAAATAACAATTTAAGACTACTTTAATGAAATAAAAATTGTTTAAAAAAATTAAAAAAATTATCGCCATATTAAATTGTTCGTTTTTTCTCACAAAACCAACTTAAGTATATATTGGTGTAATACGAGATATTGATTTTAATTTGAAAATTGTTATTACTTTTTTTGGAAAATTTATCAAAATATTAAAGAAAATTACAAAGTCGTTTGCGGGAGTCAGCAAAGCAAACATCGCGAGCGTCGCGTTTGTGTTTATTTGTGCGACGTTAAAACGCAAAAATATCTGAACATGAGCGACTCGCCCACATTGAGTGTTGCTGCGCCCTCGGGCTATGAAGTCTGCGATTCTACCTCCATTAACGGTTATATTTTGAGCACAACTCTGCATCTCTATTATGAAAACGCATTATATAGGTATTGGATATGTATTTTAGCCACTGAGAAAAAGTAGATTATTTTACAGTACTATTATATTTTTTACTTATTGTGCTATATATTTTACATCATATTTTAGTTGAACGAAAACAATATTCACCACCATGATATTATTTGTGCTTAAATTAATTTTGATCATGTCCACTAGTAGCGACTTTCCTCTTTAAAGTGTAGCAATAGTATAACATAATATTAATATTCCACTTAGCCTAAAATCATTGTTTCATTATCTTCGATCAGTTCTAAATATTAGTGGAATGTCTCCCATTCTAAATATTCAAAATTTTTCAGAAAATAATCCCAGTGTGGTTTCAGGATTCAGGGGATTTTCATATTACATTAATAATGCAGTTAACATTGAATAATTTTAATTACCGAGGTAGCACTGTTGAATATATATTGAGGAATATATTTTTCCAAGGAAACTGTGAGTAATAATTTCACAAATAGTCCCTCGAGTTTGTAGCAAACTTGCAAACAGCAAGGTCGATAGCTAATAGGATGGTGGTGACATAATTCTCCACTCTTAACATAGTCGCACCAGCAGAAATTATATGTCAGAGTTTGCATGTCATATATAATTATGTACAAAAGCTAGTTTGATTTTTCGCCGCCTAGTGTAGGGAGTTGATAACGTTCTGTTAATCACGTGATTATACAAAGAAAATAGATATCATCAGCCAAGTTTCGAAAACATGGATTCTGATAGCCACATAATCGTTTATACAGCTGTTGTTAAATTGGTAAAACAAACCAACTTCCATTGGCATTTGAGCATAAAGTGAAACAAGTATAACTAAAAACATTCTTCCCTGTTTCATGACGTTCTCGAGATATCCCACTTCAACTTTAACGCACTTGTGAAGCGTTCTACAGTGCGGGCTGCCGTAAGCCGAGCTGTCTATTTAAAGTTATATGGGACGCAACGAACCTTTTGTTTGGCGTTGAATATTATTTCGAAAAAAACATAATATATTGCACAAATAATTAAGTTTTTCTTGTCATTCTAAAAATGAAAAATGAAAATTAAGAATTTATTCAGAATGAATTGAAATTTATTTTCTTTTTGAATAAAAAATATATTATTTGTCACTATTAGGTAATCGCAAAATTTTATAGATTATTTTTATCTCACATTTAGCAGAGGAATACGACAAAGTCGACATGGTCGACAGATATTTCTATGATACTATAATATTTCAATGATATTATGGCAACCTTGTGCTGTGCTGCTTATTTATTGCGCAACTTTGTTTATACGTCTGCTGATTTGCTTGACTTTTATTAAGTTAAATCATTGAGGTTGTGAACATAATGCGTATTAGTAATATTAAAATAAGTGTTAGTTAAAATAATCAATTTTTTAACATTTATTAGAAGGAAATATAAGCTGTAAATAATCTTTATTAACTCCAATGGAAAGAAATTTAATTCCATGTAATTCTAATAATGTGAAATATTTGAAAACAGAAAATTGCATACGAGACATTTGTGTTATTAATTCCGCCAAGAAGTCTCATCTAAATAATTTGGGTTAAGTTGTATTAAATAAACATAAGTTATATTAAATACTTTTGACATAAAATAACTTATATTAAATAAATAAGTTATAAAAATAAGTTATATTAAATACTTTGACATTTATTTGATATATGTAAAATTTAGAAATAACTAATACCTTTAATGCACGTAAATTTAAAACAGTAAAAACCCTAAGGTTCTGATGGATAGATAGAAAATCATGATTGAATTATCGATGTATCTCCTTTGACTACAAATCCCTAAAGTCGTAGTGATACGAATAAATATGCTGTTTATTAATTACTCATCTCCTACATGACAATAAAATAACATTAAATTACTTTAATATTTTGTATACAGATAATCAAATGCTTACATGTCACGTTACATGAAAATAAATTCAGGCAAAAATGTTTTTCTCAAAATTTAAGGTGTAACACGTGATATATTTCTAATATGTGCATATCAGTATAAAAGAGAGCATACTAAAATAAGTACTGAAATTAGTGATATAATGTGGGAAAGAGATTGGAAAATTATCAGTCTCCTTCAGATGATCGCATGATAAATTAAATTGTCAGTCATCGATTAAGTTATCTTCGTTATAATATCAATTAAAAAATTATGTCATAATTTTATTATAGAAACACCAAAAACATTGAACTTAATTGTCCTAAAATACATTTAATAAAAGCAGTATGGAATATGAAGTGATTGAAGAATTACCGAGCAATTGAATGATCGGATCGTTTAGATGTTCTTCCATTAGAATTAATTTTTATTCCGGGATGGTTCACGTTTTTTGACGTAACATCCTCTTTTATCAGTATAGAGGGTATGAGAACTGACGGGGTGCTTAAGGCAGGGAAGGGGAAATAGCGAGGAGTATGTTTTCGAGCGCCTCTCATTTCACTGTTGCCCATCGTGTGAGTTAGTTCGTCGTGTGATTATTATAAGTCTAATTTTATTATATTTCAGTGAGTGAGGTAAAGGAATAAATAACAAGTGGCTTTATTGCTAAGTGTTTGTATTTGTTACAAAGGTCCAAAATTTAAACTTGCTTCATTACAAGGAGGGCCGAGGAGATTGTCATCACGCGAAATTGAGCTTGACAGTTTCTTATTGACACGCGCGGGTAAATCCCGGCCGTGTCAACAAGAAACTGCCACTCTCACTTTATTAAAAGCCTTTACATATTTTTTTCATGATGACAATAAAGGCATAATTGTAACGTGTATATGCTGAATATTTAATATTTTATTTATATTATATAATTGTGTAATAAACTAGGGTGTCATTTATAAAAATAGTGCGACAATGAGGATGGAGACTGCGCGCATAACGCGCTCGTCCTCATAATCTGTAACAATGTGCATGCAATATATTCACTTCATTTTTCATCTATTGAATAACGATGAAAATTGCTTCATGAATATGTTTATAATCAGTTAATGGAGGTAATGCATGCCGCATAGATAATGCAATACTTGCTCGTGAATTACAATTCATCGATCTAAGCAAGTAATTGATCCCACTGGCTATTTATTTAAAAAAATAAAATAAGTATCAATCCAGTACGGATTAGTAACAAAACACTTAAATCTTTTTGAGTATTAACTACTGAATTCTCAATTTATTTGGTGTATGAATTCTCAGTTAATTTTGTGGCATTGCTTGCCAGCAACCAGATTATCAGAAGAAGTTGGTTGTGGCAGAAAAAATTAAAGAAAAAACCATGCGGCCAATCAATCAGCCGTTGGTGTGACTAAATAACAACTATAATTGATGGTACTGTAACAACGGTCCTGAAAGAAGGTGAAACCCGGAAAAAGTAGGGGAAGATTATGCACATAGCTAGAAATGCCTCACAAGGATACGACCATTTCAAATAAAGAAGATAACCAAGAGGAATAATAGATATTAACATTGATTTCAGGTTAGTCTGTTTCAAAGTGACATCTCAAATCGTTTTGAAATCACGACAATAAAAATCTACGTAAAGAAATAATTAAACAGATTGTAGGTAGCGGAAAGCTATAGGAATAGGCAAGAAGGACAGGGTATGGAAGAAAGGAGTACAAGCCGACACGCGCGGGGTCCGAACTAAACTAATTAAACCTGTTTTAACATAAGAGCATAAACCACTGCACTTGTATTGCAAAATTCCACACACACAAATTAATTACACCTACTCGTTTAAATTTCTTGACAAGTTTAATTATTCTGTAATTTAAGCATAATAGAGTTCCTGATCTTTAATTTAAATATTCATAAATTTAAAAGCAATTAAAATATTACTTTTATTATAATTTTAATTTTACTATTTGAATGAAGGAATAATATTTTTAATAATATTATCTTAGCGACGAAACTATTTAAATTTATCTTGGAAAATATTCTATAATAAAATTCGTATATCTGCAAATTTTAAGAAAAAAATTAGGCAAAATAACAAAAAATAAAATGAGGATTTTTTTCACTTTTTAAAAAAAATTATAATACATTAAGAGTACTACTTTTCCGGGTTTTCCGGATTCGTAACTATTTGATTTCGCTGCCCGAGGTATTTTAATTGGTTTAGATTTAAATATATATGTTAACTGCTCGATAAAATATTACCAATATTTCTTTCAAACGACTTGTGTGCCACATGGTATTTAGGAGAACGGTGGCTAGGAGTATAATAATAAATCATTGTTAGTGTCACTTTAATTCTAGTGCTCCGAAAAAGAAAGAACGAAAATGTGCGATTTATGTGTGAACACCGACTCTCCATGTACTTGTTGCTTTACGGTGATGGAAAGTAATTTTCTAAGTCAAAAGGGGTTTAGAAAAGGCTTGTCGCCCCTTTGGATAAAATATATCGCTTTTATAGCAGTTGAAACTAAATTCCAAGTTCTTGTGACTACTTTAACAATTTCTCCATAAGGGATTTTAGAAACAAGATTCACTGTTTTTTTTAAACTTTTAAAATTATGATCACTGAACATACCATATACCACGCTGCATATATTTTTATATAAAATGCCGAGCTACATATATGTTTCTTGTAATGTCACTATAACATTTTAATTATCTGTTTTAATATTTAAATTTGTAAATTAGTTGCATTACTGGATTCAAAAATGCATGCACACATACATAACATTTTAAGGTTTGCTGGTTTTTGTACTATACATTTTATTGAAGGAATATAGCAAGTTTCTCATTCCCATTGTCTCTTTAAAGCAAAAGAGTAAGGCGGAAAAATACGAAAGTAGTACCAAAATTTTTTAGACAGTTTGTAATAATGCCAATGTAAAATTAATTCAAAATCAAGCTCTACGTCATGTGTTCTTATAAATTAGCGGCAAGTTTTCGGTATTATTTCAAAATGAATTTAACGCGAGAAAATGTCCATTATCCTATATTTACTATGAAGTTTGTTGTGGTCTTAATCAATAACAGAGTTGGATCGGTGGGTTGTAGGTGAGTGTGAAAGGACAACTGAATGTATCATATATACTGTGCCGTTCGTGATAAATACTGACAACAAGGTAACCTGATAGCAAATTCGGATCAGTTTTGATTAATAATATAAGGTAAGTAGGGAAAAATTCACTTGAGCATTTATGCGTCAGGAAGCTGTGTTTTATGTAATTATTCGATCCTATCCCATGATTTAGCCACATCAAAAAAACACCGTCGCGCTGGTTGACGTTGAGCAACTTTAGAAAAAATTGGCGGAGGTCATTAAAATACTGTATCCAACAGACAACAACACCGGTGGTGAAACTGGATATATTATTACCATTCAAAAAATAAGAGACGTTCTTCACAGTAGTTGTATATTTCTGATAGAGTTGCCGACAAAGGTAAAAAAGTATATATATAATATATATATATATATATATATATATATATATATATATAATGTATATAGTTGGATTCGTTCTTTAATAAACTTTAGCTTGCATGACAACCTCGAAAATTTTTTTCCAATTTACCCCTGAAATTAGATCCAGGGTAAAAGTGCAAGCCTATAATTGGGCTACCATAATTAATCTCTGCGCTAAAATTAAAAAAATTCACACTGAATAGTTTCCGAGAAAATCGCCTGTGATATACAGATGAACTGACATCGAATTGATTCCATTCGTGATTCGTTTTTGCATTTTTGCCATGAGCCACTAAACGTCAAAATTCTTTTTTAAAGTATTTTACGTGATTTATACAAAGCACCACCCAAAATACCAGCAGCGCCGCCGAGTTTTGTGTCAATAAACATATAGTTATTCTAAAATGATTTTCCTTGAGAAGTCACCATAGCAACATAATTGTTGAACAAAATTATTTATAATGCTTTAAGTACGGTGAAGCATGTTTTAAGCAAGATATCCAAAGACGGATGCAGTATCAAGATTGTTTGTACTAAAAAAAAATAATACCATTAAGAGATATTATTTAATTTTTTTTCTCATCAAAAAGTTTCAAAGTCATTTGTGAAAATAATACAATATTTACTACTTCAAAAACCTGTTCCCATATTTATTCATAATGTAATATTTTCGTCTACATTACTGTTTTCTCTCATCCACAGAAGAATCTGATTTTTATATACTGTGACTTATATGAAAGTTTCTATTTCAATATACAATTCTATGCCAGACGAAAACCATTTTCATAAAATTTTCAATTATTCACATTCATTTTGCAATTTTGCATTTCGCCATTTCACTTCTACAAAAATTTCAAATTTGATATTATTTACAATTGGCTAGTAAGTTTAAGTTCTGTTTGAGAATAAATTCTCTCATTTTAGTGATATGAATGGCTTTAATTTTTATTTTCGATTCAATCTTCCTTTTTCATATTTTGGCAATTTGTACCGGCTGATAACCGCATTAAATAATTTTATCTGTTTTATAAAATCAAGACTGTTACACTGACATTGATTTAAAGATAACCGATATTTCATATTTTATCACTGATGAAGGTTCCTTAGAGTCATTTAAGTTTCTCTTAGACGGTTTTCATGTTATAATTTAGGGTCTGGTTTGATGTGATCAATCAGTTTTGTTTTGGCCGTAGCACTACCGTGATACATAAAATTACGAAATGACACCATTGAAATACAAAGTGATACCATTGCAATAGATCGTAACAATAATCGTCTGCATTGACAAATTTTAATGAAAACTTGAAAGTATGACAACAATGCATTAAATTTCTATTTTAACGAAATATGTTAATATCGATTGTTTCCTTGAGTTCATTGACAGAACTGATTACAGAAAATGTTTTAATGTTGATCAAAGATGTAATTTAACAACAATAAATGCGTATCGCATAATTAGTATGGCGAGATTATTGTTACTTAAAAGATGAAATCAACGCATCTTACGGAGTATCTAATTTTGAAATATATTCGTTTATTAATGAAGGAAAATAATTTAATTATTTATTTTTTTAATATCTGTATATATATA
Source organism: Druceiella hillmani (assembly GCA_039881145.1). Classification (NCBI taxonomy): domain Eukaryota; kingdom Metazoa; phylum Arthropoda; class Insecta; order Lepidoptera; family Hepialidae; genus Druceiella; species Druceiella hillmani. The sequence continues at coordinate 947,837 of JAYKKI010000117.1, forward strand.
TATATATATATATATATACATATATATATGTATATATATATATATATATATATATATATATATATAAATTATGCAGTTAATACTACGAAAAGTTTGCTTTACAGAAGTTGAAATGAGCGCAATCCACATACTATTTAATATGAAACACCAGCATATATGGATGATGAAATTATAAGATTATAACTTATTAGATATTGACTATAGTTAAGAAAATTTATTGTCGAACTTTATTCTCGAATGATAAACGAGTGAATGCCGCCAGTCTGCGGAGCGGACCGAGCCGACCGCTGATACTAAAACAAAAGCGTGCTTGAGAGCGATATGGTGCTTTTTCTACCTGCTTTGTCCTTGAAATTTTCCCATCGCTGGCATGATCTTTGCATAAGTTTCAAAATGTGTTTGAATGAGGCACTCATACCGCACACGCAACTCACTTTTATGCACGTGAATCATGCAGGGCATATGTGCCTAAGTGCTTTAGCTCAGCTCGCGACATAGCGTATTTTGAAAGTGAAAAGGTGAACGTTTCAAACTCATTAATGGGTTAGACTTTACCGAGCCCGAGGGTGTAGTCTATTATAATGGAACTTTTCTTATAGTTGACTTAAACACTATGTAAGTGTCGTAGATATATGTTTTCTTTAATCTTTTCACGTAGAAGTAGTTTTCCAATGTTAATGTTATGTTCTGTGCGAAGAATTTGAATTATATAGATTCTTAGTTTAAAAATGGTTTCAAGTAAAATCTGTGTTTCAAGTAATAATGGTTTTATGTAAATACTGAGAATAAAGATTCTATTTATATAATATATTGTTGTTAACTGACATTTTTCAAACTGAAATATTATTATGACCACATGTAGCTTGGTTTTGATATTAATTAATTATTCTTTGTGTAATAATTATAGGAATATATAAAAATAAAATACTTCCATTATGATTACAAATCAATATTTATTTAATTTTTATACTGAAATAATTAATTTATTTTGAAAATTTCCTCTTTATAAAAATATATCTTATATTCTGCGTTCGACAAATTTCCATCATTTTTATGTCCCATGTATTGCACCAATCAAAAGGACTCTATTACTTTTCGTTTCCCTTTTGACATCGTTGAACGTGTATTTTGTTAGAATGCATTATATTATAATAAACAAAAAGAATTGTTACTGGTGGAAACGTTGATAAAATATTGCTTCGCCACCGATAAGTTTATGAAAAAATTAAATGGAACAATTAAATGAAACTACGTGATGTAGTATTATTTCTACTATCTTAAATTTCTTTACCACGACCTAGGTTTCGTTGTATTACAACATCTTCAGGTGGGATATTAGCAAAGATCTTTGCTAATATCCCACCTGAAGATGTTGTAATACAACGAAACCTAGGTTGTGGTAAAGAAATTAAAGATAGTAGAAATAATACATCACGTAGTTTCATTTAATTGTGAATAATGAATTTCTCCAAAATGAACGCCAAATATATTCAATAATTAAATATAAACTTTCATTATTTTCATAATGAAAATCCTTTATAAGTTTAGATTTTATTATCCATAAAAATGATTCTATAGCATTAAAAAATCTTAATTATTATATACAAAATAAATTTTCGCTAGTTATGCTATACTATATTTAGCTACGCCATTTGCAGAGCAACGAAACTTCTATTATTTTAAAGATATATTTCATGTAAATGAAATAACAAATAATTAAGCAACAATGAAATACTGGCTTTAAAAATCTCCTGGGTTAGAATTTTATCTGCAAATCGTAACGCTTTTATTGTTTTCACTTCCTGGGTTCGCGTAGCCATCCTCTTTTTTCAGCGCCGATATCTACAAGGAAATTATATCGTAAACTTCCAATTTTCCACAGGATTTAGAAATGTAACCGACAGTAATATTGTTTTCGTTATAATTTAATTTGAGATGAGTTACATAAGATTATTGAAAGACTGGTATATCCTGTTTAACGGTTATGAATATAATCTGATTAATTTTTGAAAGCATTTTATATTGGAATCAAAGCCTATTTTCACCAATTTACTGCTACTATATTTATTAGAAACGGACATCTGTTTTACGTGAAATATTTCTATTTGCCATATAGTACCGTATAACATAAAATTCTTCTAGAACATTGCAATGAGATGAAAATGAAAGACGACAAAATATTTCTGACGTAAATAAGAGACAGTAGGTATCCTTGCTTTGGTAGTTATGAGATAATGAAAGGAATATTAATTTGTTGACGAATACCAAAGAAAATTAAGGTAACAGCAGTGCCAGAGTGAAAAGTTTCGAGGAAAACTTGATATAAAACAATAATTTTAATACTCCCACTAGATTAAATGATTACGTAATTTCAAAAGACACAAGTTAAATGTTTATAGGTGGGACAGGCTTTGACAAGTTTGCATTGTATTTACGTTGGGGCAATCAGATAATGGTAAAGGAAACGCGTATAATGTTTCTGGTGATGCTCCGAACTTGTTTGGTACCCCTGGGGATAGATAATGTATCAGCGGGTCATAGATAAATTCCATATTATAAGTTTTAATTGATAATCGTAAGTTGTTTTCTTTTTGATATGGATATGTTCCATATGTAAATCCATATGGAACATATCCAGAGATTTCCATGGATTTAAATGAATTTAATAGGAGGATTCCATAAAAATAAATAATATTCTTTATATATTTGGTATTAGAAAAATAACATTTGTAAAGTGGCTCCAGTACTAGTTTATTTATTTGGTCCTATATTAAAAGAATATAGAGAAGTAAAATCCTTACACAGTATTTTTTAAAAGTTGTGGATATTGCAAATTGTTTTTGAGCGTAGCCTGATTGGAAATTTAAAAACTGTGGTGGGTATAATAATGAGTTTTAATATGTAAACCTAAAGTTAAAATTAAAATTTTCCTTTTTTCAATTTATTTTTTTTTGACAATTTTATTTATTACTTTAAAATGTCACTGAAACTATAATCTACTGGACGACGTAAATTAATATATATATATATATATATATATATATATATATATAAATTATATAAAGGTTTTATATTACACTTTATAATATTACCTACCACCTGTCTAACTGGCCTAATCAAACTTGAACTTTACTATTTCTTTAAGACTAAATGTACAATGAAGGTTTTTCATTTCTACGCACATTTCAAATAGATCCATCTAAATTACATCTGCGTTGTAAAGGAATGGAACTTCCGATTAGCAATTTAAACTTATGGTTTGTTTCGAATCCATACCCGAGGCATCAAACAAGTTGGGACTATAACTACAAACATTATACGCGTTCCCTTTAAAGGAACTTTGTATACTATCTGGCTTTCTTAACATAAATACGATGTGTAAATATTAAAGCGTATCGCGCGCAAAAGAGGCAGCTATTTGCGTATACGCCATTACGTTTTATCTTTTAACCTAAGCAATTATTTAATTTAGTAAAAGTATTATATTATTATTCAATATAATATTATCTCCAAAATCAAAAACACTGAAATAGTATTCGATTTATCTTCGCTTGATTTGGCAGCTCTATTACAATACATTTACATTCATCACTTTGTAATTTTAGACAAAGTGTTTATTTTGTCCTATCTTCACTTATTCGTGCGCAGAATTTTGCTTAACTCCGCATTGGCAGTTGTTCTGCTCTTTAATTCATGATTTCAGAATCAGGATCGAGACATATATATGTTCATGTGGTTAGTAGTGAAATGTATGTGTTTATTTGCGGAATATTTATGTGGTTACCTGGGGAATATTTAGGTTGTTAGCCGTGGAATATTTACGTAGTTAGTAATAAAATATTTCCAGAGATAACTATTTTTTTACGAAAATCTTTGACTCACAAACTTGAATTCCGGCGTTATGATAAGAATATTTTTACACACATCGCAAAAGTTTGTACTGAAAATATTTGCATAGGTACGAATTATGACATAGATGTGAATTTTAAAGGAAGTGAAACAATTATCTTACTTTTTTCAAATTTCATATTTTATGTCAAATAAATAAACAATTATGAAAATTACAAAACTGTTTTATTGCTTTTTATTTAGGATAATTTTAAAGATATTGCGGAAAATATACTCATAAATGTATGATTACTTTGCTTCAATTCCGAGCAGTAGAGTGAGTATAAAAGTAAAAAAACGGCTAAGTGCGACTCGGATTCCCGTACGAGGGGTTCCGAAGCACCTAACAATATTAAACTTAAAAGTTGGTATTTCTCAAAGACAATGTGAAGAACAAAATTATTGCTGCGTTCGTTACCAAAAGTATTTCGTGTCTCAAAGACTACACAACATATCTTATTCAAATCAACTTTTTTTAAATTTATTTTAATTTGAACCACCTCAATTTAGATTCCAGAATTTTACACACTTTAATTGAAAAGTTAGGGAACGGTGGAACGTCTGTATGCACTGGAATTTTTTCATCCCTCAGTTACATGTATTCTGTGCCACCAATAATATTATTTTTCGTAATTCCACTACTTGATTGAATAAAGGTTCATAGAATACACCTACCATCCAAATTTTACCTATGTAGCGTCAATAGTTTCCGAGTAAAATGGTTGTGACAGACGGACAGACAAACGCACAGATGGACAGGATGAAATTATAAGGGTTCTGTTTTTGCCATTTGGTCACGGAACCCTAAAATACAGACTTTCGGTAAGAGGGTTCTTAAAATATTTAAATTTTTTTCCATTCCCAACTTATCGGAAGAAAAACAAATATCCATGATGAAATAATACAACAAATTCTGAAAGTTGCCTGATTCTTCAAAATTATCACTCTATACACAAATACCTTCGCGGCACAAATATATTTCCCGTTTTTGGGTTAGCTCTAATACTTTGTAACTAACTTCGCGACCCTGACATCTAATAAAGCCGTTTAGTTACGAGCCAAGTTGTTTAGGAAAATAACGACTTTCATTTTCCTTTAAGATTCATAATTCCATTACTGAGTAGCAACATCCAAAAGCTCCTTAATTTGTAAAACGACGCTCCTACTATCCCACTGCTCTGGATGTGAGAGCAACTGAAAATCCACGAGTGAAATGTTTAATTTAGAAAACTTTTCTTTCTACAAATTGTTTCTGTCACTGGATTATATTTACAAATCTAATTTAACAGCTCAATAAAACATTGCCCATATTTCTTAGGAGCAATTTGAGTGCCACATGTTGTTTTAGGATGGCATCTAGGGGTGTAATAATAACTCATCATTAGCGTCACTTTTATCCTAGTTTTCCAAAAACAAAAGGATAAAAGGGTGCTATTTTTGTGGAAACACAACTTTTGGTATTCGTTTTTTTTGTCACACTAGAAGCAATGTTTCACGGCTTAAAAGTTTTTTGCCTCTTTTCGGTAAAATATATCGCTTTCATAGCTGTTAAAACTAAAGTCCAATTTCTTGTCACAGCTTTAAAATATTTTCTAGAATATGGTTTATAAATAACTTTGACTAATTGTGCAGTTAGTTACTTTTAAAAATATTTCAGTAAAATTAAAAAGCACTTAAAATAATAAAACTAAAAGAAACTATGCCAGGGCTTAAATATCTACATCAAACTGTTTATTAGTTAATCGGCCGTTACAGACAATTCTAACGGTAAATAATCTTGCACTTTTCCTTTTAAGTTACGAAACCAAAATTTTAGATAATGTAAGAAAATATTTACTTTTTAAATTCCGCTTTTCAGAAATAATTTGATGAATTTTTGTATAGCGACAGACAAAAATACAATTAACTTCGCTTTTTTAATGCATTTTACCTGTAAAGCGCACATAGTGTATATATTATAACTAAGTAAAATGATTTATAATGCTTAAATACCGTGAATTGTTTATTATGTACAAGGTATGCGAACATACTTAGGACATCAAGATTTGTTTGTACCTTGGAAAAAAACCGAAAATTATGTAAACATCCTTAGCAATTACCAATAATTTTTTTATCAAAAATGTTAAAATTATTAAAACAATAGACCGCTAACTTTTTCAAAATATGATTTTCTTCACATAACTAATGTTTGCCACGCACGTATGTGACGTCACGTCAATAAAAGTCAATAGTTCAATGTATTGTTGCCGTTCCTTTGCAGAACAAAACCATTTTCTTCAAATTTCCAATTCATTTTCCTGAATTTTAATGCTTTTGTTTCCGCATTTCATTTCTACGAACCTTTTAACTCTGACATCAGTAATAACAATTGACATCAGTAATGAAATGTTGGTTACTTATATTTTATATAATTAACCAACATTTCATTCTTATATATTTAGGGAATTATGAATGTTTTTAATCTTCGTTTCATTCATCGCACTCTTAATATCACTGAGCATTTGCCTTGGCGTAATCAAGAATTTTTTATCTGTCGAATAATTGTCCGATAAGCATTAAAATCAATTTTAAACTACGAAATAATGAAGTTTAAAATAATTTTTTCAAAACATATTCTAATCGATTTTTGAGAACCAATTGTTTAAAAATTAAACAAAGAGGTGGTTGAGTAACAAAGTATATTTATTTATAAATTTATAATCTCAAGATGGTATTATGAAATGATTATTAGATACGTAAACAAAAAGAACTAGTTCATATTACGGAGAATTCAATTGTGAAAGCTCCTATGGCTTATAAATACATGGAAATCATAATTCTTTAGAACTTGTTAGAGATCGATTTTGAGGAAGAAATTTTAATCGGGAAAGGCAGACGAGCAAAAGCCACATTTCTGCGGTCGGTCAGATTCGACCCGTAACAATAAGACAAAAGAGCGCTCGAGTGGGACATAATGCTTGTTTGACGAGTTTTGTCCTTTAACTCGCGGCCAACAAGGGCTTTGTATAAATTTCCGAAATGTGTTTGGATGAAGCATCACGTGGACTACTCAATTTTATGCTCGCGAATCAAGCGGACCATATGCGCCTAAGTGATTCGGCACAGCTCACATTGTAGCGTCTTTTATACGCGAAGAGGTAAATAGATTATTATATCAAGGCGTATTAATATATTAGACTTTACGGAGCGCGTATTTACGCGTCCGTAAAGTTCGTCGCGTGTTATATTCAGAGTTATATAATAGTATGCTTAAATAATATTTATGCTGTCATAAGCATTAGCTTAATTTATATGAAGATTAAAGTGGAATCTTAAATGTAAGTAGTGTCAGGTTTTGTTTGAAGGTTTCAAATTATACAGATTTTTATTGTGAAAATGGGTTTCAAAGCGATTCTGGGTGATAAATTTTCAAGCGGTTGGGTGATCGTTTGATGCAGCATCGATCTCCTGAACTCGTTCGTTTTTTTGGATTTTAAGTAATGTAAAATAAAAATAGGCAAAATAACTATTGATTCTATATATTTGGACATATTATCTTAGCATTCTGAAACATGAAGTAATATAAATCTCACTTAAATCTAAATAAAAATCCATACAAATCCACTGAGTTTGCATGTAAAATTCGTAAATTTCTATCTATCTAGAGTAACGAGAACATGCTTGGATTTCGAAGTATCAATTTCTACCAGTCTATCGCTCTGTTGTACGAATATTTTTTTTAGATTGGGATATTCAACCACTTTTCTAATTAGAATAAATTGCACGTTTGTACAAAACTAGTCATTCCTACACCGTTTCTACGAACGCCGTACTTTCCCTATGAATATTTTGCATTTGATTTCTCACCGGTCGAAAGTAGGTTTTCGTTATTTCAGCACATATGACGTCCCGTAAGAAAACTCCTACTGTCAGAAAACTAGATAGTGATATGCAATTTTTGACTCTGTGTATATATGTGTATATATATATATATATATATATATATATAGACAATTTTTGCAATAAGAGCACACACGATGAACTAATATTTCCTTTTATAATTTTTAAATAACATCTCTCAATATGATTAGAATCGATTAAATTTTACTCTTTGAATTTTTGAGCGTACACACCCGCAGTCGAATGTGGCCACGAATACGTAAGCACGAACGCTACCATTCGCGTCAGTACGCGCACACACACACGCATGCAAACACACATACATGGCGTTGCCAGTTGTCCGGTATTTCCGGGATTGTCCCGGACTTGTGATGTTGTCCAGTAAAAATTGTAGTAATTCTTGAAAATTGTTATTTTTCCGAACTTATATATGCCATAGCGCATTGCAGTTTTACTAACATTATCAATTGAACAATAGGAATCGGATGATAGCGGATCCAGTCAAGACATAATTTCAAATTCAGATAAATTGTAGAGTTTCACCCAGAATTTTACAGTTACTATTAAACAATTCCGATGACAATAAATTGATAAATAACTAAATTAACATAAAAACATAAAATAAATCTTATTGTTATTGTTAAACTGAGAAAGTTAGAACTAATTATTAAAAAAAAATAAATCTTTACAAATTAGCTTTTAATAATGTCGAAAAATTTAATTAAGATAACGACTGTTTTTGTGTTAGTTATCATTATTTGGTGAGTGATTAAATTTTATTGAACGTTTGCTTTAATTTTTTTTGCAATAGTACAAAGGTTTTTATTTATTTTTTTTAATTAAATGTTTTTTCCGGTTTCAAAATACCTTTTGCATGATTTATTATTTTTTTCTTAAACCACTAGTAATTATAGCATGTCGATTTTTACAGTGCAGTAATGTACGTATTTTTACAGTACATGTAAATAAGAAGGAATAAATAACGTTACTTCAATGAGGTTTTATCTTTAACTTTGCCTTAAATTTTACGTCTGCACCCGGTAGCAGAAATGTTCCGGAAAAGGGATATACCGAAAAAAATTTTACATATGGCAACCCTGCACACACACACACACAATTTTTTTAATATTCCTGTTTTACATCTAACTAGTGATTACAATCTATTTCCATTAAACTTATCCACTTGATATTTTTGACGATTGTAATACTTTTTTCACTACTGTATTTCTGTACAAAATATTTCTTGATAAATAATCACAACTGATGAACACATAGTCAGTGTTATGATATTATTACTATGAAATAGTAGAAACGTGCGGATGGAACAGTAGCGCAAGGCTGATTGTAAATAACTTAAAACGTGAATTAATTGAAATGAAACGAATAAAATTATTGTGAAATTCAAGTGGATGTTTCACTCTTATAACATGCTTATATGTTAATAAAATTATCGCTATATGTACCCTTATAGGTAATTGTGAACCGTTGTGTAAAATTACATACATAGATTAAAATATATATGTAGACATCAACCCTGAGAAAGACGGTAGTTACGGGAAAACAGGAAGTAAACAATAAAAGCATTACGTTATGCGGAAATAATGCTAAGCTGATTTTTATGCCGACCATCGTATTGTGGTTTGGTTATTTGACAACTGATGTACATGGAAAATACCATCCAAGAAAATTAAATTTCTTTGCTCCCCAAATTACGTAACTGTATATCATTAAACTATATAATTTTTGCTTTCATCAATAACAATCAACGTTCTTCTTTACAAAAGTGCAACTGTAACAAAAACAATTATTTAATTGATTTTATTTCTGCAGATTCATTCAAAATAATGCTTATAATGAAAATATATTTAAGACATCATAAGATATCATAGAAATCATAAACTATAAACGTCATAAACCTTAGACGACATGATAAAACATACAAGTTCAAGAATTTTCAAATAGGAAATTAGCAACAATAGAGTAGTTCTGATTTGATAAATGAACTGAACGTCTATGTATAAGAAAATTTTCAAGTGCAGAATGTCAGACGTAATTTCATGAATAGCAAATTTTATAAATAAATTATTTTACTAAAAGAAGCAATGCGCTTTTTGTTATGTACCTAATTTTAAAACGTCTAGACGTCTAGATGTTATTGCGCGCAAGCTCTATTAAAGTTTGTTTCATATTTTTTTCGTAGTCGGATTTAAGTTTTCAAACTTTCATTTTCTTTCGTCAAGATTTACCGGTATAAGTAAGATTGCATTCCATATATTCGAATTGTTTCTACGGCACTTCGCCAGTGTCAAGATATCAGCTGCATTGAGGCCCCGTGTAATACTCTCGTTCGTATTAAATTGGAAACGAAGTTTCCTTCCAGAAACTCTTGGATTAACAAACTCGATCAAATGCATAGAGATATAATGTATTTACATATGCATATTTCGGATCAGAGTAATTAGCTCTAAAATATTAACATATATATTTTAGAGCTAATTACACTCATCGGTATTTTATTCTTCTACTTAGATTTCGTGTTTTGTTACAATGGATTGCAGAAATTTCAATTTTTTAAAATTCTATTTATAGTTTTCGGGATATTGATGAAAATATTAACAAAGGTTTGTTAACCTTTTTTAATCCCTCCACACACTCCAACCCCAAAAATGCTGGAGGAAACATTAAAAAATTTATATTACTGCGAGAAATTTAACTCAAGGTATTTGCTAACAATGATCGTGAATCTTAGATTTTTGCAATATTCTTAATATTTTTAGACCTGCACAACATTCAGCATATAACGCAATTTATTTGTGTTATGAAAAGTAATGCGGCGAACTCTTACCATTATTAATTTTCTATTTGGTCTTCGTGCTGTTCGAATTTTTTTCTGTAACTTGCTGAACGTATTAACACTAAGCTGTTACGAGAATTAATATAGAAGACCTAACGAGTACGAGTGAAATTTCAACTTCAAGGTTTTTGTGTACATTTAGGTAACTATTACATTCTTGTAAATCAAAAACAAATATTCACATCCAATTTTTCATTACATAAATAGTTGCATAGTAAAACTTGCACTCTTGCAAAATTTTCGTGAGTGTAATTTTATAAAAAAAACCTGTGAATAGTCCTATAAAATAATTAACAGCTACAGATAATTTCACATATCTAAATAGAATAATACAGAAAATAATTTTATCCCTTGTTCAAGTGTTGTAATACCGTAAGATTAAAAATATTCAAAGTGAGGCTATTTTGCCGAGTTGATTATTAAAATATTTAAAAATTATCCATTTGCAACGTAGTGGTAAACATCAAAATAATACGAGTAATTGATAAAGAAAATCTGAACATTTTTTAATTTTTCATAACGGTCATACATAAACATATCTTTCCTTTTCCTAGTCAGCTCAAACACTGTGTACCTGAATTCGCTGCGCTTAAGCATCTTAATGGTGGTTAGTTAAATCAATTAGTCAAGAAAAATAACTACTTTTGTTTCCTGTTAAGATTCAGGATTCCGTCAATATATATAGATAAGAAAATTATTTTAAAATCCCTCCGTTTTTAAAACCTCACTCATACACATCGCACTGCAATGTAACTAATGAAAAAGCAAGAGTGGAACCTGCACTATGGAGAGTTCGTACACATTTACACAAGTATAAACATTTAACATAATATTTTTATTAAACTATTTCAAAATAATCATTTTTAACTACTAGAATATATTGCCTCATGCACCTTTCACAGGCGTAAAATCATGATGCATATTTCGAAAATTATATAATTTAGGAGAATTTCCGTAGTTTTCATGTAATTTTCCAATCAAATTTTATGAACTCTGTTCCGTTCATGACTTTTGGTTCAGTAGTTTCAGAAATAAGGGGCAATTTTCCAAATATATAATTAAAATATATTCCTCATCAGGCCTTTCAAGTTACCTCTCACAAGATAAGTTAACATCAAATTTAAAAAATTAATATTTTATTTACTCTTTCTTTAATGCTAATTCGAACATCTAAAAAAATTGTAAGTTAATAAGAGTTATATTACTATGCCAAATTTCAAGTCCTCATAATGGTTTCTGGGAAAATTGGCTACGATAGGCGGGCAAACCGACAAATTAGTGCTTTTACAATGGTTCTGTTTTTCAGTTTGAGGTAAAAAGCCGTAAAAATGCATGAATAAAATACTTGTAAAAAAGTAATCTCGTAACAATTTGTTACAATAACTCTCTTGGACTTGTGGATATAATTTTAACTCCTTAATCCATTGCCCATATTTCTTGGAAACAGTTTACATGTCACATGCTCTTTATGGGAAAGTGTAATAATAATTCATTATTAGTGCTCTTTTAATTCTTGTATCCCAAGCAGTAAGGAACAAAGAGGTACGATTTATGTGTGAGCTTCAAATCGACGGTAAACGAAAGAGGAAATCCTTTTCTTTTCATTATGATGATTATTTTTATAGCTAAACATTTTTATACAATAGTTTGTTGCCTTTCTTAGGGAAAATATATTGTCTTCATTAATATTAACATTTTCTCAGTAATTGTTTTTATAAACGAGTCTTTATTAAGAATCGTATCAGTTCAATTTACACTAATTTCTTTTTCGTGCGACAAGATTTAAAATTCAATAAGAGTTAAAAACTTTATTCACAGATTTTTAATTAAAATAGTTAAGTAAAGAAAATGCTGCAAATATTTTTGTAAGAAACCTTATACTTTATATATCTTTTTGATAATATTACAAAAAAAATCATCCTATCATCTTATTTGATTTAAAAAATCTTTGCATTGGTGAAGTAAGAATATGTCAATAATTAATAAGAGTTATGTCATGCAAGGGTACGCAAATAATTGAGTAACTCATATAATTTCACTGTCCTGCATATACGATTTTGGCAATATCGCAATAATATTTAATTGCTTTATTTTGTTTTGTACACTTAAAAATAATTTAGGTTTTTGGGCTATTTAATATAATTATACACAAACATTGTTAATTTTCTTTTTTGTCGTTGTTTGAATTGATAACTCCTTTTATAAATTGCGAAACAAATATTTTATTGAAGTCGATTAAATTTTACATTAGGAATTTTTTGTTGATAAATACGCCCACGCAATCGAATACGTACACGCGTACGCATAGCTATTCGCGTTAGTACCCGCTCGCGCACGCACACACACGCACAGACCGCACGAACACACATTCGCTTGCAGACGCTAATTTTAAAATGTTTCTCTTTTTACACGTAATTTGTGTTTGGATTCAAATCCCGTTAAAATTATTAAGTTGATATTTTTGATGATTACAACACTTTTTTCACTACTACATTCTGTCATATATAGTCTACTCCTAGAAGAATTGCGTTTACTTTTCCTTTTGTCGCATTGTTTCAAATCAATTAGTTTCATCTTTTTAGCGGTATATGATTATAAATAAATTAAAACGTAAAATAATTTAGATTAAATTAAAACAAATTATAATTAAAAGAAGTTAAAATTGTATGAAAAAATCAATTATCGTTATTATGCTTGTCATAACCTTACATTTTAAGAAAATTACCGTTGTATATACACAGACATATAACGATGAGCCTTTTTATATAAATGCATATGAACTCAATAATTTTTCCTATATACGCATAATATTATAATAGAGAATGGGTTTATAATTATTCATATTGATGATTCTGAGGATCAAACTTAACAAAAAATATTAAGAGAATATGTTGTCATTTTAAACCATTTCGGAAAAATTAAGTTTTTTTATAGAAAGCCTCTTTGAATTTTAATGTAACTCTACAACTAACTGCAGGAATAATAAACACGTTCTTTGTTCCACTTGTAAACATATATTTCAACTGTAACAAAAACTTGTATGTTTTAATATAAATGATTCTATGTACGAAACTGAGTAAAAAATGTTAATATATAATATAATGTTAAGAAATTATATCAACGATTTATAAAAAATCACTCCCAAATTGCCGGAACCAATGAAAAGTTGCATTATTTTATGGAAACCCTCTTCAAATATATTTAGTTTTATGCACGGCATAATCAGTATGAATAAAAGATACGTTCTTTGTTAAGGATATATGCACAAAACAAATTTCACATAGAAAGGATAACTAAATTATTATAAGTTTAAATTGTCGATATCTGTGGTCGATATAATATGCTAAAATATTCATCAGTGACTAAACATCGAAATGGTTAGCGATGGAAGCTCTAAATATTTTTATTTATATTAAAAAGGAGAAAATATAAACATTATGAATAATGCATTAGTAAACAGCGCGTTTTGCATGGAAACCAGTGAAAAATGGTTTTTAGGATAAAATGATAATAGATAAGTACAATTCACAGCTTAGTCTTGACAGTAACTGACTTGTCAGTAAGTACGTATGTTTGTACTCTCAGTATGCTTTCCAATATTTGTTAGCATCGGACGGAGTGCCTGATCATTTTAAGACTTATTTTGTTATATAGCGCTTGGTAGCATGTACATAATAATGTATATCAAGATTTGGAAAGCTAAGTCGTTTTTGAGATACTTAAACTTACATCTTAGGAGAACTTGAGAAAATCTTTTCTGAATTGAAACTAATAAATTTGGAGATATTTTTGTTGGTATATTGATGGTACCTACTCGTTTTGTTCATAATCAAAATAGTCTCAGCTACCTGATCAAAAAATACTTTTTTTCATACAATCCGTTTCACAGCCAAGGTAATAAAGATGTCATGGGGTTGAAACAAAAAGATGGTTGCCGCGGTGCCCTCGTTTATGTAGTGCTGATTTGTTTAATGACTATTGGGTGTGTCATTATTCTGACGAGGCTCTGGTGAGAAATTACTTTACCATATAAAGAAAAATTTATTGAATATCAGCGTCAAATAAACCGTAGAGTAAAAAGGTTTACTATTCCTTGAAGGGTAATCATAAATAAAGTCCTTATAATTTTCGAATTATTGTCATAAATAATTTAAAATGAGTGCGGTACGTAAAGCATTTAATGGTCAAATAGCATTCGCGATTACCTGAAATTCATGGCACCATTTATGTCTAATCAAAAATCTACTCTCAATGAACCGTAAGACACCTAAAATTTGGGAGACAGGCGAATGAAAACAGCAAGTCCGCGGATCGGACCGAGTCGACCGTCGACAATAAAATGAAAATGCGCTCTAGTGGGATGGAGCTTATTCGTTGAATTTTTATACTTGCTAGTTCGTGGCAATCGGTATAAGCTTTGGGTAAGTTTCGGTATTGTGTTCAAATGAAGCGTTCACACCCCGCGCACTACTCACGTTTATGCTCTTGAATTATGCTGGGCACACGTGGGTATGTGCTTTGGACTGATTGGTATTGTTGCGTCTTTTGTGGTTAAACAGATGAACATATAAAGGCGCATTAATGGAATGGAATTTACTGAGCGCGTGGGTGTCGCTAATTGTGTTTGGAATTCTGTTATAGTTGGTTTAAATATTTACACATTCATGCATATTTGCTTGGTTTAATCATTTGTTATTGTAGTTGTATTTCTATACAAATATAATGTATTATATGATGGATTCAAATTATACAAATTCTTAGTATGGAAAATGGTATGGTATGAAAAATCGTTTTTATTTTTATTAATAATTATTTTGGATAAATAATAGCAGCATAGTTTTTCTAACCGATAAGATATGAATTAATAAGATATAAAATCTACTAGTTGCTCGACATAAATATTATTTAAATATTAAAAAACGCGAGACTCCGCACAGTCTCGTTTGGTTTTTAACATTGAATTTCAATAAATTCAGTAAATTCAGAGCTAAAATGCATATATATTTATATATATATATATATATATATATATAAATATGCATTCACAAACATATGTACGGACACCAAGAGAGGTTAAATCTCTGAAAGCGGGGGTGGATTGAAATAAAATGAAAAATAAACCATGGTACTAATTTAATTTCTGTTTAAATACGCGTATATAGTCTTCATTTCTGCAAAAATTATATGCAAAAATAATAAGCAATAACCGTGTCTGAGTTGTGGATGTACTGTGAAATTTAATGTTAATATGTTAAATATATAGGCCAACAAATACAATGTACATAATCTTGTATTCACTAAAATTGGAGAGTTCAAAATTTCTCGCGTTAGCATTTTTCAACGCTACGAAATGCTTTTTATTGCTCCCACTTCGTATGTCCGCGCAACTGTCGTATCTACTATCGAATTTTATTGCGTGCTTTCCGATCTCTCTCTGCATTCAGATATTCAACTGCCTAATACCAATTTTTTACCAAATATTGAATATATTTTGCGTTAATTTTATAGAAATTCATTATTCATAAATAAATGAAAATACGTGCTGTAGTATTATTTCTACTTTCTTTAAGTTCTTCACCACGACCTAGGTGTCGTTGTATTACAACATCTTCAGGTAGGCTATTAGCAATGATCTTTGCTAATAGCCCACCTGAAGATGTTGTAGTACAACTAAACCTAGGTCATGGTAAAGAACTTAAAGAAAGTTGAAATAATACTACATCACGTATTTTCATTTAATTGTGAATATTGTACCAGTTAAATTTAGATTTAGAATGAATCACATAAACTTGTTGACAGGTTATTCAAATTTAGAATATTAAGATATAAACCTACTTTTTATTGTAACATTTAAGAGTTGGATTAAATTCGATGCGAAATATCGCTGATAATTATCCTTCATATAATGTTGTTTTAAAGAGAGACATTTTAGAAGCTTACCAGCAATTTTACGAGGTATGGCTGGATGTTGTGATGTAAATAAATATATTTATTAAGAAGCAACCAGCGTACTTTGTTTGGAAGTAGCAAAGTATGAGATTAGAAGGCCAACCTGTACACAGATTTAAGTGGAAATAATGAAATACTTTTAATTATAAAAAAAATATATTAAGGCTGATACTCCATATGTGTAGTCGAGGGATAAAGAAATATCCAGTGCATATGGTGCGGTATCATTAGACAGCTCTTAAGAAAGAATTTCTTTTTTTCTTAATAAAATCTTAAAAATTGTGCTACTATTCTCTAATTTTCCATGAATTTTTTCAAACCTTAATTTTTCCCAATTTTACAAATGATATATGTGAAATTCGGAAAAAAATTGAGTTAATGTAATTTAAAATAAACTTTAAAAAATGGTTTGAATAAGATGTATTATTTAGTTTTTGGGATATTTTCGATACCGACCACGGCAATAACTTTATTTTTCCCAGTGTCTTTAAGAGATAGAAAATTATAAGTTTAATATTGTATGGTGCTACGAACCTTTCATGCGCAATTCCGACTCGCAGTTTGGAGGTTTCTTGCTATTTATCGTCGCCTTTCATCCTTAAATCATATTCATATTTAATATTTTCCTAATTTCCATAAAATGTGGTATAACATTTTGCTTTTGGACAAACAAAATGAAATAAAACGTGAAATACTGATGAAAAACGAGAACTACCAAGATTACATGTATATTTAGATTTAAATATTTAAGGATACTTTTTGTATTGTATTGTATTTTTGTATACTTTTTGTATTGCTAATTAAATTATTAATGAATATTAATTAATCCCAACTTAAATATATTGTCTAGCATACGTCTCACAGGTGCGGAAATAAAGTCATAATAAAAATGTATAATTCCAGACAGAATTATAAATCTTTGATTTTTGGATTTTTTTGTATACTTGCGCCATAACGCCGCCCATCATGCTGACTTTCAAGACTGTAGGTTGATCGAAAATACCCTAGAGATTTTGATGATCAATAAGACTATCGTATAATTAGAAAATTCACTTCAATGAGTTATACATTTTTGTTGCATGAATCAAAAACTTGAAACGTTTACAACAATGTAAGGCTATAGGCCTCAACATACAATATGAATTTACACGGAAGTAGGGAAATGGCTTGTGATATCCATTTGATATCTCAAGCCATTTGTGAGGAGAAGGGCTTTGATAGATCGATGGACGGACGGACAAACAGAAAACCAAGTACTCCATAAGTGTTCAGTTATTTCATTTTGAGGAACGGGCCCGTAAAAATTTAAGGCTTTTCTTCGAAAATATTTTCAAAACATCTCCCAAAGTTCAAAAAATAAAATAAACAACATCTCTTACACCATCAACTAATTAATTTGGTATTAATATTACTGTTGCCTTTTCGAAGAATATTATTTCTCAAGTGAAATATACTTTTAATATCATGTAATTCTATATTTTTAAGCGTGAAAAACATTAATTAAAAAAAATTTAATCTAAAAATGATATATAAAGGCATACAATACATACACATAAAAAACACAAACACTCCCAAACACACACGCGTGCATGTGTGTGTGCGTATGAGTGTGGGTGTCTTTATACATGTGTGAGGTTGTATGTGTTTGTGTGCGTGTCTATGCGCGCGCGCGTGTGTGTGTCTGTGTGTGTGTGTGTGAGAGAGGTTTTACGTGTATGTGTGTGTGAGGTTGTATGTGTGTGTGTGTGTGTATGCGTGAGTATTTATTCTTACAGAATTTATTGACAGGGCTCATCCTGATAATCTTTTAATCTCAGATATTTTTCTTAAAAAGTGAAATTTAAAATTAAGGAAAGAATATTTCTAATTCTGTCATAGGTTTATTCAATACATTAATTACATTAAATCTAAACTACTCCCAGAAAAAAAAACTTTTAAAACTTTAAAAAAAACTTCTTTTACCACTGTTTAGATTGGTTAAGTTTTTTCACTTGTGACTTTATTTTTTAAAAAATTTTTATTTTAGGTGCTATTCGTTGCACTGTTCTGCATAGGTAATAACAAATAATGAGACTATAAACAATTATTTTACACTAATTTTTTTCAATTTTAGGGACAAAGAATGATCAGTGAGTAAGGCCATTTACTGAACAAGAAATCTCAAAGTAAAACTTTAACTTTTCACGGTTATGTTTACATAATATATTCACGGCAAGCTTGAACGGTAATTTTCTTAGCCGATCGTATCAGAATTGCCAACATAGTTTTAGAAGAAACGCTTTAATAATTTTAAAAATTTTCTACAAGTCTAATTAAATTTCCGCCAGTATTTTTAAAATTTTAAAAAATAAAGTAAAGTTTGTTTCCACATGCTACATAAATAAACATAATCAACAGAGATGTGGGGAGTTTAAGAGAACACAAGTCTACATAGAAATTCCCTTCTGAAATATTAATAGTAGTTTTATAGATTTTTGTACGCTAATTACGAAAAAAATAGTGAAGTATTCATAAAAAATGAAATCAGGTCAATGTTTTTGAATAATTTTTAATATATTATTTTTGATTTTTTTTCTATTGGAATTGAGTTTGAAGGTAATGTACATTAAGTGAAACTTACGGCTCTGATCTAAGGTTTATTATATAATAATAGATGAATTAAAATTAATTAGGCCAATAAAAGTTTTATCTCATTAAGCTCAAATGGACATTGACACATTATGGACAATTTTTTTTCAAAAAAGCGCACGATTTCGTCTCGTTACATTCCAATAATTTATTGAGCACATTTGCGGTATTATTTTTGTTTATTCATCAGTCATTAGTCTAAAAACGAAGAAACTATTTTTATTGTTTTGTTAAAAAATAATGAATAAAACATACAATAGCATAATTTTAAAATTCGAGCACAACGCAAATACTTTTGTCATGGCATTTCATAAATATGTTAACTACTTTGAGAGTCCTTGTTATATTTATTATAACTGTGATTGAGAGAATATGTAGATGTTGACTTTCAATTTCTTCGCTGAAAAATTATTAACACATTAATTATTTAAACAATATCTGTGTAAGACATTAAAATAGATGGGCATCAGATTTAGAAGGTAAAGAAAGAAAATGGTATGGAAAAATTAATAGCGAATATACGATAAAGATTGTAATCGTTCAAACTTGTGTGCGTGCACTAACAACGATATTTCTAATTTTGCAGAATAAAAAAACTAGTTTTAGGAAAGATAAAAAAATGTTTGTATCTTTCCTAAGACTAGACTACACGAAATATTAGAATATGCAGAAGCAAAATACGCAAATGACATAGCCTTAACATACTCTTATCTTAACATAATATTATCTCTGAGTTAAAATCTCTGTCGGGTCTTTTTTCATTGACGGGACTATTAGACCAATTTGACGATGACACAATGACATGAACTTTTGATGGAACAGGAATTGATATTTTTGTGTTTGGTGATGACAGGCATGAATTTATTTTTGGGTTGAATAAAGAGCTAGTCCATAACGTCGACATGTGTCATAAACGTTGATATATTGACACTTGTCTATGATTTCTTTGTAGCATAAAAATATCAAGATAAAAATCCGCCGAAATTAAATACAAGTTTTTGTTATCGTCAATACAATTCATAAAAAAAATTCTGCCGAAGCGTTTTGTATGCACATGATTTTCTCAGTAATTGCTGAATGAATTTTATTATGGTATCCAATAATTTATGTATCCATTTAGGAGAAAGCTTTTAAAGCTAAAACATGAATATTTTGTTATATTACCCGACTTGTTAAAATAATGTCAATGAAGTTCAAAAAAACATTCTTCGGAGTGCGATGCTTAAATCGTTAAAGATATGCGTAAACAATTTGTGATAGCATTGTTTCTCTGAAAATGGTTTCTCTAATATCTAGAATGCGTGGTAGCATATATATTTATATTACATAAAACTTATAATAAACGTTTGATTGTTTAAAAAAAATTCTATTTATTATATATTACTTAAAATACTAAATTTTTCAGCTCAATTTTCTTAAGTTTCTTTTGTAAAAATATTTTTATTCTCAAAAAATTAATATTTTTAATTACGTTTCCTAATTTATATATATAAAACTTCTAACCGTATTGAAGTTTTTCAACAAATAGTTTAAAAATTATAATTTTGCTTCTAAACAAATTTCTTTGGAAACATTTGCCTCAGGAAGCTTCAGTGCATGACGAATCTTTGCGAATGGAAGCAGGTCGCTAGTAAATAATAAACATTTTCCATAACAATAACGATTAGACGATATACTTGGTGCTCACACTGGTGAGTGGTTTATAACTTAATTGGAAACAACGAGTATCGTGGGCAGTTTAATTGCAAACAAAAAGTATGATACGATAAGATTAAAAAGATTCTATGCCAAAAAATGTTTTTATTCATTACAAAAATAACATTATCCTGAAGATGAATTTAGTAATAAACCCTCTATAAAAATGTAGAAAAATGACGTCGATGAAAAAGACAAATTAGAGAGAATTTAAGAATTTCGACGAAATTCAGAACTTATTATTCGTTCTGTTACTGAATATCGCTTGTATAAGAAATGTTGTTTTTTATAATAATTTCAGTAAAATTGTACTTCTTCTGTATGGTGATTCTAATTATTTTCTTTCGGCCATATTATTCACAGCGTGACACTTCTACAGAATTTATTAAATTCATCTAGGAAATGGTGCTACATCCGTCAAGTTTGTGAATTTTTAAGTCAAATTTCTCGTGAATCGTTAATTCCACGACAATAAAAAATCCACTCTATATGAGTTATGTACATTTAGGTACATACAAGCATTTAAGAGTACATTTATCAAATTATTTACATATATTAAACCTTATTTTTCACTAGAGAATTATATTGTCTAATATATTTTTCACAGTTTTAAAATATCACAAATTTTTAAATAGTTCTTTACGTGATTACTAACCATTTTAAAAAAAAATTAAAATAATTTTTGTTGAAACAGAAGTAGTAAATGTTTTGTAATTTCCGCCATGCAATTAGTTGCCAGATTACCTTCACGAGTTAAGAGTCTAATCAAATTTACGAAACATATTTTGCTTAAAAGTTTGTAAATAATGATCAAACATTAAAATTATACATGGTTTTCTTATAGTGCTCTATATTTTCTTTAATTTTGTCATTATTCAGATTTTTTGATAAAACAATTTGCGAGAAACCGTTTTTTTATATTATCAATGATTTTTGACATAACTAGTTTTTCCAAATATTTCATTAATTTTATTTTTCAGAAATATCTCAATAATTATATAGCTTTTTATCACCAATCTAATAATACATTTAATTTCCTATAACGTATATTTCAAAGCACTTTTACAAAACTTTATATTTTTTGAAATTCAAACCTTGAAAAGGTTAGTAAACTGAGATGCAGTCAGTTAAATATCACATTTTGTTTTGGGATTTTTAATCCCCATGAATTTTCAGGAGTATTTAAATTTCTGCAATTATTTTGTAATAATTTTAATACACTCTGTATACCACCATTTTTAATTCATAAGTTTATAAAAACGAATAATGTAATCAAAAAAATGTCAAATCGTTTACAACATTCATAATAAACTATTTATATATATATATATATATATATATATATATATATATATATATATATATATATATATATATACATATATATGTATATGTAGACAATAGTTACTGAGATAATTCTCAAGATATCGAATCTTAGCAGGCTGCATCTTAAAAGTTACTAATCTTATAAAAAAAATATTCTATTTTATACCTAAAAAGAGAAATGTATATTACAAAACATGACAAGAAGTTGGGTAGATATTTTAGAAAAAAACTATTTTTATATCCCTTACTACATCGCATAAATGATTGATACTACATATTAAGTTTAAGTAGACATTGTATACAATTTAAAACCCAACTAAATGGTAATTTCAGATTTTTCTATCTCATAAATATTCAACAAAAATTGTTCATTTTTGGTGTTTAATGCGCATTCTTCGTGTGTAAGTGTAGTGTTCTGCAAGATTATCGTTTGTCATTTTAATCTTTCATCAGTAGTTATTGAAGTAATTGTAAACTTTACCAAAATAAATCCTGAGGAAAATAGCCTATAAGAAAAAAATCGCAAAGTTTAATATCGTATAAGAAATAATTTTGTTGTTTTTATTATTGTATCAACTTTGTTTTTTTAATAAATACAGCGGTTATAGAAACAGACTGCGCTAACTTGGCCAGGTACTTAGGGTGTAACACTTAGAATCAAGCAAAATGTTAGAAAAATTCATTTTCGTCAAATTTCGGCAAACTTCAAAGATCTCTTAAACAAGTAATGGGAAAATTCTTATGAACTTTTGACATTTCCTGCAGTAAAAACCGCCAACCTTATGTCTATCTCTAAGCGCTATGCACACTTAAATTGCCTTTTTCGATGTTTATTACAATATTAATATTACCTGGTATTGAATTGTTCAGTCCTAACCGCAAAAGAATACCAAAGTAAAGTAATGAAATTAATAGAAAATAATTTGGTAATGCTGGTAACATTCTTTAAAACTGAATAAATACATATTTTTCCACAATAAGTAAGATTTTTTTGAAACGAAATATTCTTTTTCAGTTTTATATTCTTTTGGGGTTAGGACTGAACAAATATAACATAAAAATTCATTTAATGCTACGTAATATTAACATTATAATAAAACTTCAAAAAATAAATTCAAGAATGCATAGTTCTTAGAGTTATATATAAGTTTGGCGGTTTTTCCTAGAGGAAAAGTCAAAAGTTCATTACAAATTTTCTCCTAGTTAATTCTTTAAAAGATCTTTAAAGTGTAGCGAAATTTGATGGATATGAAATTTTGTCCCATATACTTTCTTCAAATATATTTTTTTATAACATTTTGCTTGATTGTCAGTGTTACGTACCTAACCAAGTTACCGCAATCTGATTCTACAATCGCTGTATTTATTAAAATTTCAAAGATGATAGAATGAAAAAAATGACCAAATAATTTTTTGTACAATATTTAACTTTTTATAATTTCCTTCCTGGGGTTATTTTCGTATAACCTATTTTTCTCAGGATCTATTTTGATACAGTTTACAATTACTTCACTAACTACTGATGAAAGATTAAAATTATAGACGATAATCTTGCAGAACATTACACTCTTGAACATTCATGGGGATTAAAGATCCCAAAAGAAACATGATATTCAAGTGATTGCATCTCAGTTTATTAACCTTTTCACGGTGTAAACTTCAACAAAAGTAAAGTTTGTAAAAGTACATTGAAATATACGTTATAGAAAATTAAATGTATGTGAATAAGGAATTTCTACAAAATTTATGGCCATGTATATATTCATTATTTGATCCAGATCCTACATCCGATGAAGGATTTGATACAATCATGTAGAATTTGTCATCAAAAGTAATAAACATAACTGGAAATATAAATGTGTATATGTATATATATATATATATATATATATATATATATATATATATATATATATGTATATATATATATATATATATATATATATATATATATATGTGTGTGTGTGTGTGTATATGTAAACGCACATGTTTCAATTTCGTGGGCGGGGTAGTAATTTTATAATATATAGTATAACATTCATGTTAAAGGTCGATTTTAAGTAATAAAATGAAACAATTCTTTTTCTAGTGAAATATTTGAAACTTTTGCATTATATCTGCAAGATGTTTTGAAAGTAACACGAATAACGTTGATTATTGTCAATTAAAAATTGTAGAACCAGAAGTTAAGATGCTTTGCTTAGAACAAGAATTGTCAAATAAGCACACAAAACGACAAAACGTATAATCGACAAAGCGAGGGGTAATTCAAAATTCACCGACTTAATATTTTTTTGGCGCAGCGCAACGATCATAATGGTCCACGGTTTCTGTGCCAATTTATCTATAATTGATTAATTAAATAATACATTGAATATATTTGGCGTTAATTTCGTAGAATCTCATTGTTCACTATTAAATGAAACTACGTGATGTAGTATTATTTCTACTTTCTTTAATTTCTTTACCACGACCTAGATTCTAGCTCTTTGAAGATCTTTGCTAATAGCCCACCTGTAGATTTAAGAACTTTGCCAATAGCCCACCTGAAGATGTTGTAATACAACGAAACCTACGTCGTGGTAAAGAAATTAAAGAAAGTAGAAATAATACTACATCACGTAGTTTAATTTAATTGTGTTAAATAATAAAGTTAATAATAACTGTAATTAACGATATGTGAGTTCGTTGTGATACATTGGTTCGTTCCTTACGTTGGTTGTAAATATAGTATAGAATGTGTATAATAAACCGAATCACAAAATGTTTACATATTAATTTCTAGAAAAAATTATCTAGCCCTTTATTCGTGCTTATTTAATGACGGGTTTTTCGTAGTACTTATAATGACAATACAGTACTCATGTCAAATTTTCTAGCGATCGAAAGTGTTTTTGGCTTTTTTATGTATTTCCAGATTTGAAATATTATTGAAATTATCCTCTATGCATAATCGTATGTTGGAACAATTTTGTACGTTACTATTTTCTACGTTTTTACGTTTTATTATAACGAGCAAAAGTGACGTAGTGCTTTAGTCCTATGATTTGGCGGAAGTTAATGTGATATTTCGACCATAAATGATTTAATTTATCAACAGGCAAAAATTATTTTACTTGGAAGCTAAAAGCAATGTATGCAATAGCAACTAGTAACTAGTGCATATACATATTTACCGTAATGAAAAAGTGAGGAATTGAAGAATGTTCGAAGCGTGCTTTGATTTAAGACTGATTTTGGGGATAACCTGAACTAATAAAATAACGTGGACGCTCTTGGAACATCAGGCAAAGGCTATTTTGATATCTCGCTTTAATATTTATCAGGTCTCAGAAATATTGATGGATAACTAATATAATGTAAGAACTTTTATATGAAACGATAAAATTCTTATAAATTGTTTGAAGCAAAGTTCAATTAAACGAACATATTTACCAAAAGGGTTTATTGAAGTTATATACATTACTAAGATACTATCTTTAAATTAAACATACGTTGTATTCGATGTATAGAACTTATGAATATTTATCATAGGCACGCCGATAAAGTAGCCATTAATCTAAAAATTAGGTAATATAACTCGTTTAAAATCCGAACCCAATTACAGCTAAAAAGGTGCCGTTTACCTATTCGCTTGACCCACACAAATCAGTAGCAAAGTAAAAAATATCGTTTTTCTTCGATATTTGATCGAGCAAACAAATTGATGCTCAGGCCAACATAAATTTGAATATTTGCTGATGCTGAAGTGGGTCAGCTTTTAATAAGCAGGAAATCACAGAATCGTTTTGCTACACTAATTCCTAGATTTTGCAAAATATGTAAGACGACGTATATTTATTTTTTACATAACACTTACAGTAAATAACCATGTTTACAAGCGAATTTCAAATAATGTACGAAACGGATTCCGTAGTTATAAGAGAAAAAGTAATAGTACAAGATGGTTAAATGTGAAAGCTAATAGTGGCCTATTTATTTACCAGAAAATTTAATGTAAATCATTTTAAGGCGAATTTAAACACCTTTATCTTTTAGAGGAACATTATTTTATTTTACATTCCTTTTATACGTATGGAGGGGAAAAAGATATCGTATAACATTAAAGTTTTTTTTTTTCATTTTATTTCCTTATGAATAATCGTAAATCAAAAAATTATATATGTGAAAGAAATATAGAAGTAAAATAAAAATAAAACTAAAAGTTCTTCATAAAGTCACCAAATTCTATGAATCGGCATATAGAAGCCTAGAACAATAACCTCCAGAAAATATCTGTAGCAATTGGGAGCATAATTACCACCTTATTTATAAAATGTACATAAAGTGAGAATTTAGATAAGGAACACAATAGAAAATGCACTCTGGCTGCCAGTGATTTCATCAGGTATATTGAGAGGCGTAGTAAGATCTAAAATTTATTATTGCACTTTTTAAGTGATATGGGTACAGAGGTCTGATAAGAAAGATGGTCTAAAAACTGACCGATAATTCTTATAGATTTTGAGGTACTTATTAATATTGGTAATATTATTATTTGTCTATAAGTTTTTGAGAAATCACTCTTAGTTATTTTTCGAAACATTATTTAATATGGTTTTAAGTTCAAGAATTGATAGCAATTTGCTCAAAAAATTTGTGACCTTTATAGAGAATTCATCCTGAAAATCAAAAATAAATATTAAGGAATTTCGATAAAGAAGTCCATCGTACTTACTTCGGAACCAACATTTTAAATCAAAACAAATCAATGTTTCCAAATTAGGTAGCCTTCAACTGCTTGAAAGACTTCATCGGTAGTCGAAAGCGTAGAAAAAAAAGAAGACAGGAAAGGACAAGGACACAATGGAAAATGACTCATGAGAGGCAGGGCTTTTTCACTCGATTTTTGAAAATTTTTAGGGCCGTGATTTTCTTGGTGCTAGGAACCAGATGATTCCAAATTTTTGCTGCTTTGAAAGTGAAGGATTTTTCGTAAGAGGTATAGGTATGTTTAGGAATAAGTAGGGTGAGTGAACTTTCAAATCGTAGCCCAAGGCCGTAAGCAGACAGATCTTGAAATTTGCCGGTAAGATAACTTGGGCTCTAATGATTTTTTAATATATTAAAAATAAGTGTAAGTATGTAAATTTGGAGTCGATCAAGGATCTTCAGCCATTTGGGAAGTGACCTGCATTCAGAAACATGAACATATTTTATGAGGTCGTAGATGTACCGGATGCATAATTATTAAACATTCCAAGTTTTACAAATATTCTTCATTAAGATCAGGATAGCACACATCTTCTTAATCAATTAGTGGTAATAGGATTGTTTGACAAAAGTCGATTTTCATTTTAGGTGGGAGAAAATTTTGAAGACGTTTCAAAGAGTGTATCATGTTGGAAACACTATTCAACAGGATACCTCACGATATTCTCACGGCATAAAAACGAAAAAATTGCATTCCATTCAATTTCCCTCAAAACAAAAATTTCTAGGCTTTCGAAAATATTTAATGTTGAATCAAACGACTACGAATAACAATTACTTATAGGCTCACCAAAAATATACATAGAGAAATAAAGTTCACAACGATAAGAAATATTCTTCGTAACTAAAGATCATTCCGCCATTTCAAGGAACGTTAGGAGAATTAATTTATTATCCCAAAAAGGTTCAAGTATCAAAAGATGCGAATAGATTTCATTTGACACTTTCCAAGTTTTGATCGTATTAACAGAAAAATAAAGGGACTGCCCCAAATTTGCATGTTCTTTGTGATTGGGACATTCAAAAGGAATTGATCATCCGAACACTGAACTAAAAAAAAATCACCTGTGAAAAAATCTCTGGAATCTAAAACAAAATTTCTAAGTGTCTGAAAAACGATGTCGATTTTGGAAATTATCGGTCTGTCAAATCTGAAAAGATCGGATATGAGCATGAACAGTATCTACTTCACGTACGTTTCGAAAATCGCATGTTGAACACATACGATTTTCGAATCGTATGGAATATTTTTCGTGAAATTTCAATTTACGTATAGTTAATTTTTAAGTCAAAATAAAATACATGTTGACGTTGGATTAATATATATTTTATAAAAAGTAATTTCGAACCATCTTCCAATTTTTTTTCTCTAATAAAAAAGTCAAAATCAATTTTGCGTTCATTCGTCTTGTCTACTTTATGGCAGGATGTATCCATGTTTCACAATGTAAATAAGAATATTAAGTAATCATTTTCAACCGGTAATCGCCGTTATCGGTAGATCTCATAAATATTTCTAATGAAGTTCCATAATGCTTATATACATAATATTAATTGTTCGAATACGTCATTCAGAAGTACTTACTTTCTATTTAATGCTCCAATTCTCGTTCGGATTTTTTTTAAACTACTGATATATGCATTGAAAAAATACAATTAAATATATTGTTGTACATGTACCAACTTGGAACCAGTTGGTTAATATATCGCCCATTTTACGCAGGTTCTACTATTCTTGAATTGTATACGTAAGTATATTAATAGTGCAGTATTCCCTAAAATAACTTTATGATTGCTTTATAATCTAGTTCCTAAATTTTTCAATAATTTTTTCAATAAATTATAGAAGTTAAAATTGATTTTCATTTATACTTCCACATCTTACATTCTTATTAGGTGTAATTTATTGTTTCATTTGCCTCCACTGTAATAATGTTCTTCCATCGTTTCCACTTCAGCGTATGTTAATTTATTTCCCTATTTTGACATTCTCTTCAGTTCGATTGACAAGACAAAAACACTATTTAGTTATTGTTTATTTTTTCTATGCTAGACTCGCCGGAATATTTGCATATTTTTTATTGTGTAAATAGTTTGTCAATAGTTTATCACTGGAAGTTGGCTAAAGCCTGGATTAAATTAAAAATTAAAAATATGCATAATTTTAGATATATTATAAATTTCTCTATAATCTAATTCAATGACAACAGATTTTCAATATTTATTCAATCGTATATGAGATTAAAAAGAAAACAATGAAAAATTATCATTTCATTAGCGACATTCTCGAAAGCTAACGATTAGATAATAGATTCTATGGTTTTGTGGTTTGCAACCCCCCGGGAAAAAGTAACATAAATAAAGCTAATATCATAAATATTTCGGAACGATCTCAGATTTCTTAAAATTGATTCTATTTTAATTTCCCTTTTCTTTTTTCGGCTTATTTCAAATACTCTGTGTCTGATTCCGAGGCCCTGATCTTTCAACACTACTTAGTTAAGAGTCAAGTAATTACGGAAAATAACCACTTTTCGTTTCAGAATTATACACTCCTTATTACGTAACAAATTTTAAGTGCCATTTTTATAAAACCTTGCTTGTATATATTATATTGCACGGCAGCATTATAAATATTACAGCCACTAAAAATACGTGCGTAAAATTCTTTTTGTTGACAGCTTTTTATTAATATCTTATTTTATTAACAGATTTATAGATGTAGTTTCTCTTGTATAAAATATTGACTTTTTTGTTCAGAGAAAATTCTGGTGTCACATTTCCTTTATTTGTGGTGACGGAGAGCGGTATGAATCTTGATTAGCGCCACTTTAATTACGGAGCGCAAAAAACCTGACAAGCATGCATAGAATCCGCATTACGAGCTTTCCATACACTTTTGAACATTTAAGGGTACATTGCTTTTCTCTCAAACTATTTACTAATATACCTGATATTTAATAAAAAGAAATAAACCTAAACGTATCTAATCAGACATTTTTCAATAAAAGTAATTAGAAAATGCATTGTTTTCTAGTTTAGAGCCTTTGAGACAAACAATTTACACTCTTTGTAACGAAGACGAATATATATAGAACAAATCTAATTACAAATCTTATAACAATATTTGTAAACTACGTAATTAATATCAATTGAGTAATCCATATGACACAAGTGTCTTTATTCATAAAAGACGGATGAACGAAACTCCAAGTTTACGAAACGGACCGAACTGACCGCTTATCCGGCGAGCTTTATTCATGCACGCTCGTCGCTGGCGGTGTGCTTTGCATACGTCTAGATAATGTGTTCACACTGTGAGGACTACTCACTTTCAAGTTCACGAATTGTGCGGGGCTTTTACGTGAAACAGCTTTAGCAAGGCCCCTATTGTTGCGTCTTTTGTGCTCAAAGGGCTAAATAGATGAACATATCAAGACGCACTAATGGACTGCGCTATGAAATTATAAATGTTAACAAATATGCGTTTGCTCATAATCGTATTCGTTTTCAAAACTAAGTATTCGCAACAAATCGATATATAGAATAGTGGATAGTGCCTCATATTACTAAAAATGACGGTAATTTTATGGCGATGGGAAACTGATTCAATTTATTGGAAAAAATTAGGTTGACCTATACATACAGTAAGTCATGGACCAATCAGAAAAGGGCGATAGGCCAAGCTGTGACAGGGTCACAGACAAAATTTGATCTTAATAATACTCTCTTAGTTTTCGAGATAGAGACACTTTTCAAAATTTATGAAAATCACTAATCTCTGTTGAACTATTTGATGCCACGACAACAAATTAATTCTGATTGTTAATTTCCTTCTCATTAAGTAGAATTGTGTAACACGCACTTTGATTTAATTAAAACATTTTGCGAAAAATAGTACGGTTTTTTAAAGAAAAAAGAAAAAAATATGCATTTTCAAAATTTTGTGATTTTAGTCATGTGTGTTCTTAAAGAAAATATTCCGCTTAGAACTAGCAAATTATTTAAAAAGTTAGTACATCTAATGCAAAATTACAATAGTATAAATTTTCAAAAATAAAAACAGCCATTATGAGGTAATTATCTGTTTGAATTGTCATCTAAATGTGTTTTTCTTTAAATTTCTTATTATGGAATCTATTAAATACTCCCGAAAAGCAATAAAAATATTTCAAGGTTAAAACAATTTTACCTATTTCTTCAAAAATAAAGTATTTACGTTTCATTTTAACAAATGTTCACTCTGCCTGCAATTGGTTCTAAAATACGTGCGTCATCAAAGCAATGAAAGTAATTTAAGGTCAGAAAAAATTATAATTATGTTTTAAAATATTCAAATACTTAGAAAAAGTTGTTGCCCTTTTTTATGCTTTTTAAATGACCCCACGTCAGAAGAAAATGTACGAGTAACAGGAATGACACACGCGTGTTATTCGTGTAGTTTCAAAAATATTTTTTAATTTGGCAATTTTTCTAAAAATTCTAGCAAGATTATCTAAAATTATCTTTTTTCCAAATTGTTCAGTTTTACATTCTATTATAAAAAGTCTGTCGTGAAATTGTTATTTGGCTCTTGCGTCCATGGTTCATAAACAACGTTACAATATTTGCGGCAATTTTTATTTTTAGAAGTAGAAGGCAGAAATTCAAATGACAGTAAAATTAAAATATAAAGTATAGTTCAAAAATATTACTTGCTATAACATAAATTTCTACTTTTTATACGTTTATTGACTTAAATTACATTTTTTAGTGAAGTTTCGTCCCAAAATTATCATTTTTAATCGCCTTTGCTGCAGCATTTAATTTCTGACGTAATTCCTGTTGCCTATCAATTTCTTTCCCGTCCAATCGTATGCAAATTAAAGAAAAATACTGTAAAGAATAATATATTTGCATGAAAATTAAAATATAGGATATTTACCTCATAATGAGTACCTTTTGTGTTTAAGTGTGAATATCTTTTTTTATTGTTAAAGTTAGTAAAATTATTATTACCACATTTTGATTTCTTATATATGTCAATTTTTTTTAATGGTTTGCTAGTTTTATTTAGTACATTTTTTTCAGCACAAACGATCAAAGTTGCGTGGCGAAAATCACGAAAACTTCAAAAGTAAATTTTTGAACTTTTTTGAGAGACCCATATTAGTTGTCGTAAAATATTTCAATTAATTCAAAATGCGTATTATCTAGTTATAGTTAACTCCAAAAAAAATAACACCCTGACTTAATTTGTTGTCGTCGTCGTAGCACCCAAAAATTGAACCCAGAGTAATGATTTTCAATCAGTTGGTCTATAAATTATAAGAAGGCCTGTATATTTAAATCAAAATTGAATAAAAAGGGCTGTATCAACGATGGGGCTATGTGTTGTACGGGTAGGTTTATTTATTTTCAGTGCCAATGTTACTTTGTTTTGAATGGATTTACATGCACGTACTTAAACTTTGTATTCTACATACATACTTTATATATAATTAAATTTATCCAAATAGAGCTTAGCAAGCCATAAATATTAGCATATTTTTGGTAAAACTGGCAGGAAAGAATAATAATCCAAACTATTAAAACTGGGGTAATAATTTAAATATACCGTAATTGAACATCATGATATAAACGAGTGTTCATAAAACGAAATATAAATCCTTTTTTTTTTATTTCGGGTTTACTCTTCTCAGTCACACCTAATAAGTTTTACCCCCTCTTTTTATGACTGTGAATACACCCGAATATATTCTATAAAGGAGTGAGGTAGTAAAATAATAAAACGTGCGATGCACCTTTCCGAGCAGCGGTTGTGTCGTGACTTTTTTTAACTTTTCGTATATTTTGTAGAAAAAATAGAAAATATGAATATTTTGCTTTGAACTTATTTCGGTTTTCTTTTGAACCTAAAAATTTACTCCAATCGTTACCGACGTAAACTTATTTGAAAACAGTTGAATACAAACAATTTTGCATACCATTAACATATTTCCAGTTAATAGGACTTTTTTTTTAATTATATTGGTAAAAATATACTTCATATGTAAAGCAATTAAGTTATTTGCTCTCGTTTTATGTATTTTATTTATATTCCAAATTTATCTCTGTGTAAGAATACAGAGATTACAATGTCTAGATGTATTCCTTTGAATTTCAAAACTAACTGCTTCTGCCCTTTCGTGATCTTACTTGCGCAATATTAAATAGAGACATTTTATATGATTTAATATACATTATACGACAAAACCCAATCTGGTACGTGACCTAATAAGTAATCACTTAAATGTTAAATTAAAATATTTGACACTTATAATATTTGACTAGCATGACGCTTATTTACGGCACTTAAAGCAATCGTACTAAATTATAAGTATCAGTACTCTATAGAGTTTCAATAAAAAAAAAAAAAATTTTTCATGTTTTCATTTATAATTTTCAATATCTGTGTTTCGTATTGTAGTTAACTCGCAAGCGCTCTACCGATTAGCCCGATTTAAATATTAATTATTTGATTTCCTAATTCAATTGGAAATTCAAATTGATGGCACCCATATCGTTAGCACAAGATATTAAATATTAATTTTCTTATATTTTAATTGCTGAATTAATTTTATAATTTTAATTTTGAATCTGTAATAATACTGGTTAGAGACTATGGTGTCATTGGTATGTTTTTTTAGATATTAAATTCTAATATCATTCATTATATGGGTATATAATAGCAATAAATATTTTTTCCCTACGACGATGTAAAATTTATATTTAACATTTAAAATACTTTCCTAAATGAAACCTTAAATCTTTCATTATTTACAGCAAAAGCAAATATTGTCTAGTCATGTTACTTTATATTTAGATAAATAATTTGCGGAGTAAAAGCCAAGAAATTTTTCCAAGTAAAAGAAATATTAAATAAGGAAACAATGCGAGGGCGGGTTCAAAATTTTCCCAGGTCAGCATTTTTCTGTGCTACGTAATGCTTTTTATTGCTTCCGCTTCCTGTGTTCACATAGTAAAGGTATTTCTTCAGTACCGATGTCTACAAACGAATTATACGTATATGCGTATATTTATTTAAACATGCCGTTGCCACCACTTTTGTATGCAGTATGATCAATTTAATGAAAGTTTTTTAAAAAGTGTGATAACGTAATTTAGGCACATTTATCAGTTATATTTATAATAGTGTCATGTAAGAGAGAAACCATTTCCAAGGTTACCAGTAATTGCGACCTAGTTCTTCGGCCTCACATTTTAATAGAAGACGGCTCGACATTTTTACCCTCCCTAATTAAATTAATCAACCGACAATATTTATATTTTGTTGGACAAATATAAGGTGTCGTATACGAAGCTAATCTATACGCATATCGTAATAGATTAATCTTAAATGATAAAATAATCTGAATGCTCCTTCTCAATCAAATGATTATATGACGTCAAAAGAGAAGTCGTGCGATCAACCAAGATTTATTCTTTATTTTGATAACCTTACTATATTGCTGTCGTATTTTCATTACTTATCATCGTTTTGCGTCATTTAAATGAAATTATGAATTCCAATTCTACCCAGCAAATAAAAAAGCATTTTGCAAAATTAATATTTAAAACCGATTGAGTGCGAGTCGGACTTGCTTACGAATGGTCCTGTAGCATCACAAAATATTAAAGTTATTTTGTATGCAATAAGGCATATTTTCGTTAAAATTTTAATTTCTAGTTTCACTTTCATTTCTTTCAGAACTTTAATTGAAAAATTAGAAGAAGGAGGCACACATTTTAAGACTTTAGAAGCGCATACCTCACCAACTTTTGACTTAAATAAAAAGTTATTTTGGGACCTTCACATACATGTACATGACCAATCTAACAATACTCCAAACGCCTACATGCACAGGATATTGGATTTTTTCGTCCTTTAGTTACATTTATGGAATGCCACCCCAAATATATTTTTTTCTTAATTCCATTATTTCATTGGTTAGCAGTTCATAGAAGACACCTGCGTCCAAATTTCTATAACCATATAGTGCCATATGTTCTCCAAATAAAATGGCTGTGATACACAGATCGCCAAATGGACAGACAGGCAGACGGACAGATGGACGGGACGAAATTATAAGAGTTCGTTATAATTTACGTAAATCTAATTACGTATACCCCGACTTACGTAAATTCGGAATTATCTAATTTCTCACGAATTCCCCACCATTCTGTTCTCATCCGTCGATTAATATAAATATTAAACATGTTTGCATTTTACCTTTATTAACTTGCACTTAAGTTGTTTATGAGACTTTGCATTATGCAAGGATAAGGAGAGAATAAACATTTCAAAAATAATTGCATCCCATCTAAGGCTTATTAACTTTTTTCGCAAAAATAATGAAATTATGAAGTTTTGTACTTAAATAGATGTATAATTTAATATAACAGATACGCTTGAATTTTTTTTCTTTGACATGAAAAATTTAATAACGACATGTTATTTGCAAATCGATAAATTAACATAATTAAAGTAAGGATTCATGTACCCTCCTTCGCTGATTCATGTGAACAATGATGTCGGGCAACGATATCTAACCATTTAAGCTTAACGTCTGCAAATAATTTCCTCCATTGGGCGGAATAGGTTTTAATAAGTTAAACTTGAGTTCGGGCCGTCAGATAATAAATAAAGTATGGACAATGGAATGTGTGTAATGTTTGCAGTAATATAGCCTACCTGCTTTAATTGCCAGTCACCAGTTACTTTGTTTGACATTTCGAACCGAACCTGTATGACCCTTATTAAAGGTCGTTTTTTCGGTCGATTTAAACAAATACATAAATTGTATAATTGATATATTTGTTTTAAATATATATATATATATATATATATATATATATATATATATGTATATATGTGTATATATGTGTGTGTATATATATATATATATATATATACACATATAATAAGTATATATATACACATAATATTTTTTTTTATTAAACCAATAAGGTAAAATTTATTTATCAAATTATGAAACCCACGGTCATTTTCAAAAGAGAATATTATATTTAAAAATATGGATTAGATACAAATGTTATATTGAACAGGTACGAACAACGATATTCTTTACATATTCTTAATAGTAAAGCACGTAATATATTTGAAATATAAAATTTTAAATGTTGTTTAAAATGTTTACAAATAATCTGTTCACATACCAAACAGCTGCGAAAAAGGATGAAACAAGGCTTGAAGCTGTCCTTATTTTATATTCGGCCATGACATCAGGATAATCGTAAACCAAAAGATTTGTAGATGCTGAAGTGGGTCCACTTTCAGGAGGTTAGGAGACTGACCCGTGGATCAGATACTGCGACGCGCAACGGAACCTACATCTATACTTGGCAGTAAAGTCATTCATATTTTTAACTTCACAGAAAATACGGACTAATGTACTGTGTAGTGAGTATTAAAAATTGTGTACGTTTTAAGGGAGTTAACATACTTCTTTTTCAGGAAAACCTTTTAAAAAATAAATAAGCTATCAAGCAAATATCATTACAATGACAGAATGTATGGTTTACGTATCGTGAGTTCCTTGTGTTCTATTTATTTAGAAAAGTTTTTGAATATAATTTGAAGTAGCAACATGTGCCATTATTACATCAATAAGGTATTTAATATATTTTAATATGATAGATCGCAAATTTTGGATGAAAACACGCATAATTTTTTTTTTTCGTGTAAGTAGTCAACAATTTTAAAGTTCTCCATTAATACTTTTAAACTCCAAGAATGTCTATATTGCCAAGATCACGGTTCACCTGATTGTTTCTGAGAGGATCAAACTATTATTTCTGAGTGGATCAAAGTAAGTAAGAAATGTATGCCCTAAGGGGGCATAAATTTCTTTGGCTAGAAGTTATTACGAATAGAAAATTGCTGTTTATATTCTTGAGAAATACTGCTAGGGATTTTAATTAGTCTAATGGTCGCGTTCGAACGAGGAACATATGTTAGAAAATACACTTCAACTAACATTTACTCCATCAGGAATAGAGTATCATTTATTAAAATTTTAATTTAATTTTTTAGAACCTTTTTTCATTATTGACATTTTTACATAATTACGATATGAAACAAGTAATCTCATCAGGAAGCGACAATTTTTTAGCAGACGAAGATTATGACTTTAAATTTGCTTCCATTTGATCGTATACAATAATAGTAGCACCAAAGAGCATTAATAATGATAGCTTCAGACAAATCAAAGCGACTGACCATCAGATTCAGTAAGCGAACATTGATAAACCCAAGCCGGAAGGAGGAAGTTTCCAGAACAGCAAATACAGGAATACTTTCCGGAAAGAATGGCAAATTCATATGAAATGAGTATTCTAATTGTCTAAATGTGAGCTATATGTATTTATAATATGTCAAAAGCGAGAAACAAAGGAACTATTATACCCCAAGGATTATTTTTAATAACTCCTACATTTTACACAAAGTGTTAGAATATATGACGAGAGGACCTTATCAAATATACAAGGATGTAATAAAGATATAACGACACAATTTTGAGTTGAAAGCCGTATCGAGTATTTTTTTATTGACAGGACTATTTACTTTTGTGTTTCGTTTACTTTTGTGTGTCTAATAGAATTTTAATTATTACGTTTTGTTTGATGATGTTACCTTGAAGATATTAATATTATTCCAATTATGGATGCATTTAAGATGCAACCTTTGTTATTTGAAAAAAACTTCGCTGTATTCGCTCCAAAATTGGAGCAAAATTCTTAATAAAATCTGTCCATCAGATTAGCATGCTGCTTTAATAAACAGATAAATTATAGAAAATGTATTCATCTCATACAAATTTCTTTTATTCAAATATTTTCATATATTTAAAATACGACCTGACTTTTCAATTGTTTGTGTTACAGATGTTGATTTTTATCACAATTACAGTATGTGAATGGGAATATTTGAAGGCCACAATGAACCACAATGGACGTAAGAACCGAGGTGAAGCAGGTACCGAATTATGAGTGATACTTAAAAGTGATTTCCATATGTTTTCATTTTTAAAATCGAGAATAGGCAATTTGTTTAATCAATTGGGAAAACTTTCGTTGATAAAAACAAATTTACATAAAACTTAATAAATATGGTTGGATTGATGATGTGTGATGGTAAAATCTATTTCTTTTAATATCATTGAAACAAAGACGCACCCACACTTGCACACATGGTTCAGATCAGTTAATGGATTCAAAATGGTAGGGATTAGAAAGTTTTGTAAAGTTTCAAAAATACGTTTTTTTCATTAATTTCAATTTTATGGTTTAAATTTGTTAATTTTTTTATAAAAAAAAACTTCATTTCAAATTTACAGGTTACCCCCTTAGTACTGGACATGTTCAAACACTAAAAGTGTTACACGTTAAAATATACAAAATAACATAAATAATTCATACCATGTAACTTTATAATTGAATTCCTAAACAATGGGAGCTTCTCACAAAACCATACTGATTAACGTAAGGGTGTGAAAAATTGGTGAGCACTGCACTTGTTCTTGTGCGCTCTAGTCAAGTGAAATAAACTATGTTCCGTCCTTATATGTAACAGTCTGGAGCATAAAACGACCAAACCCCAGGTTTTATCTGTTAATTTTAAATCCAAGACCAAATACCATTGATAAGTGCATGATGCATCATCAAAAGTAAACCCGATCGCAGTTAAAAGATAAAATGGAAAAAATTACAAATAACTGCACTTCAAATACCTAAGCGATACATAATTATAAACCATACATAGGACTCAATAAGCGCTTTAATCTTTGCAAGAACCTTTTTTACTAACTCATTGAAAAGGTAATCCTTTAAACATGTTACGGCGGCACTGTAAAACCAACCGAAAACGCGCATCATAACATACCCCTGTGGTGGTTCGCGTAAAACGACAATACAAATAAATGCGAAGTAGGATCTTCTTTTTATTTCAGGTAGATTTTACACTCTTCAGTTTCAGCTAATTAATTTAAGCCCTTTTTAAGTATTCTCGAATATCTTCTCCTTTGTTATCTAAAAACGTAAAAGTGTTAAATAATAAAACATGCGATTTACTTTATTCTTGGGGTCTTTTGTGTAATAAAAATGTAATGTATATGGAACCAGAAAATACTTCCGTTTTGAATCGTTTCAAACAGTAAAT
Organism: Druceiella hillmani; assembly: GCA_039881145.1. NCBI lineage: Eukaryota > Metazoa > Arthropoda > Insecta > Lepidoptera > Hepialidae > Druceiella > Druceiella hillmani. Next base: position 987,007 of record JAYKKI010000117.1, read on the forward strand.
TATAGGGTTAGCCAATATTTGGCTATGTGCTCAGGACTTATATACAAAGGTTATTAAAACTAGGAGAATATTTTATAAGATAACGGGGGTTAACTAGTGTTTGCAAGATATAGCTAATTAAATTTCTCCACGCAGTCTTCCTATTGTAATACACACGGATAGTAATATATATATTCATATATATATATATATATATATATATATATATATATATATATATATATACATATATATATATATATATATATATATATTAATAATAATGGTAATATAAAATTAATTCTGTCACTTAGGAATTACATTTTATTTTATGATAGAAAATTAATACAGGGGTTAATATATTCATTAGCCAAATTTCATGTAGAAAACTTCAAAATGTACAGAAATATCCGTCATTCATCTAAAACTTCGTATATATAAGTAATTTGTCAACAATTATTGACAAGAAAACTTAGTTTTGATGGATCATAATGAGGAGTGAGTTCTATACGTTAACCATACACGTAAACGCCGATTACTTAGGGCCGAACAGACAGGAGTTTCAGTGACCGAGATCCGAATGGATCTAAAGTACATGGATATATTTTATCTCAGAAATGAAAACATCTAAGTAATAAACTGAGGAGGCAATAGAAACAAGCATAAAATATATGTCAAAATTGCAAAGTTTGGGCTGCACCTGGTGGCGCATTCATCTTATTCATTCGTTTTTGCACTATCCGATTATTACTCGCTCTCGCTATATATATATATATATATATATATATATATATACAGACATATATATATATATATATATATATATATATATATATATATAATTTGTTTTATTTGTGACACTTAGGTTTTAAAATATTTATTTCAAAAATAATTGAAGTCAAATTCTAATTAACCAAAGAAATATTTTCTTTATTCAATGAAATGAAACAGCGAAGTTAATAGATTTCATCTTCTACTCATTTCCAAAAATTTAATTTTTCGTCGAGCAATATATGCCAGTAGTACACTAGCAAAATCCATCAAAGTTTACGGTATATTTGATATGATTTATATTAAATATTAGCTATAAGTAAATATATATTAATGTTATGTTGAACAGGTATTCCTTTGCAGTACACGCTGTAATATTCTGCAATAACTGAATTCTAATATTCCAAGCGCATCAGCAATATTTCTTTACGAAAATCATCTGGTATCATCTGGTATTATATAGGTATTCGTATCGTGGTTTCCAAACATTATCCTATTTCTTTTTTTATCTTATTTATTTTCCAAATAAATTTGATACCATTAGATTGATACCTTTGCCATAGTTATATTATTATTTATTTTATAGTAATTTAATAATTAATTGTATGTTGTATGTCTTCTATAACTCTATATTCCCAATATCGGGTATATTGGTTAACTAAAAGAGGTTGTACATCTAGCAATGAGTTTCATAAATCTATAAAATATTAAAGGCTAAATAAAATTAATAATAAAACAAAAATAATATATTTAGTTATGTAATTGGTATAGCGGAGAAATTAAGAAAATCTTGAATATGAAAGAATTTTTGAATAAATCACATGACGACGTTTTTTCTGTTCAAGGTAATGCTTTTGAAGTAAAACTAAAGTAAAACGTCTTTACGCACGCTTGACTTGGAGAGTAAGCTGGTGAATGCGTGATGAAAGCGTTACGAAAAGTGTGATCGGGCGACGCGAACGGACGTTGAGAGGGAGATATAAGTTAGTGAAGACAGAAAGAGAGAGAGTTACGTTTCATATATTACTGTAGGAATAAGAGAGAGAGGTACGAGCCCATATTTACTTTCTCTCTTTCTCCTATAGCCAGTTATGTTGCGTGTATCTAAGACACAGTGCAAGCCTATTGTCTGTATCACACTGTAGGAGCAAGAGAGAGCGCGCACATTTCTTTCTCTCTTCTATATATATATATATATATATATATATATATATATATATATATATATATATATATATATATATAGTTATGTATATATATATATATAGTTATATATATATATATATATATGCTAGCGTTACGCGAACAGTGATTTTTTGAATATTTTGTAATTTCATTTTGTTCTTGAACAATTTTATAAATTATTATTTTGTTCAATTAATTAAATATTCTACGTTTAAAGTGAATACAATTTTAAATTCATTTTAAAGTTCACATTTTGTGAATTTAAAGTTTTACTTCAGTCATGTGGTCTAAAGCACATTGGTTTTTCACTCGTCGGATACATGGGTAAAATCTGTGTTTGCATGACGATTAATCGAAATGTTATGGTACAAATAAATAAAATTATATTTAATTGATTTTTGGCATTATTTTATTAAAAATTGTATAAAATGAATAAATAATTGACTGATCAAAACACAGCTTATCATGTTATAATTTTCAAATGATATTTCGGTAAATGGTGCTATACTGATTAATGGTTTGTTTTTTTTAATATTTATTTTCTGGGCTTAGGTTGGATGAATAATTTATAAGTCCCATCGCGCATTTTTGAATACTGCTATTTTTAACCAAATTAAAGAATTAACCGTCCAATTATTTACAATATTCATGTTCAACTACCTCATCCCAAATTCTTGGGAATCATATTTTAATAATAATGCCCGCAGGCATATATATCATTATATAAATCCTTTTCACCGGTTTTGAATACATAATCATTAGTTTAATGAGGATGTTATAAAATTATTTATAAAGTATCAAAACTACTTATCACTCACTGTATATAAAATAATTGCTTTTGTTTCTTTGGGTAAAATTACCTGATGATTATTTATTATTACTTATAAGTTTCCACACACTACTATTAAAAAAATTAAAAATGACTTACAATACAATATGACTATTACAACGGTTACTGTTCTCTTTGTGAAGTAGTAGAACTCATGCTACTAGAAAAGAATAAAAAATAAAATGAAATAGAATTTAAATATCTCAGAAGACAGTCTGTCTTAAAATGTACTTAACACACTGTATCTATATTTCAAAAAATAAATTAAAATACGGAAGATAAGATTGATTTTTCGTCGAAGGAGGATGGAAATTGCACGTCTAGCAATTCCGAGTTACACCTTTTTATAATAACAGAATTTATGTTAGTAACCATTAAAAACACAGTAACTAATTTAAGTCTCCCAAACACTGAAAGCCAATTTTTGACCCAAGCCTACAGAAATGTTCATTCTTGACGTCTCTGTTGAAATGGAGATTAATTTTGTCGAATAATTAATGAATGATTAAGATTTTATTACTTATAAGTAGTAGTAGCTACACACTCACCAAAAAGTAACTTATTATACACTTTAACTATACAATGGCAACAAATACGCTTCATTATCTCTCGGTTATCATGTTCATCGATGAGACGATAATTCTGTACATGTTATTAATTAGCTCAATTTTTAAGAACACAAATTGATCTTATGCGGTATACATGTTAGTTATGAAGTATTCTCTACAATAAATCTTTTTAACTTATGGTTGGTTTAATTTTACACTCCTGTGTCTTGCATTCCTGTCAAAGGTATCTTTTGTTTTATTTCTCTTATCAAAGAACCAACATTTTGTAGTTCTCTAATAGCGAGCTCCACAATATCCCTTTATATTCCTTGCTCGATTGATTAATTTAGGAGAAATATCGTGAGCTTTTTTAATTGACTTACGGCCTTTTAGGATATTTTAATTAATATTGGTCATTGCCTCAATTTTTTGGATGTACTTCTGTAATGCATTTATAAATCTTGATCAAATTGTTTTGGCTACAGTAAAAACAATTTCTTCAACATTTCGATTCTTACCGGGTTTCAATGGAAAACTTTACATGTAACAATTTTTACTACTTTAACTAAATTAAAATAGATTTTTGAATCTTATTCAATTATTTAAAGGAAAGGGTAAATGGGAGACAAAAAATTATATAATTTCCGTTACCACAGACTTTCTATCTCTTAAACGATTCTAAGATTTTGCTACTTGAAAACTCTTAGGAGAATTTGAAAAAAATACGACTAAATAACAAAAAATGTCGAACAAATTCTTATTCTTAAAAACGTTTATGTATGTAACTAAGTTCCCTTTTCCAAGGTTAGCAAAAAAGCTTTGTGAATGACTACGCTCTCTTAGAATTTGTAACGCCGCTTATTGTAATTGAGGTTAAAGTAGTAAAGGAAAGTAACGACATTATATTTTCCTTCAAGATTCATATGTCAGTCACTAGGAAACTTTTTTAAAATGCCCTATATTTGTATGATTCCACAATGTTAAAATTAGGACAGGAAATGAAAATTTAAGAATAAAATATTCATCATAGAAAAGTTTTAAACCTAATCATTTATTTCACTTACTAGATTAATTTTATAGACGCATTTTCACTCATTGGTAAAAGATTGTCCATTTTACTTAGAAACGTTTCGACTACCACGTTTAATTTATACGGGCGACGGCTTGCGATATAAGTCATCATTAATACCACTTTATTTCCAGAGCCAAAAAAAAGGGACAAAAAGGTGCGATTTATGTGAGAACATCAACTAATTTGTACATGAAATTTAACTTTTTTACAACTAAGGAAGGTATTTCTAAAGCTATATAGTATTTTTACAACAGCTTATCGCCTCTTTAGGTTGAAATACATTATTTTCATAGTTGTTAAAACCAAGTCCTGAATTTTTGTACCCAGCGTGAAAGTTTCTCGTCAAATATATTTTAAGTTGTTTAAATAATTTTATTGTAAGTTATTATAATATATGATGTGAAACTTTTCTCAATAAAATTTGTAATTTATAGAAACATAAAAAAAATATAGAATATAGAAACATAGAAAACAATTATTTTTATAAATTAAAAAATAATGTTTAATTTATAGAAAACAATTATTCATTCTTTCTTATTAATTTGGTATATTTAAGTTTTCACGTCATAAAAATTCCAGATTCAATTCCGATTCACAAAAAAAGGCTTAAATTGTTATAAAGAAGAAACGTTCGAGTCTCTGTTTTATTGTATTTTCATTTTCGGGCTCATAAATTTAATGAACGCATTTAATTTATGTCAGTTTTGTCAGGAGTACTTGAACCTGATTCATCCCACAATACCAAATATTATAAAAAACTGGTAATTGGGGAAATGGTGTTTTTATATGAATTTATCATAAATTGTACGCAACAACACTAAATATTTAAAATTTATTTTCTACGTCATATAATAACTTAATGTACTTTTATATATTTTTCAATATTTGAAAAAATAATTCAGCATATTTTATGTGGTATATATAACATAATTTATATATTTTTTCGATGTATTTAGACTATGCGTTTAATTTATTAACTAAGAAAAAATTGAGCGTTTAGCTATGAAATCTGGATAAACCGCAAGAAGGAAGAAACATGATTTATCAAAGACGTACAAAAACCGCAAGTTCGCGTGTCCGACCGAGTCGACCGGCGATAATAAAGCAAAAGCACGCACGAGTGGAACGTAGAACTTCTTCAACGAGCTTTGTCCTTGAAAGTTTAGCACTGCCTGCGTGAGCTTTGCATAAGTTTCGGTAATGTGTTCGGATGAAGCGCTCACACCGCGAGGATTACTCACTTTTATGCTCGCAAATTGTGCCAGACCTTCGTGCCTTAGTGCTGAAGCACGATTCGCATTGTTGCGTCTTTGTGCGTAGAGAAGCAAATAGATGAACATATCAAGGTGGATTAATGGATTGGGCTTTGTTGAGTGTGTGGGCGTCGCGCATTTTATTCCGAATTCCGTCATACTTGACTTTTAAGTCGAGTATGCGGTCATACAAACTTTTTTCGCTTTAATGTTTTTATATCGAATTTGCCTCTCAATATTTATGTACTGTTTTGTATGAAGGACTAGAATTAGATTGATTTTTAATGTGAATACGGTTTTCAATGTGGATTTTGAGGTTAAATGTGGACGTAACTCTAATCCGAACTGTGAAAATAACTTTGGATACAATTAGTTATATATGGCCTATTTGTTATTATTTTTTTTTTATATTGGTAGAATGTTCTTTCAGGCAGATTATTTGTCGATGAAAAAATGTAAATTTGACTATTATCTCGATTTCAAAAGTAATTATTCAGAGATTTACTAAATTTTTACTACTATATAATATCATTCTATTTATAAGTAATAGTCAATTGCCTTAAAATAGGTCTTTCCTCATAAACAGGTCAGGAGTTACAATACACAATATTTAACTGAATACAATAAAGGCAATATTCAGCTGCTGGTGAAACATTTTGGTAATTCTTTAATTTTGCTGAGTGGTGTAAGAAATTTAATTTTGAAATTTTGATGATCCTTTAATTTTGCTGAGTAGTGAAGGAAATGTAATAGTTTAACATAAAAGAAAGTTAACATTAGATCTTACCAGTACGCTAATACTATTAGCTCCATCGACTTGAGCCGAAATAGGTAAAAATACTTCTTTTGCAAACTTTCTGAAATCCCAGACTTTAAAGCTAGGTTACGCCTTAATTAAGTTTCTACTAAGAGTAAAATACTCACTCAATATAAACCTCAACATTGAATTGAAAATATGTATCATATTGTCTTTAGAGAAATTTCAACAAGCCTACAGAAAAGGAACTTGGCACTGTTATAAATTTCAAATATGTTCTATTCTTATACTGTAATTAAATTCGTAGAACATGTGCGTTTGCATGAGAAAAAATTAATTAATCTGGCCACTGATACTCCGCTGGATATAATGAGTATGTAACAACTTGTACTTTTTTAACTCAAAAGATTTCACAAGCCTGTAACAGTAAAATAATGTCAAATTTAACCTCTAATTCTTGTGGATTTTAGGGTATCGATTACTGAAAAATAACAAAAAATCCATAACGTTTCTAAGGTATCTTATTAAAGTCCTGGAGATCCTTATGTATATTGTGAATATTTCATTAAAGAAAATAACATTGTGAATATAATTAGAATATTTGCATTTTAAAGAAACTTGTTATTCTAAGGACATAGATGAAGATACTTATTAATCGTGGTGACTGTTATTATAGATGCCATAATATGATATAATTCAGCTAGAGAATTTAAAAAGCACATCGAGTCTGAAAGTAACGTCCTTTTTATATCACGCCACAGTTCTTGTATCTCCACTTTCAAAAAGTTAAAAAATATAGCAACCAAAAATTGTTCATGAATCCTGGAAAGTGAAAAAGAAAATTGTATTCCTGGCAGTTTCGATTATCTGCTATTTCCACAAGTATAGACTTAATGAGAAATTTGAATTATCCAAAAATTGCAATTTAAGTTTTTGACTTTAGGCTAAGAGAGAAAAAAATCATGTGATACATTTTAACAACATATTGTGATACATTTTAACGGCAGGTGAAATTCATTTATTTCTTTATGGATTAAGGTTTTTTAGTGCAAGGATATCCATTATGAAAATATTTGATAGCAAATTTGATTCTGAGCTCTGATGACTATTCATCGACTCGTAAAAACAGTGAACTCTTTTACACAGAGATATGAAGATTAAAATGAAACAGACGACATTATATATGGTTCGACGCCTGTGTATGTCTATGCAATGGTAATGAATATTAATATTATATTATTTCTGAAGAACCTTTTAGAGCTTAATTTAAAATCGTGGGCAAGTCTTTCAATCGGTCAATGAAGTGTTCCGAAGTCTGAAATTTTTTCATGTATTAAACGGATTAATAAATATGTGAATTAGGTGCCACTCTCGGACCTTCATTCAAAGTTGAAGATGCATGGGATGAATAAATTTTGAAGCCGTTCTGACTTGTTGAAATATTCTTGAATAAGGCCAGGATAGCATATATTTCCATAGTCATTTAATAGCAATAAGAGTATTTGAGAAGGGTAGATTTTCAGTTCAGTAAAAAGAAAATTTTGAAAAAGTTTGAGAGAGTGCATCCTTTTATAAATATGTCGATTAATATAATTCACTAACGGTATTTAATATTTTTAAATAATAAGTTTTAATGTTTGTCAAATTAAATGAAACTAAGGCATATAGTATTATTTTTACTTTCATCAAGTTCTTTACCACGACCTAGGTTTCGTTGTAAAGAACTTAAAGAAAGGAGAAATAGTACTACATTACGTAGTATCATTTAATTGTAGAAAATAAATTTCTATAGAATTAGCGCCAAATATAGTCAATACTTAATTTGAGTCATTACAACATTCAAAAGACGTGTTCAATAAAATTCAAATTCATGCACTTTACTGTATTCAACTACACTTTACTGTATGCAATAAATATAAGTTATAGATATACAAAACAATATATAATTTCCTCTTAATGCACATAATTTTTGTTTACAATAAAATGAGTGTGGCACTATTCGACACTATAATTTCGTTTTTTTTTCTTTTAAAGAAATTTCAGATACTGATAATTGCATGTCATTCTATGCAGCAAATCAAAATAATTTTGCTAGAAAAACATAAAGTATGTAGTAAAACATACGTAACTTTTCAAGAAGTACAAGCCTATTATTGCGACAATGCGTCTTGATGGAAGCGTTCCCATTTTTTTTTCGAATAAGGTCTCATGTTTTCCTTAAATTTATTAAAATGAGCATTCAACATGTGCATCTTTAGAGACATTCCATGATACAAATATTTTAAAACATATCAGTAATTAGCTCGTCATAACCTTCAATGCTGTGGTATACAGGGAAATCATGCACTACTGCCTTAAAAGTGTCAGTTTTCTTTTCCCGATATTTAAGTAATTGCAGGAAAATTTCACAAGCTACATTTTTTTTTATTTTAGGGCCTACAAAAATTCCACCTTTAATTTTCGCCTCTGAAAGCTTTGGAAAAAACTCTTCAAATATTTGAAAGCTTCGGACTCATGAAGAGCCTTAACGAATTATTTCACGAGGCCCAGTTTAATGTACAATGGCGGCATTAATATATTTTTACGATCAACAATTGCTTTCCTGTTATCATTGCATTTTTCTACTTCGTACTTAGTTCATTTAGGCATAACTGTTTGGCGGTAGTAAGCTGCATCATTCCAACTATCTCAGAGACAAAGATAGCAGGAGTATTTAGTGTATCCACCTTGCATTCTTTATATTTTATTGCATTCTAATACTATCATAATACTTGTTCAGATGCACGGAATGTGCAAATGAAATAGATGAAAATTTATTCTCATTGTGAAGTAAATCAGGTTTTAGATTGTTTGTTGAGGCTTTGATAAAAAAGCGCCATTCAGTTGTATAAGAGAAAATATAAATTTTTTAAAATAAATTTTTCAACTCATAACAAAAACAGAGTGCATCTTCCTTAGTGAATTCTTCATATCGTTATATTTGATGGGATATTTGAACATCAGGATCAAGTAAATTCGATTGTTTTAACCGGGAAGCCAATTATTCTATTTTAGTTTTAAGAAAATTTTAGTATCTTATTAATTCATTGATATCTTCAACGGTAGTGAGAGATGGTATTTTTGGTTCAAAATTTAATCACAAATTTGGAATTTGTGGCTGCAGATGAACGACTATCTTGAGAAAATAGTGGATTGTCCAATACAGGAGGAGTAGGTACAGAAAATTTCTCACTATGGGGTATCGGAGCCGATATCGATGGAAGATTAGGATAAGATGTTTTCTTTGATATATTTATTTAAAGAATTATTTTCTTTTGTCTTATATTCTAACTCCATTCAGTGATTACATAAAGAAAATAAGCATAAAGCAAAAGCTCATATATATATATATATATACACACAATAATTCCTAACCCAGCCGCATATATAATACTAACAATAATTCATTATTGCTCTCGATGTTTTCATATCTGTATGTTTCATTCTTTTAATTCTCAAAATTATAAAAATATTTAATTTTTACGTAAAAACTACAAAGTGTTAATTATGTTTTCTTGTTCCTTAAATAAATAAGGAAGTAATTATTGCGCAATTAAAAATAAAATATTTTGTTATTTTTCTTTTCGAAATTTTTCAAGGAATCATGCTTAATATTTAAAAAAAAGGCTATGCATATCATAAAATTAAAAAATGTTCAAACGTTTTAAAAAATATTGCTCGTTTTGTCGAAGAATACTTTTAATCGTATTGATATCCCTTATTTTTAGGACAACATAGGCACAACTAAACTAAATTCATTCCGAACTAGAGATTTTGCTCTCTATTAACGCAAGAAAAGTAATGCTCTCTTAAAATTTCTAAATCTTGCAAGTGTCTTCTTCTAAGGCGCACCTAATCCAGCACACCACCATCTAGAGGAAAAATTGACAAATTTATAATGGTTGTTTATAAAAAAAACAAAGGTCAATTGATTGTTTGTCACTGTCAGGTAAATACTTGAATTGTAGAGGTTTCTATTGTGGATGCTTCCTAAGTTTCTGAAGCATGAAACTGAAGTTTTACTAAAATCGGTCCACTGGCTTTTGTGTAATGCACGCGCAGATACGGTTTCGTAACCATTTATTGTACTTGTGGATTAATTTCAAAATAAATATAAGATTAGGGCATTCAGTCACCAAGATATTGGATTTTTTCACTTTTATTTTGTAAGGTAAAATATTGAAAGAAGTTGACATTGAGTTCATGGAATTGGGAGCTAGAAATTAAGAACGCTCGTACGAAAATTTTAGGTAAAATGGTAATACGTTATGGTAGCTTAACTAATCAAAATATTAATTTCATAACACAATAGGTCAGAAATATTATTTAAATTGGAAGTGTCAAATTCAGTTCCTATATTATTCCCCCTGGACAATAAATAGTAAAATAACATTTTTCTTTGACATTCAGCCAAGGTAATCAATTGACGCAGGAGACTTCAAAAACTCGATTTTACAAGTATTGAAGTAGTTCGGCTTTTAGGAGGTTAAAAGACTAACTGAAATATTAAGTACCACGATACGAAACGGAACCTATTTCTATATTTCCCAGACAAGTTGTTAGTATATTATTCACCTAAGACGACGACACGGTAAACAACTACACGGTTTTGCACTAAATGGAAGTTAATACATTTCTTTATCTACATTAAATAAGTCATCGGGCTAGTGTCGGACCAAACACAGAAACGATTTCGTAGTTGAAGAACAAAAAGTGTAAAAATACGGAATACTTAATTATTCCGTTTATTTGTACTTGTTTACTTATTTAAGAAGAAATTTAAAAAGAATACATTTGAAATGACTTTAAGCCTATTTGCTCCTCCAGTGTACTTAGAAAGTAATTAAATAATTTCATTCTATTTCTTTTTTTACACGTATTGGTATGTATATTCAAATATATGTTATTTATTTAATACTTTTTTTTTATTATCGATTTTATATTTCACATATGTACATGTGAAAGAGAACATTGATGCTAATGTCACAGCTTGCTTCGAAGTGTCTTGGACGCATATGATATTTATGAGTATATCTACTCTTCCGATTACAAGTGATGAGGAAGATGAAATTGCTGAAATTATTTTCTAGGTATAATGCTAGTACTGTAACTACAGAATCTGTGCAAAATATTTATAGCATAAAATTTACAGGGGTCGTAATTATATTTATAGGAATTACGAACGGATAGTGCGACGGTAAATGCATTTTTTGTAAATTTATGAATGCAGTTTTTTATTTAATTTTATAATTAAAGTTAATTTAATTTTTCCACTTATGTTTTATTTACGTTCCATTAAAAATGATTCGCTTCATAATGATAAATTTAGGTTTGCTTGCGTTTGATTGCTTGTCACATTAGCGGTAATAAAAAGGTTTATGTATCCGCAATGTCTGCTCTAGACGTCACGGTATCTGTGTATTATAATCTGTGGGTGAGTAAAGAAAAATCAAAATCCAGAGGAGAATGTTGACGGAATAATTAAAAAAGAGCTCAGCGAACAACAATAAGCTAATCAGGCCTACTCGCAAATGTCGAAACAGCGATTTTGGAATGGTCTCAACTGATGGATAATTAAACAATGATTACAGAGATTCCTAATCTTGGAATCTAAATTTTTAGAGGCATCCATTATCAATCACATTTTAAATATCCCAAAAAAAATAGTATATCTTCGACAAATAATATTAGTGTTTCCAAAATAATTTTTGGTTGCCATATGGGTATCACATAGAATGAAAATATTTTTTATTGTTAAAAAATTAATTATACCCAAATTTTTTTGTCATATAGAGATACTGAGCTTTAAAGTAAATGTTTTTATTGCATCTTCAAATCAGGTATAATATGAAATGTCACTTCTTATGAATAAAATCTTTTTGCAAATATTTTCAGAAACTTGCGGGTTTTCGACATGTAACAATAGAGTGTCTTTTTTGTCAGTATGTCAAATCCCATCTCCTATTTGGCTGGTGTCTTTATTGTGCAAAAAATGATGGGAAAAACAAATGAAATAAGTTTAAGTTTACAATAATGATGATCGATTTACGACAATGTTATTTTTAATTCATCAAAGGTAAGAAGTCAAGAAATATAAAACACCCCGAGATTATTTTCCCCTTTTCAATGATTGACTTGAATTATATAGTATATTAGACAACAATATACGTAAGTACACGATAAAGACGTAACGAATATTTATGCAAAGAAATTGGTATTTTTATATCAGATTGACATCCACTTAGTAACACGTGGACTTTTGATTGTGCCGGAATTGATATTTTGCTTTTGACGATGTCCGGGCGGAGGCTGTAGTTCATCGTAAATAACTTGTGATTTCTTTACACTGACATATGTCACAGACGTCAACAAGTCGATAGGATAAGAGCTACGCGTTCTACTTTTCACTGTTTCGTAAAATATTTTCATAAATATTATTTAACTTTTAAAAATAAAACAGTTCAATTAGAACTTTTTGCTATGTGTTAAACGGTTCAAAACAAGTAAATAAAGCAGTTATTTTATAAATAATTGTATCTCTCAAGGTAATAACTGTTAGCTACAAAAATAATGATTGAATATATTTGGCGTCAATTTAGTAGAAATTCATTATTCACACTTAAATGAAACTACGTGATGTAGTATTATTTCTACTTTCTTTAATTTCTTTACCACGACCTAGGTTTCGTTGTATTACATCTTCAGGTGGGATATTATAATCTTTGCTAATATAAGATAATCTTTGCTAATATAAGATAAGATAATCTTTGCTAATATCCCACCTGAAGATGTTGTAATACAACGAAACCTAGGTCGTGGTAAAGAAATTAAAGAAAATAGAAATAATACTACATCACGTAGTTTCATTTAAGTGTGTACAAAAATAATATTGAAATATGTGACATTCTTAACTTGGGTGGATTTTTAAACAAGTAGCTCAATAAATAACTCGGATGCCCGAATAATTTATGGAACACAAAAATAGATTATTTATTTATTATGGAGACAAAATAATAAGGACGTCTCCTCTTAAATATTAAAAAACGACAAATTTCATAAAATTGTAACCATTTATCCGTATGCCAAAGAAAATGCTTCTATAATCGCAAACTTCTTATAAAATTGTATTTTCCAAAAAGTCAAAAAGAGAGGTAGATAAATTTGAAAAATTAAATAGAATTTACAAACTTTTCAGGAATTCCAAGTTCAACTTTGTTCTTCCAATTATTTAATACCACTAGAAATAAAACTAGAAGCAAAATAAAATTTGAAAAATGTGACGAAGGAAATTTTTTAAAAATATATTATGTAGTTGTCAAATAATTCAGTATTACTTTTGTATCTAACTTTTCAATTTGTTGTATGCAAATTAAAAGAAATATGTAATGTATGAGTGACGCGATATTATAAAACTTGTATGTAATATCGCGTCACTCACACATTTATAGTAAATAGAGTTATAATAATATAATTTTTATCGAAAGTGAAAGCTTTTAAAAAACGCTATTAAAAAAACGCTTTCTTCGTTTGGTTGATTTAGAAATGAATTAAAGACAAAGGAAACATTTCAAAATATTCAGGGAAATGGTATTGAAGCTTGATATCCACAGACCATATTTTATCGAAAGTTAAGATAATTGAAATGGCGAGAATATTTTTAAAACCAATTACATAATACTAATTAAATATTTATGCCGAATTATGTTTAGCATTTTACTTAACATGCTGAATTAAACATAACAATTTTAAATGTTTATTCAACAGCTTTATTAATTTTGAATGTTTAATCAAGCGACGGACAGATGAGATTTGAGATACTCCCTTGTTATCTTTTGGTGCACAAATTAATGAAAAATGATTTGAAAGTATTTATTAAAATAGTACCAATTATTTCGAAGGTATTTTATATTTTGCAATATAAATTTTTACAACATTGACTCGAATAGTGGTATTCTACGTTTTATGAACACTATGTATCTGGAGCAGCCCTATTGTTATGACAACGAAGTCAATCCACTCTTGCTAGTGGTCTCTAACTTCTGAATAAAACAACTTCCAAAAAATATATTATTTAATATATTATGATTTTTAAATACCTTGTCACTATTTTACTAATAATTGAATGTTTTAAGTAGCATTTAAAATTACGTTCAGCTTGAATACAAGATGCGAATGGAAAAACATTATTTTTCTATCTTAATTTCTCTCATTTTTATTTATTATGATTGGCCGGTTATGAGCACTTAATAAATGAGTTTAATATTGCGTCTATATATTTATTGCAGCTTATTTTGTAAATATTCGCTTATTGTTATAATTTTTTTAATGAAATTTGTTAAATCGGTAAATTGTTGTAGCTATGAAAAAGTTAAGTATTTTTTTAAATATATTTACTTCAGAGTTTTAACATTTTTCTATAAATTTTATAAACATATTGTTCACTTTATTTTAAATAAAAGGTAGAATAAAATATAGGGTTCTGTCCGATGTGAAAAAATTATTTATTTTCACATCCCCAATTGGGGGCAGTGGGATAGTAAATAATAGGTGATTTTTGCATATATATATATATATATATATATATATACTGTAGCAAAACTATGTTGAAAAAGACGTTTGCAGCAAGTGAGGACTACCGAGGGTTCCAGGGGACTTTAGGAGCTCTCTGTTATAGATATGGAAATAGTAGCTCTTCCTTCCAAACCATGTGCGCTCACCCATGATGAAGAAGGCAATGAAGACGACATCCAAATTAATTAAATGCCTGAAGATGTTCCAGGAAATATCAAAGTTTTTTTTAACAGGGATAAAAGGTATGGGATAGTAGCAATGAAGAAATTTTAGCTTCTGGTTCAGAGAAGAGGCAGCGACTTGAAAAGAAAGAACCTTGTTGGCTGGAATGTGACTCAATCGGCTCTGGTGAAAATCAAGAACGACGTGCAGAAATGGTTGCTGACGTCGAGAATAAAAATGATGCTAAAATTTTGGAAAAACTGATCGATCAAGAAGTACTGGATTTAATACTGGTCCTTGGATGAGGATTTTACTATGCCTATCATTACGAAAGCAATGACCAAAAATCGATTTTTAGTAATCAAGAAGTTTCTACATTTCTGTGAGTAAGTCACTACCACTGCAATCACCGACAAAATGTGTAAGATACGACGACTTGCGGATATTTTAATAAGCAAGTTTTTACAATGGGGCGTCTTTCATACACATTTGTCAATAGACCAATCTATGGTGAAGTATTTTGGTCGTCATCCGTCGAAACAATTTATCTGTGGTAAGCCGGTGCACCTTGTGTATAAAAAATGGATGCTTGCCAGTGCTGGTGACCACTGCTACGTCTTTGACATTTACTGTGGCAAAGCGCAAACAGCTGATAGTATTAACAGTCGGCTATTATATACAAGGGTCTTAAAAACCTGCTTGTAAAGCTCGATGCAGATCCTAAAGACCGCATTGTGTTCTTTGATAATGTTTTTACGAGTTTTGCCCTTTCGCAAAATTTATGAGAATCTAGCTACCGTGCAACTAAAGCTGTTTACGAGGAAAGAATCGACAAATTTTCTCTAATGTCAGTCAAGGAGGTGAAGAAGAAGGATCGTTCTGACTTTTAATACCGATTTGATAAAGCTAACCAAATATGATTTGTTCACGTGCAAAACAATAGCGTTTGTTCAATAAGAATCAACTATAATACTGTCCTCTCATTAGGTAAAGTGAAATGATGGAGCTCAGTAGAAAAGAAGAAACTGGATGTGGATATACAGCTAGTACTTTTAACTTAAATTAAGGGATGGTTGGAGACGACCAATCTAATCAGTCTTCTTCGCTCTATCGTACTTATATTCGTGGTATGCTTCATTTAACAATTAGCAATACCTGGCGTTTGCACTTCGCAGTATAAAAAGTGCATAATAACACTGTGCATTAAGAAGCCATGTTATATTTTTCATACCCAATGAGTCCAGAGATGGAAATAGTTGAATATGTAAAAAAAACAATTTTGTTTTTAATTTGTTATTACAACTCCTTACTTTCCTTATAATAATTCAGTTTATTCCATTATTTTTGGCAAATATAGTTGTGGGCTAAAATGGATTAAATGTGTCATGTAACTGAATAGCACTATTTGCTTAAAGTATGTATTCATAAATACGTCTTTGAAATATTTTTTCATTGAAAGATAACGATATGAGAAATCGCAAAACCAGATTGATTGCAGTACCAGACTTTTTGGCAACTGTAACACACGCCAACCGACTTGGTCAATATGAAAAATAACTGGAATATAAGTAATAAGAATATATTTAGTTGTAATATTGCGTAAATTACGGGTATTCAAAACAAATTAGATTTTGTGAACTCTTATTTTATACCATATATATGGTGTTAATAAGTAAATTTTGTACCCAAGACATTCACTTTAAATTGAAAATACAAAAGTAATGTAACAAAGTATATATGATTTCGAATAAAATAGGTAAAAAAACCTTGTACCGGAAGTCTAACTTACACTTGATAGATGTTATTTATTTTTATATTTCCTCTGATATCCACTATTCTTTTGCAAACTTAAATATTTTTATAATAGAAATTAGTGTTACTGGGTGAACCAATTTCACGTTAAAATTGGTTGCTGATAAACGTTTCAACCAACCTAATATTTCGAATGCCAAACATTTTTCATACGATGTAGTATTACTTGTAACGCTTTTAATATGTTATAAGTAAACTTTAATTCCATTTAAAATCCATAAATATATGTATATAATTACTATACTCGTATAAGTCAGAATGTTTTATATATAAATGTTTTAGCATCCAGAATGCAAGGGCAAATTTCTCAAATCCGTTTTTCTAGTGATATAAATTAATTACGTTTAGCCGTTTACGTAACCCGTAAATAGCTGCTTCCGTTGAGAGGAATAGGGCTTAGAAATTTCATATGCCTTCAACTTGGAACAATCAGAGAGTAAATATATTTTCTATAAACGGAACGTATATGTCAGTAATAATGCTATCTACCTACTTGTCATAAGAAGAATAAATACAGCTTAAATTGCAATTTGTATTGCTAATTGCAAGTCGTTCTATTTAAAGACTATACTATGACCTAATTTTATCAGAAATCGATTTAAATAAAAAAGTGTCTAAAATGTATTTACGCATTATGTTTCTGGTCTTATGAATGATAATTGAATTAAGGTTTAGTGACGTTATTAAGCCAGTGGAACTGAGGGCAAGAAATACAGAAGGGTCAAACTAAATTTAAATTGTTAGTGTGATTTTATTTACTGATATATTGTGGCCACAAGAAAAAATTGGAAGAGAGATCGTATGAGTTAAATGGATTAAGGAGATATAAATTTCAAATTAAATTCCTTCAGCTTTCCACGTACTCTTTTAGTTATAATATTTGTCTTGTTCTTTAAATACAACTTTTTAATGTTACTAGATTTAAAATTATATCACTAGTTCATTCGCTTGTTTCGAATAATTCTTTGCTATTCAGCCAAACATCTCAAACAACTCTGGAGATATCACAAACTAGAATCTTTACACATGTTGAAGCAGGTCGGCTTTTAAGAGGTTGGAACATCGACTTAATAGTTAGGTACATGCAATGGAATAATCCTACGGTTATAATTTAAAGACTAGTTAAGCATATATTATTCACCTAAGAAGAAAATTACTATTCGCAATCTGGGTGCAGTTAAGTCGCTTATTTATTTGTGTCCTATTCATTTATTTGGAAATTCAATCAAAACCTCTTTGAATTGAGTTAAAGCACATTTGCTCTTCTGATGTATTGTAGTATTGAAGAAAATGATTAATTTATAAGTATTCTTTACACGTATAAATATGTGTATTCATGTTTATATTATTTTTATTCGAATATAAGTAGCGTTTAGTATATTTAATTATATTTTACTAGGATTAATTGCTTATTTCGGATAATATGTATATGTGAAATAAAGTAATGTGAGTTAGCGAAAAAATGTAAACAGATTCGAAATTTTTCATTGAAACTGCATAATTTTCAGAATAGTTTTGTCGTTAAAGTCACATTTCACTTTGAAGTGTGTTGAAAGTTTATAGTTTTTTAAGTTTATCTACTTTTGTGACCAGAAGCGGGATGGTTTTCATTGCTCAACAAAATGTTGTTCCTAACAATAATTTGTCAGGAATATATTACGTATCCCATAAAAATAAAATAATTCACGAAGATCTTGTTACTACCTGTTAAATGATGCAAACCTAACAAACAAAGCATTCAAGATTTATGTTTAGTAAGTAATAAAGTATATTACCCTAACCATTCATTCCTGTTTCATTGAAAATGTTTTTATCGACCATAAAATTTAAATTGACTTCGAAAATTAATTTATTCACAAACTTTGGACAATATGTGGAAACAATTGTAATGAATAAGGCGAGGTAGTTAAACTCTACAAATTTAATGTAATTCACAAAGTTTAAAGGAATACAAAATTTTGGTTCTGTTATCCCAAATATTAAATAGCGTTAGAATCAATAACATCGTTGGATTTATACTAAGCATCTTTGAAAACGGCGACGAGAACAATTGATAAAATATTTGTAGTTTCCCCTGAAAAAAATATTTTATTATTTGGAAAAGTTAGGAGTTAATATTTTACATAAAATATTTTTTTCTATCTGGAGATAACGTAAATATGACATTTGGAGATGGCCAGTATTGCGCACATCATGCATACGTGATAAAAATTATAACTGATGCTGCACATATTTTATGTATAAAGCATTCGTAAACTGCTTCGTTCAAAATGTTTAATTTTAAGTGGAAAATAGTCTAATAAAAAATAAAACTAACGTGTGTTAAATTAATTTCATATATTTTTAGCCAACCTATTCCAGACACACGAACCTACACATGCACACACACGCTCATATGTATGTATATTTGTATACCTATATCTGTCTATTATACGTGTATATATATATATATATATATATATATATATATATATATATATATATGTATACACATATATATATGTATGCATATATATATATATATATATATATATACGTTATAACGTTTAACGTCACGAAATTGTAACATTTCTCCAAAATGTTTTCCTCTTTTTCATAATGTACGAGGATCAAAGATTGTATTAGAATACAATAAGCACAAGAAAAAGTCCTAAAAATGTTCATGCAAATAAATTTGTAATTCAACCTAATATAAAATCCGTAGTCTTTTTTCCACTGACAGGACTCTGGAGACAAGATCGACATCCACTTAGTAGCACGTGAACTTTTGATGGTGCTGGAATGGATGTTTTTCTTTTTACGATGTCCCTGCGGGGGTTTTAGTTCTTTTATAGATAATGTTTGATTTCATAACGTAGACATTTGTCACAAGCATCAACATATCGACAAATTAACAGCCATGCGTGATTGTTTTCATTGTTCCGTAAAATATTGTCAAGAATGTTACGTAACTTCTAAAAATAAAACAGTTTACAAAAAACGTTGTTGTTATGTGTTGAATTATCTAAACCTAATAAATAAAGTGGTTTAGTTAGAAAAAAATATATTTTAGGAGGTAATAAAAATTGACTATACGAATATTACAAAAATATGTTAATCTGTGTAGCTTCCCTACCTAAGCTGCATGCTGCATTATCAAATGCATTAATTAATATATGGTGACTTAAGCGGTTCGAAATGACGAAAATTTATAAAACAATTATGGCTTTTTCTGCGGGTATGGTATAAAATAATTTGGAAAGCAATGAGTTATTTTCTAGTTTTAAAATTGGTGATAACGTAAATATGATATTCGAAAATGGCTTGTATGCAAATGGCACGCATGAGTGTTAAAACTCAGAGACCATAATGCATTCATTTTGAATCTGAGGAACTCTTAAACTACAGTGAATGCTCCTATTTTATGTTTAAAATAATTTTAAATTACTTCGTGCTAAATATTTACTTTTAAGATGCTAAATCGTTAATTGAAAAATGAGAGTAACGTAGTTTAATTACCAACTGTATGATGTTATTACACACTAAGCTAAATATCACTACATTATTTTTAATTTATTGACATACAAAAATAAAATAAAAATATGAGCGAAGGAAAATTATGTAATTATTGCGTTATCTTAGATCCTGAACCTGTAAGACTCTAATAAGTTATTTTAAGGTGAAGTTCGGAAAACAAATTCGTACACTTTCGGTTTGTTATATATGTACTAAAAGAAATATTAGAGTATTAAGTTTTTCCCAATACAAAATATATAAGTAATGTGATAGACATCACTTATATATTTTGTATTTTATGCCCCTTCAAAACATAGAAATACAATAATAGTACGTAAATTTTAAAATCGTGAATGTTGCTAAAGATTATGGCCTTTGAATAAATAGCGTATTAGCACAGTTTACTTTCGTTACTGTATCGTTTGATTAACTGGGAGACTAAAGGAAATAAATTTTGCTAGAAAATATTTAGGCCCTTACAAAATACGTTATTTTTTCATTTCTTCGTTTATTGATTCTAATGATGAGTGGAAGAGGAAGGCAACAATCTCTTCTTGAGAGGAACGGCATTTAAGCTTAGTATCCATTAGAAAAGTGAGGGTATTATGAATATATGGGCCTTTTCATTAAAATAAAAATTCAAAATCTAACAACGTTTTCAACATACTTAATTAAAAATAAATATTCAATATAATTGATAAATTTACATCAAGGACATTTAAAATGATGGACGGATGAAATGTGAAACGTTCTGTTTTTATTTTTAATGTACAAAATACTAAAAACTGAGTATGAAACAGGTACTATGAATATTAAACTAATTATTGAGGAGGTATTTTTATTTTTGGAAAATAAATTTCTAAATAAGAACAGATGTTCATTGAAGTTGCGTTTGACCTTTTATGAAAACTATATTACCTAAAGTTTCCGAAGCATTCCCATCTTTGCGACTAAAATATTTATCCATCCTTCTGCTAAAGGCTTCTAACTGAAATGAATGTAATACATTCTAGATTTGCGTTTTAGACTATGTTACTATTTTATTTAAAAAAAAAGCAATGTTATAACTTTATTTAAAATAGCGTAATAACAAGGCACGAAGAAACATTTTTTTTTAAATTATATTCAGTTGTAATATTTTGTTAGCAACCAATAATAAAAGCGAGGTTTTTAAGTACTACAATTCCAACTATATAATTTAAGAAATAGCGTCAATAAATAAATTCTATAAATAAAGCACAGTCAACAAATTAATAATACAGGTGTGTTGTAGAAATATGTATACGATTTCGAATAAAATATGTAGAAAACCTTAAATCCGGAGTCTAGTCATTATATATTATATAAAATTGATTAACCGATTTGAAGAAATTACTCTAAATATTATAAAATTATAAAAATGCTAATTATTTATTTGGAAACTTTTTCAGTATATTGTTATTTCCCACTGCAAGTAAATTTGAAAAATACTGCTAGTCTTAGATATTTTAGGAGAAGGCACTTAGTCGACACCTTTCCGTCTCTCATGTGCACGCGCACACTTGCATACATAAGCATCATATTCAACTTGACAATGACTCCGAAACTCTCCAAATTGATAATTTTCTTCTTTATTGGTGTTTGAAAAATATCTTCGTAATATTACAAATTTTTGTAGTTTTAAAGAAAAGATATGAATTACAATTTATTTTTGAAAAATGTTTCAAAGAAATATGATAATATAAAACTTTATAAGATTCGAAAGAGAATGTGGAGACGATAACGCAAAAGTTAAGAAAAAAGGAAAAACCTCTCAATATTTTACAGATTCGCACGGACAAATTTCTAAAATATAAATTTAGAGTTATTGTAATTGTTTACTAAACACATTCGTCTTAAGTCATAAAATTATTACACGAATTATTAACCTAATGAATATTTTTGTACGTAAATTTTTTTTAATATAAAAAATATCTATAATGTAAAACATGCTGTTATATACTAAAAATATGGGTTAATTTCAATAAAATGTTTGACGCACACCCCGATGTTTCAATGTAGTTATTGGCTATATATCAACTTATTATATTAAAAAGAGCTCAGCTGTACCAATAAACAAAACAAAAAAGTCATAAAAGCAATGTCAGTTTTCTTCAAATAAAGAAAAAGACGTCAAAATATTTAAGAATTATTTGTCTAAGAAATCATTTCAGAATTAAATGAAACTACGTGATGTAGTATTATTTCTACTATCTTTAATTTCTTTACCACGACCTAGGTTTCGTTGTATTACAACATCTTCAGGTGGGATATTAGCAAAGATTCTTTATATATCTTTGCTTATATCCCACCTGAAGATGTTGTAATACAACGAAACCTAGGTCGTGGTAAAGAAATTAAAGATAGTAGAAATAATACTACATCACGTAGTTTCATTTAATTGTGAATAATGAATTTCTACAAATTAACGCCAAATATATTCAATAAATCATTTCAGCTCAATAAGTCAACAATTGACAAGCTAATGATCTAAAGGAAAGTAGTAATTTAATCCAAAGAGCGTGACTGAAATACTAACATTATTTTCAACAAGAGAGTTGCCACGAGACACATCGTCTTTACTCGTATATCTGTAATTTCATTTGTTGCTTATTTTGAATACCATTGCCGACTTTGCACTATAAATATCGATAAGGAAAAAACTCCGGCAACACCGGATACTATCCGTTATTCCTAACTAATGTTACAAGAGTAAAAGTGTTTTTGTTTTTTTTTATTCGCCTGCAACCAAGCAATAAATCAATTATAAATGCTTTTCGTGACAAAGTAACTACTCATACATTTATGATACCACATGTAAAATTCAATTCCACTTAAAATTCCATAAATCAAGATATATATATATATATATATATATACATTATAGCAACCAGAGATCATGGGTAAATTTATTTAATCGGTTTAACTTGTTATATAAGGTAATCAAATTTAACCGTTTAAGTAATGCGTCCGTTGTTAGTTGCCCCCATTGATCGGGTAAGCTTCAATAAGTTCAAACCGTATTTAAGTTGGAACAATCAGAGAGTAAATGTTCCTATAAATGGAACGTAAATCATGTTGGTAGAGATACTCCCTACCTACATATCGTCACAGGGATATATTTGGTTTTAATTACAATTTTTAATTGCCAAAAGCCTGTAATTTTGTTTTATTTGGGGATCTTTACCTAATTTTATAGGAGATCTTTTGAGAAACATAATGGGTTTATAATTTTTGTATGAGTTACTTTTTGGTCTTATGAAATATGGCTGAATATAGCTTTAGTTAAGGTTTTAATACAATAAATTGGAGCGAGGAATGAAGAATGTTCGGACAAAAAGTTTACGTAAAGGATCATATATTATGGGAGTTTCATTATAGAAATATGAAACTCATTTAATTTACCAGAGAAATTACTAAAGTTCTATATGTTAAGGAGGTGTAAGTTTCAAGTTTAATTCCTATAATATTCCATCAACACATTTAATATTAACGTTCGTTTCATTCTTCAAATAAAATATGTTGAACTTAATTATATTTTAAAAAAGTCACTGGCACATCTACAAGTAATTGTATAGTTTGCTATTTTCTATTCAAAAGTAATTCCATAGTAGCTATATTTTCATGTTACTAGCCTTTTTCTTTGAATTTCAGCGAAGTAAATAAATTGATGCCGGAGAGATTACAAACTCGAATCTACGCAAATGCTGAAGCGGGTCGGCTTTTAGGAGGTTAGAATACTGACCCAAGTATTATGTACTATGACACGCAATGGAACCTACGTCCATACTTGGTAAAAAAGTTACTCGTATATTGTTTACATAAGAAGGAAATTACTAAATTGTGTGCTACGCAGACTACACAGCACTGCACTTTATGGAACTTGACATATTTCTTTTTTACGAAATATCTACATTAAATAAGCTATTATTGGACCACATACAGAAACCATTTAGTGATTAAAGAAAAGAACAAATAAAAATACGGAGCAGTTAAGTTGGTAATTTATTTGTTTCCTATTCACTTACCAGGAGATTTAATAAAAATCTTTTTGCAATGAGTTTAGGCATCTTTACTCTTATACTCTTAGACTGTAGTAAAGAAGAAAACAATTGCATTATATTGCTTCTTTCACACATATATATCACATATATATAAAATATACATTTTTCTTGAATTCAAGTAGTATTTAACATATTTCCTATTATAATTCTTTATGATATTTACATGCGAAAGAAAACATTGTAAACTAATTTAAAGCATTCGTTTAAAAATATTGTTTTGTTGCTAAAGTTACAGTTTGCTTAGAAGTACCTTCGAGCTTTAAATTATTTTAAAGCTGATGTAATTTTGTGACCATAAGTCATCATGAAAACAGAACTGCTGTGGCCAGTTTCTAGAAATAGTGATAGCACTTTGACTACAGAATTAGTGAAAAATATGTAATTCATAACATTTATATAGCTTGACAAATATTACGTACTGCAGAACATAGTGAGACTCTTATTACATTTTTTGTCTTTTTTATAATTTTCATGAATAAAAATTGATGTCAAAAAACGATTTTAATTTATTTTATTTGGTTTCAGTTAGTTTTATTTATGTTTGACCGTACAATATGTCACATCATTTCATGACATTTACTTCTTATTTGTTTGCATTTATTATGTGTCATTTTCATTTTCATTAGATAAGCGGTAATAAATCTTATTAGGTCATATCTATTTCATACGTTAAAATAGCTGAGTATTAGAATCTGTGGGTGTGAAAAAACGTTAACCTGTAAAAGAATAGCCAAATACGTCGAAGGGAGCTCGGTAAAAAACCAAAGATAATTAGGGCCACTTATAAATATTAATACACGTCTATGAAAATGCAAATATTAAGATTCTAAAACACATTTTAATCTATAAACACGTTAATAACATTGTTGGGTATTTTACAAAAATATTTGACCATAAAACAATGAGAACGGTGATTTTGACGTGGTTTTAACAGATGTATAATTAAATAACGCTTACCGATATTTCTGGTCTTGGAACAAAAATATTTGGTTGCATCCATAATCACTCACATTTTCAGTATACAAAAAAGCAGCAAGTGTTAGAAAAATAACATTAGTATTCTAAAATAACCAATTCAATTATCATATGGGTGTGTAAATTACCAAGATATTTTTTTATCCATTAAAAATTAACTTAAATTAAGGAATTTTTTTTGTAGTTAATTGATTATTTTAAAACAAATATTTTCGATATATTTATAAATCAGCTATGTTATGAAGTGTAACTTTTGAAGAAATAATTTTTGCAAATATTTTTAGAATCTAGTGGAATTTATATGTGTCAAAAATATTATCAAAATTACCATAAGTAGAGTAATTTTTGACTTAAAAATCTATTTTGTCTATTTTAGTGTTAAAAATTAATCTTGTCTATTTTCTCCCGTGCCATTTTTTTCGCAAAACAGAATAGTAAAAGAGAATAGAGCAAGTTCAAACATTTCATATTTGACCTCGATGACTTCGATAGTAACGTTATTTTTAATTCATCGAAGGTAAGAAGCCAAGAAACCCCGAGATTATTTTCTTCTTTTGAACTGGATTACACTTTATATTAAAATACAATAAAATTCCGATAAATACAAAAAAACCTAATAATGCACGCAGAGAAACATAGACAAACATTATTATTTTTGAATAATTTAAAATCTTCATTGAGTCGTTTTCCTTTGAGAGGACTATAAAGATTAGATTAACATTCAATGGTCTTGGAATATAAATTTTTCTTCTGAAGATGTTCCTATAAAGGTTTTGGTTACTTTTGAATAATTTATGATTTTCTAGTACTGACGTATGTCACATACGTCAATTCAATAACAAATTAACAACTCTGCGGTATGGCGTTCTTTGTTTCATAAAATAATATTGAGTATATTACATAAATTTCAAAAATATAGCAATTCAAGAAGAGCTTGTCGCTATGTATTAAATTATTCAAACCTAGTGAACAAAGCAGTTACGTGGTCAAAATTTATGTATTAGTAGGTAATAAAATTTATTACTCTGACCGTAATTCATTAGTACGCCAAAGAAAATATTTTCATAGCATACGAAATTAAATTTAACCCTGAAAATTAATTAATAACAAACCTTCGACTCTACCAACATTTTGCAACTAAACAAAAGGCGGATTAGATACACTTGACAAATTAAACTTAAATTATAAAGTTTTCAGGAATTAAAAACTTCGACTTAGCCTCTTCGACTCTACTAATTATTCAATACAGATAGAATCAATAGCATCGTTTGTCTATATACTGAACAATCTTTCAAAAACCGTGCTGATAGAAATTTATTTGGAGCTTTTCTTGTCGACAATATCAACTTGGAAATATGAATGATTTTCTGGTATATGCATAATAAGATTTTTTTAAATTGGAAAGAAGGTAAATGTGGTCTATAAAGTTAGCCTGCATGGACATAGAGTGCATATGCAATAAAATTTAGAAGATGATATTGCTCCTATTTTACGTGAAAGGCACTCTTACCTTGTTTTGTTCGAGATGGTTCATTTTATGTTATTAAATCTTCTAGTAAATAAATAAGACTAATATTATACATTAATACACACACACCCACGTACGCACGAACGCATTAATGCATGCACGCACGCACTCAATATATGGCGCAAAATTTAAATTAAAGCAGTTATTAAATTATTTTCCTTAGGTGAAATATCATCGTCCAATATAAAGTGTGTGCACTTATATATTTATATATATATATATATATATATATATATATATATATATATATATATATATATATATATATATATATATAAATTTCAAAGTATTATTTTTCCTCTAATTTTTACATAAAACTACAAATATCTCATATATTTTGTATTTGATACCCACTTATAATGGGGAAATTTAAAACATTATGTAAATACTAAAATCGTGTATATTGCTATATATTACGGTTCTTGGATAAGTAGTATAATAGTACCGTATAGTGTATTTGCTATAGCGGTTTGCTTTAGTGAGTGATACAATAAAATAATTTTCCCAAACTGAAACCCTTACAAAGATCTTTAATTTTTGAATGTCTTCATTAAGCGATTTTAGATATTAATAGAATGAGAAGGAAACATGACAGAGTGTATGGCGAAATAGTACGTAAGCGTAATATCAACAAGACATAAATAAACAAATATTTAGATATTCGGGATAGCGAGAGTAATATTACAAGCCACCTCGTAATTTACCTAGCCACCTCGTAATATTCAAGATGCTAATTAAAAAATAAATATTCAAAATACTCAACGAGTTCGCATCCATGACATTTGAATGAACGAAACGATAAAAGGGCGAGATTTTAAGCGCTCTCTTGTTATCTCTTGGCAGTTGAATATAATTTATAAAGGATTTGAAAGAATTTACGAAATTGATACCTGATATTCATGGAGGTATTTTTAATGTTGTGTAATAAATTTTTAAATAAAAACAATTGCTTCTTTAAGGCATGTTCAACTTTTATTGGCGCAATATATAGCAACAGCCCTATTTTTGCAACAACAATGGCTATACATCCGTTTACTTGAGGACTATAACTCCTTAATGGAATTAATTACACATTTTATTTTAAATATATTATATTTTTTTAACGAAATATTAATTTGATTCGTGATTACTTCTTAAAATTATATGTAATTTGAATACAAAGGATCAAGGACAAACATTTTGACGTGTGTAGTGTGACCTAAAAGTGCTCTTTGCTCTAAGTACAAATAGGTTTTCAAAATGTTTTTTTATTGAGAGATGTCAATTTGAAAAATTGCAAAACTATCGTTTAAACGAATTATCGTTAACAATTTCTTAGTAATATTGACACGGGCATATCGACTTGTCCAATATTAAAACTACCATTATTTTTGATGAGCACACTTGCTGAGTACTTTATAGAAGCTGGCACTGACATCATCTTGCATCTTGTTTTATTCTCTTTGGCTTTGTAAATTACACATTTCTTTCTATTGAAAAAGGAGTAAACTGAAAGTCAATTCGAAGATAAATTTATTTATTATTTAAAAAAAAGACTATCGCATATCTATTATATGTTTATTATAGAAGAAAAACCTGAAATTACGAAAATATGCACACCATCCTAATCTCCCAGCATAGAACCGAATTTTATTGAAATTCCTTTACTGTGTATTCGGATAAATTGTGGAATGAACTGACCACCAATATATAAAGTGCGTCCTCATTATCTGCGTTCAAACGCCGTCTGAAATTATATTATTAATAATAATCCGAAGATCGTCACCTCCTCTATTATAATAACCCATTTTTATCCTCTCCCTACCACTAAAGTATCGTATTTATTTTGTATCTAATTAATGTCATTTTACAATGACTTTACTACCATACATCATTAACTGCTTTATCTTGTGAACATAATTAATTAGCGTTATAAATCGGTCGCAGTCTGCCACAGCACTCATTGTTCACATTTAATTCTTTGCGGTAAATTGTAAAAGGCTACTCTTGTAGCAATAAGTCCGCAACTGTGTACTTATTTTTCTAAGCTTGCAGTAAAGTTTGAAAAATAAATAAAATATGACGTGCATCCTAATGGTTCCTTGCCATTTTATGATATATTTTTTATCGCAAAACTTAAAAAAATAGTACTGTGCAAATATACAAAGAAAAGATAAAAGGCCAAAATATTAATTCATTCACGTAATAAATTCGCATTGAATTACAATAATTTTAGGTTGATATTTTTGTAGCTTTACTTGTTCTGTGAGGCCTTTCTTTTGCTTCATGATTCTAGGCTTACGGGAAGTACCACAAACATTTGTTTAGTGAGTCAGTAAGTATGTACCAAAATATGCGGCATTTGAAAGCCTTGTGAAAGTTTCATTTTTTAATAGAACTATAGTCAAGGAAATTTATAGGTATATATATCTGAATTCCTCTAATTATTCCAGAGAAAGGGATCTCGACGGATAGGCATATAAACAAATAGGTACAGGTTTTTTTCCTTTTGGTTTCGGTTGACGGAATTCTAAAATAGCCACCTTTATAAATAAGAAAAAATATGCTAGAAAATAAAATTGAAACCCAGGACAATGTAGATAAAAATAATCATACATTAAATTCATTCATTGCAAAAAACTACAGCTTGAATAAAAGTTGGGAGGAAAATAAAAAATAAGGTAACAGTGCAGCCATGAAAACGTTGATGAAGACAAAGGGTAAAAAAGCAGGGCTTGATCACTACTTTCGACAAACGACAGAGAATTAACTATTTAAGGTACTTTGAAATATATCCCCTTTGGTTCTCAAACGAGATTTTTATTATAACATAAAAGATATTAAATATGAATTTAATTTACTAGATGCATCGCACTTAAGTAATTATTTGGAAACACGTCTTTTGTAGATATGAAAATTGAATCAAATCATCAAAGTATCCGTGAATATTTTCGTGCTAACTAAAATTAGTTTTTAATTATAAGAACTGACTTAGCTTATGGATTAAAATGAGCGTAAATTTATAATTAGTTTATCGCGAAGTTTATATATACGCACGTTATGTTATGTAACTTAAAATTATTTAATATAATTTATATAATTATTCCGTCTGAAAATTTATGAGTGTTAAACTATGAATAGTTGGATTTAATAATAGACTAATATTACCTCGTGGTATTTTCAGTGTATGCATTAGAGTCGTAAATATATAGTGCGATCTCAACATCATATAATTTTTTAGCGAACATCGCGTATTGAATGTGAATTTATTGATTAATTTACCAATAACAAGGCTTGACACATTTATGGGCAAAGTTATAACCATCACGTTAAACTCGTACTCACTTAAAATTTGCCGTTATTATGTAGCAAAAATATAATGAAGTATAATCGGATATATTTAGAGGCGTTTACGCACTATGCACTAGGCACGAATAGCGATTGAAGACGCCGCTTTTAGTAATACCGTCCAAGTACGAATCGGACTCGCGCATGAAGGCCTCCGCAGCACCAAACAATATCCAACTTATAAGTTAGTATTTTATAAAGACTCAAGTTGGTTAAAAACTACACAACATATCTTATTCAAACCAATTATCGTTGAAAGTTTATTTCAAGTTCTACTGCGTTAACATTTTTCAGAATTTTACACACGTCGAAAAGTTAGGCGCATAACTATCAACTATTGACTTAAACAGAAAGTTATTCTGGAACTTCTGTATATTCTTTTAGGCCTATCTAACGACACCCCATAGATCCATGTGCACTGGATTTTTATTTTTATCATCAGATACACATATGGAGTGCCACCCCCAATATTGCTTCCTAGATAATTCCACTGTTTCATGATATAGCGGGTCTCAAAAGTCTACGTAGTGCCAATGATATCTGAGTAAAATAGCTGTGACATGCGATAGACGGACAGACAGGACAAAATTATAATTATTCCCTTTTCGCCATTTGGTTACGGAACCCTAAAAATGAGAAAGACATACTAAGGTCTATCAATCTATTTCAATTTCTCATATAATGTCGTCCCTTTCTCTTTGCTAGGCGTACCAGATGGATGTTCTATAAAACGCTTAAGTTTCTTGTCTTAATTTGTGCAACCAGCCAAATATTACTGTGTATGTAATAAAATGAAATGGATGTTATTCTCAGTAACATATATAATAGCAAGGGTATCTGATGGTTAGAAAAAGGTTATACCCCTAATTATTATTTTTTTAAATTTATTTTTTCATTTTATTTTTATTAGCTGTGTAGCCGGACTGAAACAATTTGAAGTGTACTACAGTATCAATGTTGTCCAACTATATTATATCTAGAAGATATTAAGTATGGGCGTTGATATTGTAAATAGTTGTTCATTTAGTATATTACCTTTGGTCTCTCTTTTATGTCTGTTTATTTCTAATGTTTTCAGGACATTGAGTTTATTGCCTTTTGTATTTATTTGTAATATACAGGGAGCATTGTCGGTATGAGGGTGATGGTTAATTTCAAAAAGGTGGTTTGCAAAGTGAGATGTGTCTGGTTTGTTGTTTCGCCAGCTGGCTGTATGTCCTTTGTATCTGGTAGTCAAACTTCTTTCTGTTTGATCTATGTATACGCTATTACAGTAATTACATTTGAGTTTATAGATACCATTCTTTTTATATTTATCTATTTTACCCAAGTTATTTAATGCATGTGGTATTATTTATATTTTTATTATTAGTTAAAAGTTTTCCTAATTTAATTGATGTATTACCTATTTATGGGATGGATTTATAGTAAGTTTTATTATTATTTGGTGTAACCGGGTGTATTTCTCGGATTAGTATTATTTTGTTACAATTTTTGGAAAATTTATGGGTTATAATTATTATTTACTGCGATTTGTTTTATAGTTTTTATTTCTTTACGTAAACTAGGTTTTTCTAGTGGGATCGTTAGTACTCTGTGAATCACCGAATGGAAGGCTGCTAACTTATGGGACCAAGGGTATTGTGAATGATCATAAATTACGGAGTCGGCAAATGTGTCTTTCCTAAACATATTAAATTTATGTTTATTGTTTTTGCGTTCTAATGTGATATCTAAAATTTAGTTTATTATCGGAGTCGACTTTTAAGTGAATTTAATATTGTTGTGTAGGGAGTAAACAAATTGGTCTAATTGTCGATGTGTACCTTTCCAGCAGATAAAGATTTCGTTTACATATCTATAATAGTATACTACATTGGTCGATATTTTTTCTGTTTAAGAGACTGATTTATAGATTGTTCATGAATAACTCGGCTAACAGAAGACTGAGGTCGGAGCCTATTGCAAGGCTATTGACTTGTAGAAAAATTTATTATCAAATAAGAAATAATTTTGATTCTTGCATAATTTAAACAGGTCTATAATTTCCTATACCTCAATAGGGTTTAACCCTTTCTTTTCTAAGATATCAGAAATAATATTTAGGTACTTTTTTGTGGTATATTAGAAAATAATTTTACTACGTCGAGTGATACTAATTTACAACAGGGTGTTAGGTGGTATCTTGGATTTTACTACAGAGGTCATGGGAGTTTTTAATGGTATATTTAGGCGCAAATTCGGTTTTATTTCGAAAGATCTTATTAAAGTGATTGGTTAATTTGTTTCAGGGTGCGTTCCCGTATAATACTACGGACCTTATGGGTATATTTTTTTTTATGAATTTTAGATTGTCGATAGAGTGTAGGTGGTTTAGGGTTCATTTCTGTAACTTTACGTTTAGTAAATTCGTTAGGAAATATGATATCACAAGTTTTGATTATTTATTTTACTTTATCTGCAAATGTTATGGTTAGTTTAACTTTAAAATTACAACTTGAATAGAAAATCGAGCCTAACTGGATGAAAATCTTTGAAACAATAATTCGTAACTTAGTATAAGCAGGCGTAACAATAACTGGAAACGAAATGAAAGAACAAAGACCTAATATTGAGATCTTATTGACAGTAATAAAATAATATTATCGCAAATTGGAAGGTTTTTACAACTGTAATATTTTCAAAGGTCACAAGTACCATCACAATATGTCATTGTTAAATTAAAATTATTGAAATGTAAATAATTTTGACAAACCTGTAATAATACTTTAAATTACAGAAAAACATTTTACACCACGATGCTGGAGGATTTAATTAATAAAATAAAAGTAAACAATGGAAACAATTATGCTTTTCATTATAAAAAAAATATCTATATCATAATAATGAACAATTATTTATTCGACAATGTCCGTATCGTTTGTTTCTTTCAAGTGTGGAAAAGTTCTCCTTTCCTATGAGCTTTTTCCTATACTTTCAAATAATTATTTCTAAAACGAGATTCTTTGCCTTTCCAATTTGAAAATGGACTCAAATATTTTTCCTTTCTTGTCAAATGCACTTTTGATCAAAGTGATATATTCCAAATAAATATTCTACAAATCTATTAAACACAATTCCTTGAGCTTTTTAACTTCACACTACCCAGTACGTTTTTATTACTTTTTAATTTGTCCAATAATTCAATATTCTTATTTAAAGAGAAGTATGTGATGCGATAGTCAATTAAGTACTTCTGAAATTCATATTACTTCAAAGATCACAACCTTTTGAAGGTTTAAATTAAAAAAAAACCGTGTGTAGAAATGACTACAGTTATTAATTTTATGACTCCAGTTGTTCCAGAAAGAATGGTCTTGGTGGACAGGCAGACAGACAGAGCTATAAGGGTTCCGTTTCTTTTCATTCCGAGGTACGAAAGTTGAAAATATCTATCTTTGTAAAAAGGAAAATATACCAAAAAAGAAAAAGTCAAATCGATAACAATAAAGATAATAATAATGATATGTTTAAACGAGTAAGTTCAAAACAAACTTTCCGAAATTTTATTTGTGGAGAAGAAAAATAACATCAGCGTAATTATATGAAAGAGTAAGTGAGGATAATAGGCTTGATCAAGCTCTCTCATCCTTTCCAGTAAACGTCAGATTATTTTTAAAAACACTTAGAAATACGAGTACATCACTTTTCATTAACACACTTGAGCGCTAGGTATATTTCAGAAGCGGGTCTACTGTGTTGACGTAAACCGTAACGTATTAAATGTTAATTTAATTTACTTTAAACATCACGCTTACGGCAATTGCTTGCGAAACACGTCTTCTGTAAAGACATGAAAATCCAATTAAATTATCCTTGAATATTTTCATGCTAACAAAAATCTGTTTTAAGTTTTAAAGTAGACTCGACTTGGAGATTAAAGTGAGCGTTTAATATTAGCCTGAAAATACGTTGTGGTATTTGCAGTGTAGGAATATAGCGTAGGAATCCAGTACCATGTTAATATATTGTGAACATATTATCTGTTTTATAGTTGGCAGTATATTTATTGACATAAATAATAACAGCAAGGATCTGAGACATAAGGAATTTTTCTACAAAACTATTAACATTTTTAGTTTATTGCTCTCGATAAAGAGCTGTAAAATATGTCAACAACATACCGATACATATATTGGGTGACATTTAAATTTATTATTGGAATTTTTTCCAATCGGTGAGATATTAAAGCAGAGAAAAATATTTATCGGATTTAATTATTAATTCGATTGTAAACCGGTCAAGTAGCTTGAGAAATTGAGTTATTTTAATATATACTCTTGTACATAAATGGTTCATTTCAACGCTGAACATTTAAAAATTACGCTCATATCAAAATATAGTTAATATTTTTGAATGCGTACGGTGTTACGAAATACTAATTTTTTCTGTAAAATACTTATGTATTTTCATATATAAATCACGTTACGCGCATTTATATTCAACGAAGCTGGAGAGAAAGGTATTTTTTTATTTATTAGGAATATTATCCGTGTGTATAATACATATAATATTAATACCATGATAAGTAGATTCGGAAATTTGTTACTCAATTAGACCCTAATGAAGCTACAGGTTTTCATAAAACATGACAAGAGCCTAGTTCATTATTCAACCTAATGTATTGAGCACTCTTATCGCGAGAAATAACACGGTTCCTGCAGGGTAAAGCATGGCATTTGTTCCATTATAATATTTTTATTGCAACATGTGTCAATAGATGGCGCATTGTGTATATATATTAAATAAACGTTAGGATGGTAGAACTAGATTAACAAACCTACCGCCGTAATAAAAGATCTTTGCGGATGATGCTGCATGTGGAAAACTGGTAATAGATATTCTTAAGTTTCGTTATTTCAAGAGCATTCGCAAATATAAAATTAGACGAGAAATATTGTTTCTGTTTCGAAATGAGTTTAAAATGCGTTAATTTTAAGTATTATATTGTGATCAATGAAAAAAAAACCTTATTTTCAATCCACCCTAACATTCCACCAAACTACTTGTTTTATTAAGTTATGTAATTTGTGAAATTTATATGAAATTACATTACGTTACCAACCAAGATGCGTGAAATAATGAAAGCGATCTTTCTACCAATAAACAAATGTGTGTGCTGCTGATTATGAGTTGAGAAGTGGTTGTGAATATTGGATTTAACGCTTTATACAAGTTACTAATCTCAAATGAGAAGGATCTAACTGTCCTAATATTTATGTTGCATATAAAATTATTAAATTTTTTAACGGTATTATATTTCATGAATAAAATTTGTAATGTTTTTTTAAAGTCTCAGTATAAAAATCTCACTAAACGTAGATTGTTAGATTGACGATTCAAATTACACCAATGGCTACCGATCTAATCTTTGTACTTAAATTTAAATTATAGTTGGATTTTTTTAAGTTTACATGTTTATGCGTAGCTGAATTTACCAAATCTTCATTAAAACCTTACCACTGAAAGGATTAGTCTTTATTATATACATAGTGGTTTAATAACATGTCTTGGAGAGAAATTTTGACTTTGACTTTAAATTTTAAAAGAATATATTTGAAGTATTTATATTTAGTTATATTAATTTCAATAATTGCCATGACATAGTAAAAAAAATTTGTTTGCTACAGCACAAAATGTAATTCGCACAAATTAAATTTTGTTCATTGGCTACTACGAAAAAAATGGACTGTAGTGATAAAATAATTGTCGGAACTAACACCTTAATATATTTTTATGCCTCTAGACCAACAATATCTACCAGTCAAGAATTTTATACTAACTACTAACTACACATATGTGTATAGCATTAATGACTTTATGTGTCCGTTCAGATGGTCCTTAATTAATTTTTGAACGTGGGATTCACTAACGGGCGAAACCCAACAAAATGGTTGTAGCCCATTTATATTTCGCAAAAATATAATTCCTGTGTGTCCTTTCCAATTTTACAATATATATTTTACTTACGCAGAACTCACGATGAGTTCACCCTCGTGTGAAATATAGACCTACGTTTCCACACAGAGTTTATTTTCGTCTCTTAGTAATTTATAAAGGTCAGGCAATGGAATTGCAAAAATATATATCGCGTGTACGTGATAAATACAAAATATAGTGTATTTCAAAACTTTCAGAAAAAAAATGGATTGCATGTGTGAATTAAAATAAAAAGTTACAACATTTTGAAACTTGATATCATATATTGAAGAAATAAAAACTTGTTACAATAAGCAGATCGATGGACTCCAACCTAACCAATATTATTAATACGCATGCTGTCTAACAAAACTCTACGCGCATCGTCGTGCTCACTGCAGTGGAAAAAAACGTGATTTATATCCTACGTCTCAAAACGGCAGGTACATGCCGGCTATCTCTTAAAGCGAATTTGTACAAATTGACTCGCATGACGCCATGTCCCATTAGAAACTACGAAGTAAAATAATCCGTGATTATATACAACCTAGTCGTTTCCCCATTTAAATCGGGGTGGGGGGAGCACCTAGACTGCCAATGAGCATCGATGGTACGCCTCTTTCTATCAACTTAAGATTCCTCAGCTAAAAACTCAAAGTGCAATGGACCTACCTTGAAACTCCTACTTTGTGCCAAGATGAAATTTGACGCGCGCTCCGCAATCGCTTGGTCAGCAGGCAAAATACCCGCCAAAACTTACGGCGCATCCGTTGAGATTCTGTACACTTTGGTCAGTGCCAACAGCGGCACACGCTCTGATCTCAGTACCACCCGTCTAACATACTAGACCCGACGCCGAACTGAGCGCAAACCGACTAGTTGGGATCTATATGTTAATTTTATCAACCAGGGTATTGTGTATGGTGATATTATTGCACGTTTGAGATTTAGATATATATATATATATATATATATATATATATATATATATAGAAATATATATATACATATATATATATATATATATATATATATATATATATATATAGAAATATATATATACATATATATATATATATATATATATATATATATATATATATATATATATATATATAGGGTGTCCAGGATGTCCAGTTACAGATTTCAAAGTTTGAACAAACATAGTTTCTGAACGCAACACATAAGAGGGGCGCGGGGGGCTTCGTTGGAAGCCCAAGCGGTGCGGATATTTTAGTAGCTATGGAACAGTGGAGTGGAGAACACCGCGCTTTTGCCGTCGAGGCGTACATTTCGAGTGGATTTTCGCAGTCTGTAGCACGCCGTCGATTTAATAATCGTTACAGTATTTGTCGATTACGTGATGGACCATCGATCAACATCATTCAGTCATGGGTAGCAAGGTTCAGAGCTACAGGATCAACGTTAAATAGGCCCAGGCCAGGACCTACACCATTGGTAGCCACGGATGAAAATGTCGAGCGTGTTATGGTTTCTGCCGTTGAAAATCCCCGGTTATCACTGCGTACACGTTCATCGATATTGGGCATTCCGAAATCAACTTTACAGGTAATAATGCAAAAAAAGCTCAAGTTCCATCCATATAAAATTCAAATTGTTCAAGATTTACACGATTCTTACTTTGAATTAAGAAAAACTTACGCGGAGGTGATGTTGTTGAGATTTCGTACTGCTACCTGGATGGGCAACATATTCTTTAGTGACGAAGCTCACTTTCACATTGGAGGATATATGAATAAGCAGAACTTTCGTTACTGGGATGTCCACAACCCAAGAAAAATGCATCAAGAGCCTTTACATAAGTCTAAAGTAACAGTCTGGTGTGCAATGTCTGCATCTGCAATCATAGGGCCTTATTTTTTTTAAAATCAACGTGGCTAAACTGTAACTTTACCCCAAGAAAAAATATCAAAGAATTCAGCAAAATTACATTGAAACATATTCGAGAGAAGAATATTGAAAATACTAAAAATCTCAAACACACGCAAGAAACATTGCAAAAGGCGTTTAAATTGCCTCAGGAACAGACGCGCTGACATAAAAAATTCTTGGAGCTCGGTTGTGGAAAGTGTGAAATAATTTTGTATAGAATTTTTACCGGATATGAAATCTAGGTTTATAATAATGAACCAAAGAGAAAGTAGTTTATGCAATGGCGCCCTAAGCCGGTAAGTTACGGGAAAAATTTTAGACTAACTTTAACTGCTCTAAAATTTGCGATCATAGTTTCTTTGGCTGTAACATAATGATATTTATTCGCTATTTAGCAATTCATACTTCTTTTCTTTACATTGAAAGTTTCGAAGTGACAAATTTGCATAAGACGTTCATCTCTTTTGTGACAACGCGCCGGTGTATATTCTGCAAATTACATAGTTGTTCTATTGTGGATTTGGAGAAACCATAGTAGTTTCCATCTGATACAAAATTCCCTCTGTGTAGCATTTTTCTTTTCAAAACTTTTAGAAAGACTCAAAACATGTTTTATAGACAACTATTTAATAAAAGAAGTACATAACGAGTATGTCGACAGAAAAACTGTGCTGTTATTTTAAAGAAATATCTAAGTTAATATAGATTCTTTCTTCTTTCGGAACTAAAATTAGTGTTTGGAACATTTCATATTGTAAAGTATGCATATATTATAAATTGGTTATCAATTTGCTAATGGTAATATTTCATTAAATAACACATAAAATATACACAGTCCCGGCATACAAAAAGGAAATTTATTACATTACTCCAAAGGAGAACAAGGAATATTAAGATAATAAAAAAATATATGGCAATTTTATTGATAGATAACAAATAAATCGTTGAAAAGGTATTGCATAAAAATGTGACTATTTATTCATATGATTAATAAATGCATTCAGCAATAAAAAATCATTCTAAAGAAAGAAATTTCGAATATTTTTGCATATATTTCCAAGCAATAATCGATCTTTTTATAAACGAAAATATCTTATTTATATAAGATGAAGTATCCTCTTTTCATATTACAAGACAATAATTAAATAATATAATAATCTGCCTGCAATCAAGAATCAGATTTCAATGACATAAGCATCACACTAATCAAATATGATAGAAAAGCGAGCCTGAGCACTGAGGGCCGTTAACCTGAGATCACACAATGAAACTTTTTCATGAGAAATGTTGAATGTCACATGCCACAAAAACGTCAACTGGTTTTTATTTTAAACTCACGAAAACAAAAGATATTTCTGAGTATTGATCATTATCCGAGAAACTATTAATTCTACAATCGCACTCGTAAGCGAGCCAAAACAAATATGGAGACATTTTTATTACATGCACATGAAATTATGGAGATAGCAAAATTACTGATTTGTGTCGTCTCTAAGCGCTTGGCATACTTATTTAGTTCTCAGTCAGTCTTATTTAGTTGGCCATCATGATTATATCAGGTCACAATACCCTTGTTGATAAAATCTGCATCGAGAACCATATTCAATACCCCGGTTGATAAAATCCACATATAAATTCATACACAATTGGGGCACTAAGAACGGGTTTTGCTTTGCCCCTGAAGCTGTCCTCTTTAAGAACAGGCTGGCGAGGGAGCCGTCTGTCGTTATGACTAGTGTTAGGATCGTTATGCGGAACCTACTTGAGCATGGTCATGATGCACGGCGGTGCTTTTTATCACAGGCGCGGTAGATGCGGTAGATCGGTAAGAGGGCTCGGGTAGCCTTTCACGCCATGACCTGGACTACCAGTGCCGGCTGGGGGCTTAATAGCTCTACAATTAAACTGATTTATCGATTTTTAGAGCTGTGTCATCATATATACATATATATATATTATTGCATGTTACATTATATTATATATAAACTGTGCCTACGACTTCGCTCAAAATGCTAAACAAGAAAAGTTATTAAATATTTATTTCTCTCTAGGTTGTAAACTATTACCTACCTTTATATTCCGGTATCCTTTGTAAAAAGTATGACAAACATCTGAAAACTAATGAGACCTAGAATCATGACTATAGGTTACGCCAATCAAAGTTGAATAACCGACATATTTACAAGATAAAAAATAAAATTATTTATAAAAGTTCAACACATGAAAAACATTGAAACTTAGAATCATTACTATAAGTTACATGTAAAAAAGTCAAAGTTGACGACATATTACCATCTTAAAAAAAATATCTTATTTGTAATATATCAAAACAAATGAACGTAGAATTAATATATGGAATGAACAATCGTTCTAGGTTACTCCTATCAAGTTAAAATTGAGAATTTATTTACATGGTTAAAAATAATGTCATTTGTTTAATATGCATGTATAATACAATACCTGATATAAAATGACCCGTATTTTCCTTGATTCATGGTTGATGGTCATCAAAGATAAAATTGACAACATATTGTATTAATTTATATTGTAAAATAGTGTCAATTGCGAGTGTGGGCACAGAGTATTACATTAATTATTTTCAATAATGTTTGACACAAAGGGAGATACTGTGCACTTAAATGTTTATATGTGCCTATGTGTGGACGGCAAAGTCGTGTTTCTGGTTTCACGAAACTTTCAGTTTATTTTTTGTTACACGCTTAGTTTTTCAAAACAGAAGCATCAAGTTATTACAACATAAGCTATGTTCATATCTCAAAATCTACCAAAATTATGAGTACTTGCTTTAGTCTAGTTGTAGAAAGTAATTTTTAATGCAAAGTTTTTTATAATCCTTTCAAAAATTAAACTTATAAAAATTTTAATTTTTGTGTCATGTTCTTTAGTCATACAAATAAATTAATTTATAATGTTATAACTATAACAGTTGTTTGGAACATCAATATATGATACTTCCAGAATAAATGAAACTGAGTTCACGTTTTACACAAAATAATAGCAGTATTTGGCTCAAAATCGTCGTTGTGTCATTAACGGACGAAGTTGGAATCTAATTGTGTATTTAGTGAATCGAATTAAAAGCGAGACTGTTTGATTAATTGAATACCTCTCCTGTTGCAAACTGCGAGCAACTAATATAGTCGCTCTGAAGGTATGCTTGGCAACATCGACATCAGTTGATCACGGAGCTAATTTGGGAAATAAATAAATTACTCAATTTGAGAAAAGTAATTTTTAATTACTATTAGAAACGGTTTAATCGATACGACGTAAACAGAATTCTTAATTTTGGTAACATTTTACCGACGTATCCTGGGTTAAATTTATTAATCACAATCCTAACTATTTATTTCTATGCGTAGATTTTGCCTTAGAAAATTTGTCAGTTATAATGTGTTAAATTATTAGTACTAATTAACGGAGTGAATATTACACTTTCAATATGTAATCCTTATACTTGTATGCCTCATCAAACCATCGGCGGAACTACAACACTTTAATGAAACCGAATTATTCAAGTGAAACTTACTTAAGCGCACCATGCATACTCTTTCTGAGTAATGAACAAAACTGAGCCGTCAAGCTTAAGTCGGTGATACTGAATCGGGTAAAGTCAGCTCCCTTCGGCATCGGCCAAGCGAGCTCGCTGCTCAGGTAAACTCGCGCCCTTCGGCATCGGCCAAACAAGCTCTAGTTACATGAAATAGTTAATAAATTTGAAAAGAAAATGAGTTACATATTAATTCAGAAATATAATTATATATTTTATAACTAATATTACATAATTAGTATGGAAATATAAAATTGTTACTGGTTTGCATTCTTTGTTATTAAACATATACATTGACTCTAATAACCTTAAAAAAGGCAAAGAAAAGTGAAAGTGAAATAGAGAAAAAACGGCGTATAAAGAAGATTGTAATTTTGTAACCGAAAGTTGTTTGTCAATAGTAAAAGTAGTTTTTAAATCGCTTTTTTTACTAAAATAATTATGACGGGACTCCTTAGCTGTTGAACACATTTATTTTTTTATATAATAAATTCTGTTACTCGTGGAAATCCACATGAGCAATGTGACGAAACCTGCTTTCGTAATAAATTTATAATTTTTCCTAACTGAAAGTAAATTTACAGCTCACTTTACTTTACAGTATAAATCAACACAATGTAGATATATTGGCTTTGTTTATGTAAATGTAAGCATCTAATTTTATTGTGCATTTTTCTTTAAATGAATTAAATATAAAAATATGGTTTTTTTACTCCTCTTTACTGGAAAAAAATATTATCTTTGGAGTCATTGTTTGAGCTTTACCTAAAAGCTCGACTAGTTTTCATAAGCTCTTAAAATAACTTTAATATTGAAGACGTTCATTACACTTTCCAATTCCTAATTGGTTGCCGAACAAGCAACGACATAGGAATGCATTCCTACATTCAAAAAGTGCCACATAAACATTGTGTTCACACCAATTATGAACACTTGAGCACTAGGCACTTTCTTAATTAGTATTATTAAAGTTTCCCTTCGGTGTCCCTTTAATTGTGTGGTGAATCCTGGGAGCTATTTTATTTACATTCTAGCTAGAATTATGAGAATAACGCGCGTTCATGAGTTTTTCCTCTCAGGAAAGGCCATATTAGCATTAAGCTCAGACAACATAAGTACTTGACCATTTCTATTATTCACCTCTCCTATAAAGTTATCTTTCAATATTTCCATGATTGTGTGGTGAATAGTTAGTGCTAGTGTATTTACATTCAAGCCAAAGTTTTGGATTTGGGGAATAAAACATACTAACAAATATATTAGATACCTGTATTCTCTATCTGTCTTAAACAAATATAGCATATGAAATTCTTTACTAGTAGGTACGGATATTTAAATGTACGAAATAAAAAGTTGACTTAAAAAAAAAAGGATATTTTTATTATTTACAACGGTGAGCAAAAATAACGGTAATCAGTTTAAACTTAAATGTTTAAACCAATTACTTAGTTCATTTTCAATTCGAAGTTATTCTGATTCTGATTGATCTGAGGAACTTTTTAAAACTGATATATTTTATAATGTTTTCCGATAGTGAAAGTGAATTTCAAATAATTTGTTTACATAATTAATGATGTGTATTTTAACTCTTGAATACGTTGTTTTTAATAACTACGGCCAAATTATATTTTTTTCTAATGTCTAATTACTCGAACAGTTTTTAATTTTATTTTTATTTTTAGACGAAATATTTTTGGCAAATTTTCTATATCATATTTCAAAATATTTAACAGCAAAATAGTGGGAGAAAACTTGCTTTTGCAATTAATTTTTAATTCAATTATTTACAAATTATATTGTTGGAAGAAAAAAGAAAATGTCCCCTAATTTTACATCCCACTAAGCAAATATTAATACAATTTTCAGTTTTTACGAACATTAAGTAACAATTTAATATGTGTTTGTGTTTTGGCAACATGATCATCCAGCGATGTAATTTCGAAATTAATATAAAACATTTTGCGTAATATCAGACGATTCCCACGGGACGTTAGTACATAACTCGCCCACTTAAGAACATAGATATACAGAGAATACGGTCATTCCAGACCTACCTAAGTACGAAGTATCCTAAGTAGACTGAAACCCTCGATAGCTGTTGAGGGCGATGATAGCGGGGATATGGGGTTACGAAATTATATGGCGCCTCCATCTAACCGTGTTGTCTATGTAAATATAATCATGTTTTTTACGGAACGCGTCCCAAATTAATTTGATACGAATTGTCTCTTAAAGAATAATGTATCCCATTTGAAAAG
Organism: Druceiella hillmani; assembly: GCA_039881145.1. Classification (NCBI taxonomy): domain Eukaryota; kingdom Metazoa; phylum Arthropoda; class Insecta; order Lepidoptera; family Hepialidae; genus Druceiella; species Druceiella hillmani. The sequence continues at coordinate 1,031,072 of JAYKKI010000117.1, forward strand.
TTTCAATTTAATTACTTCAACTAAATTGAATACAAATAAAAATAGCTTTTTATTTCATAAAAGCTTTGTCCTCTCACGTGGAAAAAGGAAAAGTATTGGTATAGTAAACAATTATTTTCTTTTGAATATATTATTACCTCTATTTAAGTTGTAAGTTTATTTTAGAGCAAGTGAGAAACCATACTGCTATGCAATTAAAGAGGATACCATCGACATTAATAACACTTTAATAATAATAAGACATATCCGAAGCAGAAAATAAAAGAAAAAAGGAAACGGCCATAAATTGGGACAACGCTGTTGCAGCATCGTTATCCATTTTTTCGTAAAGCAAGATTCAGCCTAGAAAAAAAGTGAGACAAAATATTTTTGTATGATTAGTTTAATTTTAGACTAGTTAAGGTATCGTACGGCTTCGCGCCGCTCGCTCCCGCACCAGTTCTTCCGGCGCATTATTTTTCAAGCTCTCCACGTGAATAATATTAACATTTTTATGATGTTTTTTGCGTTATTATTTTTGGCCTGAGCGCGGCGTCTAATCTTTTAAATCTTTTACGCGTTTCGACACAATAAATGTTTTTTTTTGAAGTTTCAAAGCATACACCGTGTGTTTGAATGAGCCCTCTTCAAGCCGTGAAATACGTTCAGCAGGTATTAGTTAGGAAACCAAATCGACATTTACTTTGTAAATGTAGAATGTTCGAAATTCTGGAATCGATTTCACTGGTTGAAGTTAAATGTAGTAATATTTTATTAGCCGGTCATAATGAAGTAGTGAAATGTTTAAAGCTTTGTTTTATGAATTTATTAACATAGATTTAATAAGACAAATATCACATATTAAAACTTGTTAACGTTAAAGGCTTAAAACTTTCATTGGTTGAATACATTTTACGGTTATCTTATAGATCATGAGCTCTTACTAATAAATTATCAAAAAGGTAACATTTATGTTTTTGTATGTATAAGGGAAAAAGGGATACAAAACAATTTTAAACATAGATTCTTCCGTTTAAGAAACCTCTGGACGTGCCTCTAATCGATGGACTGACGGGCAAACTACTGTGTTGATTATAAAGGGGGGCAAACTATGTGTTGATGTTCGGATACCTTGCGTACGGAATCAAATATTATGATTTATATTGCATATGTTAAAAGAAAATGTTAATAAATACAAGAAAAAGTATTTTTAATTAATAAATAAACACGACAGCGGTGAATGTAAAGAGGTTTTAGATTATCAATTGGCAATATTTAAAGAAACACAACCATCGATATTTTAGAAGTGCTTTTAAAATTATTAAGAATTTTTTTCATATTGAATATTGTATAAATTGAATAATTGGGAAACGCTAGGAAAAATGATTTTAAAAATCAATTTATCCTCTTTTTTTTTATCATTTTCCGTTGCCGTTGTCCGCCGTTTTGAAAACATAAGACCAGATATTTGATTAGCGGTTTAAAGGTTCCTCCGTGAAATATGTGAATTTTTCGGGCCAATAAATGATGTATTTGTCTTGTGAGAGATTCACCTCCGAGTCTTTTAATAGTAGTTTCTAAGAAATGAATATTTCCTAATACATCTAATTAATTAAAATAATTACCTTCAGAAAATATTTATTAACACATTCATAATACGTCTTACTTTTTCTTACAGACTGAAAAACTTTGATTAAAGAGATTCGGAATGTATCTCAAATAGGTCATAATCTTATAGAAATCAGTATAATAGAATTTAGTAAACACCTCGGTTCAAAATTGTTAAATAATTTTGATCAACTTGAACTAAGAAATTAAAGATATCCGCCTGTAGCTTATCGAAATACATAAGTTGTTTCTGTTCAGAGTATGAAAAATATACTAAGCAATATACTTAGTTAAAAATAATATCAATATTTATACACGTATAGCTTAAAGTAAAGTCTACTATGAATGAACCGATTAATTGTTCAAATTTTTGTATACAAAAGAAGATGTCTATTATTTAACAAATAACTTTACACATCAATTGGAATACAAAATGTTAAGGAATTATATTAACATTTTAGGAAATTATTTCCTGAAATTTTTCGTAAATTATTTCCTATTCTGAAAACACTACTATGAAATTTGCGATTTCAATGAAACGAAAATGCATTTTTTACGGTACACTGTTTTAGTGTATTCCATTTGATGCACAGAATCACTGTATAAATATTACAAATGGTTACGCGCTGTATATTTAAGTGTATGCAACTTAAATACGAGTAAAGCTGGCAGTATACTTAAGCGTATTGCCGGTTTTACTCGTACTTAACAGGTCTGTTGTGGATTGGTGAGGGTTGTCCTTGATTCAAACTTTGTTCCATTATCGTGTTTTTATTTTAAATTTGCTGCAAGAAGACAAATGAAATAAGTTGTTTCATTGTAATATGTTTTTAAATATGGAATCCTCAATATAAATAAAACGCATTCGAAAAAAATGAATCATTTCCTTTTCGCTAGTCAAGGAAAGGAGTGCGAATCGCAGTTGCTAGCAGGTGATAAATCAGAGGGTAGCAGGACGACGCGTCGCACCGCCGAGGTTGGGCACTAAACCGACGCTGGGCCATCGCTCCCGTACATGACCTCACAAATAAAACAAAACAGTAGTCACATTTCATGTGAAGGCCGGAGGGTGATTCGGCGCATATAAACGTCCTTATGCATATTTCATTTGATATAAAGCCTCAAGTCGCCGAGACGTTATAAAAAATAAATTTTTTAAACTTGTTATGAATTCTCTGCGCGACTTGCCGACGCAAATATTTAGCCTCGGAGATTTTTTCGTATTGCGGTTTGCGGCTTTGTTTGAATACGATCTGCATTTATTGTGAAATTAACAGTGCACTCGAGCAAAAGGGTGCTTAAAAACAATTCGACTGGAAAAGGATTGAGATGCGAATAACGAATGGATTTCTGTGGAAAAAAGAAAATCATGCTTTTATCCGGCAAGTCATATTTTATATCAGTTACTAACTTCCTCTCTAATCCTAGTTTTATATGATCATAAAGGCACTACGGCTGAGTTTTGTTTCATTCTTTTTCTTTTATAGTTATTAGTAATAGCTATCGATTTTACAAAAAAACGCAAAAATAGGTGTTATTAATTTCTATTAAAAAGTGTAACAAAAGTTCGTGTCACTAAATTCAATTATTTCGAAATTAATCAATAGTTCATATTCTCCCCCTCTCCCATTTCACACCATTATAGAGGGAGAATGGGGATTTCCATAAATATTTTGGATTGCGACCTGATGTTGATATAAGATTTACTTATACGAGTATGTTATGTACTAGCTGTGTCGACGCGACTTAGTTCGCTTGGAATTCGGTATAAAAATGTATAAAATATCCAAATAAAATCAGTCTGTATGTTTCACGAGAATAGAAATGTACCAAATTTCATTAAAATCGATGTAGAAGATGTTGCGTGATCGAAGAACAAATTAACACACAGACAGAAAATAATTCTAAAACAAGGTACGAGTATACTGGCTTCTACTGTCATTTTACGCGCTAAATCAACCATTTTTGTTCGAAATATTTTCCATCCACTTTATTTACACATTAAATATATATATATATGAATAAACACATACATTTCCATATTAAAAGCACCTTGGGTCCCTAACACATGGACTGACCTACAGATAACATATAATGTAATAATTGTACCCTATATCATGATTACTAATTTATATATTAAACGAAAATTTTACTTAAATGAACGGAAAAATAAATCGAGAAATGTAAAAGTACCATACGCAAAATTAAAGAGATTTTAGTAATATATATATATATATATATATATATATATCAATTTCAATATGTATACCGCATATCTAAATAACTGCATGTAGTGCGTTTTATTTATTTATTAATTGTAATGTATCTAATTGATACATATGGCAGACTTATTGCTACGAGAACAATCTCTTACAGCCAACCATAACACTAGTGAAGCCCCGCTCGGCGAACGGCTGGGAATCACACCCAGGTCCCACAGTATTTCTCGCCCTCAAAGTTCTTGTGATCAACCCATCAGAGCACAGCAAAGATCTATAAGCATATTTCGTTTTATAAGCATATTTCTAGATTATTTATTGGCAATAATTTCTAGATTATTTATTGGGAATAATTTTCAATCCGTCCTCATAATTATCAAGAATTTATTTAAGCTGTAAACCAATAAATTATAAAAATTTGTTTCTCATGTGTTGAACCACCAAATGATATTTACCATAGAAATGCCTGCGCAATTAAATCGAGACTAGTCAGCTACTTAGCTAAAACAAAGATATTCATTTTATTTTATCTGTTTAAATACGCCATTAAAGAAATCACAAAATAAACAATTTACTTTTTTGCTATTTTCAAGTTAATGGCTTTTCAGTGGTAGAGATTTTGTGAATAATAGTGTTTATTATTAATATAGTTCATTATGTGATAACTGAATAATGCTTTGTTTCACTCGCATGGAATAATTTATTGATGTTATATGTTTGCTTGGATGTTTTCTATAACGTCAAAATACCTCATTAGGTTTGTATAAAATATCACATAAACATAATTCACTCCATTTGTTAACAATTACTTTTCCAAAGAATTATCAAAAATACTGGGAGATGTAGCATGTCAATTGATTTCGCGAGAGCACAAAGCGTATATTAGATCATATATCTGCGCTATCTTAAATCCACCTATTTCAAACCTATTTTTAAATTATGTTGAACGATTTTGACATTTGCTAAACATGGAAATATTATTCAAAATCAATTAAAGTTAGTTTTTTTAGCCTTATTAGATAAAAGGGTTTGTCACGCTGGCTTCAGCAAAAATGTAAGCTTGGTGAAGCGGTGGGAAAAGTTACTCCAAAATAAATAAATAAGGAATCATTTGAAAAAGGACAATGATATACTTTATATGACACTTTTAATAATTAGTAGAACGAAATTAAAAAATAAATTTACTGTTGAAATTACTATGTGTCAGGGTAAAACTGCATGTTTAAACTGAATATACTTACACATGTCGTTGTCAATTAGTTAGAGTAGATGAATCTATTACTGAATATATCTCAAATACGTTGGCGATAAAAGTAGCACAAATGAGGAAGCGGTTGAAATACAAATTCTTATTCCGTCTCATTTTATCGTAAGATAAGCCAAATTAAGAGATATGAAGGGAATGGGAGAGAGTGCCATTTATATGTCGTGAGCTCATGTCATTCAAAAGGACGGACATTCGTCGAATAAAATGGAACTTGGCCGGCTATAAAAGTCGGAAGCAGTTTGGCTACACAAAAACATCGTCCATTCGTCATAACAAGGAAAGCGGCGGTTTTACTTAAGGTTCAACGTAAACTTGATTACAGAGTCTTATCGTCGCTTTCGCGCGGAATACTAATTACAACGAGCGTATTTTCATTTGGGAGTCTGAGTTGGGAGATCGTCTTCAAAAATCTGATCATTCACTCTCACCCCTTAATTGAAAAGTTGTTATGACGTTACGTGTGCATTTTCGAGTCGTCAAGTTGGCATTGTAGTTACGATCGGCTTGCCTCGTCGACGTCACGGTTGAATTTACATTTCTTACAATGTTATTAGTTTTATAACGACCCTCACGGGAGCGACGAATTTTAATAGCATAATAACATATTCAGTTCTTTTGAATCTACAGTATCATAATTAGTAATTAAATTATTGTCAAGCCTCCAGACGATAAAATTAACTCACTGTTCGTTTTACCTTCCACGTATCAGAATGAAATAATATTAATATTCGTAATATATATGGCGTAAAATGAGTTAGCCAGTAGAAAATGGAGATAGACATACTTTCACTTTAATGCTATCTCGTTATTATTTACATATATCAATGAGCTTCACGTGTCACGTACGATGAAGTGTTCTGTCCCGTAGTCTTGTTAAGTAAAGAATGGTGTTGATCGGTTGAGTTGCTCATTTGAAATTGTTTTCCTCTACGTCGTATAGAAGTAGATACTCACGTAGAACAAAATGTTGTTTTCTGTTATAGTCCCACTTAAGACGAAGCTACTGAATAGCACATTTAAGAAATATGTTACAAAACTTTCGGAATATGAATAATTTATTAACGGTGAAAAAGTCTTCTCCATTTAATGTCAGAAAGGGGCGCCTCTCGGGTACAGCTATCACGACATCCATATCGTAATTTATTAGGTACTAGATAATAGTATATAGCAGAGCTACAGAAAAAAAAAGACGGATAGTGTCGTTCTAAAAAGAAAAAGTTATGTGGCTTAAGCCAATATGAGTGGAGTGTAATAAACACACCCGACATTTTTATATGATTTTTTTCATAGAATCTTTTTATTATAATCCTATATACATATGTTTATTTTTATTTTTTCAATATCCGATACAAAATAATGAAATTATACCCATATTTCAATATCTGATGAAGATAGTTGAATTATATCTCTATCCCAGTGTATAACACACAGAGTTTTTTTACTAATTTTGGTCTGCCTGCAAATCTCCCAATAAATAAAATGTCGTGTTAAATCCGTCATGGAATGTTTGTGTGATTGCTCGTCAATTAGATCTATTTCCCGTTAACATTTTGAACTTTCAAAATACTTATTTTATAATATAAACACTAATTTTGCCAAGACGTGGTTAAAAAAAACCATTAACAAAAAGTAATGAAATTATTTTCAATAATTAATGAAAATATTATGCAATAAATTAATAAAAGAATATTATACTTTGCTGCACATTTCTAGTTTTGGCATTTCAATTTCGCTGTGAAAATAAAGTTAAAATCCTTGATGTGAGAATTTGTGCTGTTTTTTTCATTGCTTTTATTTTTTACCTGCAATTTATAGGTAGAGTTGCGGATATAGCATCAGAAAGAGATAATTCACGCAAGAGTTCATAGCAATATGAATGGACGACCTTATATTAGTACGATTTTTACCGAATGTCATTTAAATCCGTCAATTCCTTGAAAGAAGATAACCGATAAATACACACACATCCTCACACACACACAAATATGCAGTGAGGCCTAAAGGTAGATGCAAATATAAATTTCTTCTTATTTAGAAATTTTTTTTAATAAAATAAGACAAGCAATTTTGACGTTTAAAATGTTTAAATTCCATGAAAAGCGACTATGCAAAGGAAGGTTTCGTTAATGTGATTAACCTAGAATTAAAATTGTGCAGAAGCTACCAAAATCTATTTATAGTACAAAAAGTAATCAAAATTTATATTAACAATAGCACTCAGAGAAACGGCAGCAAGTTTTGTTGCCTTTTGCTGTCATTCATAATAAAAAAAAATATTCACAATGACACGACCTGTCAGAGTTATTTACATACTTATTTTATAAATTATCATGGTATTTTTGATAGGATACATACGCACGAGTAGGTTTTTTGAGCAAGAGAACGCAAATACAGTATCTTAACTTAAGTTTTTAATTTATTTGTCATAAATAACTTTAGTGAACATCTATATTATCCTACGTGCTATGGTTGTGATTCTTTAAAATTCAGAAACGCCGATTTCTATTCACCATCAGTATTAAATTTATTTTCTCTTAAATTGGAAAACACATTGGAGAACTAATAAAATAATATACTATAAAGTCACATTTCGGATACAGTTTTAATATTAATAGCTGTGCTTACAGGTGCATTTTCATGCACAAAGATATTTTGCGAGACGACTTTCCACGATATTATGCTTTGGTAGCATCCCTCGTATAGTTGCTAGTCATTCTCATTAATGTTAAATATTTTTAAATTCACAAATAAGATACTTTAAAAATCGGTGAGAAACCATGATATAATGTTTTTTGAAATGGTGTAATTTTTATTTTTTGTTATAGCGAGGTGAGTTTGTATAATGCCATTCCATTTATCTCTTGGGAAGATCATACCCGACAGACATAGTTGCATCTTATATTTATTAAACATATTTACTTCTTTTCACTGCTAGTAAAGTGAAGACTGGTGTAGATGGAACGGACACTACAAATGAATTTAGGTATAACACCGACCTTCAAACTACACTGTCTGAATGCGAGAAAGAAAATGTGCCACGGAAATAATATCATCTGGAAACTGACATAGCCTCGCGTTTTAAGAACAGCAGCCATGGCATTGTCTCTCCTTATCGGAGTACACAGTTCCAATATGAGAGTCACCACATAAGGTAAACAAGTAGCGCAAAGTAAGTTTGACCCATTGTGTATCATATTTCCCATATGGAACACGTTGTGTCAAAGTACTTCAAGTCAACCCCATTGGAAATATCTACCCTCCCATAGGATAGCACCAACGCATATGAGATGAGAAGTTGCAAAAACGATAGATAACTTGCCAGACTCTGGTCGAGAAACAATTTTCTTTACACAACCTAGCAATTCAGTTTCTCTCATGAAACGTGGCGATACTAACTAGGGTAAAAATAGGTACCGAAATGCGAAGAAGTCCATAAAAGAGGAATTTTCTGGGTGTGATTTTTCCTACGTAACTTGAAAAGTACTGAACAATTTAAGGACGAGTGTATCCAGACACAAGGCTAACCCATTCTCATGGATCTCACCAAGGATACTAACTGCATCTCTGAACTGATCCAGAACTGTGAATACCTCCTGGTATTTCCTAGTCGCACACCCTATATGACCTAAAGAGGCCAACGAGAAAAACATCGCCGTGGTTGAACAATGGAAGATTTAAAATTTGATGTAAATTCTGGACACAGAAATGAATGAATAAATCTTAAGAAATTATTGGGTCAACACATTCTTTCTACGGAGTTTCACACAAAATAAAATAGAAGGGAAAAAACTTGGAGCAACACTTTACCCATCGTGATTTTGAAACAGGGGAGGAAAGTTTTCAAATCTAAAATGCACTGACCTTATTCACCTCTTAACTCATGTTACGACCATATAGAAATTATTTATAACCCTCATCAGCATTATTTTAAATTATCTTAACTTGCATTATCTTAACTTGCACCTTGTTACTAATTCTTTGGTTTTTAAATATATATTTTCTAGTACTTTTCCACGAGCTTGATATTTTTCTCGGTGATCGAACAGAGTTCATATTTAATATATTCTTTGCGTAAACAAAACTCTCTCGACCATAATTTTAGACTGAGTAAGTCAGGTGAAGAATGTATATAAATATCATCTAGACATTGTATAATCTGCTTTAATGATTTGCCTTCTTTAGTAAGGACCTAATCAGTGAATGTTAATACATTTTAGATATCTTTAATATTTAATAAGCTCGCTTGGTTTCAATGGAATATATCTAACAAACTGAATAAGATAAATGAATAATATAATATAAAATATCCATAAACATTTAATGAATAATTTACTTATCATATGATAACAAATTTACTAATCGATGATTATTTCAAAGTAGGTAGACTGTAAAATTTGGTCTTGATTACGCAGACACAGTTCCAAAAATTTACAGTAGCTAGACTTACGATATAAAATATGGAGATTGCTGTTTTGGTTTGATTTTCTTTTAGGCGAGTTGATTCATAACTCTGTCATTGGTTGAAAGAAATAGAAAACAAAAACCTGACGACGTCCAAAATTTAATTATTTGTTGAGGCAAGATGCTTCGGAATTGTTTAGTGCTTGAAATTAACTAACTAATTGAAATGAATATTAACACAGTATTAACTTTCGTTAGTTGAATATAAATTTGGTGAGTTATAAATTTTGAACGCAGGTAATTACATAAACCTGTCGTTTGTTCCTTGTAAAAAGAAAAAGGTACGTTTTACATGAAACATAAAATGACCTTAATTACGAAGCTTCAACGTAATCTTCGCGTGAAATACTAATTGCACCGAGTTCATTTTAATTTTAAAGCCTATGTCGGGATGTCATGTACAAAAAACCTTGTCGCATACACTTCCGCATAATTAAAAAGATGTTGTAACAAAACAAAGTTACGGGTATGGGAAACCCAATCGTGAAATTTGTATTCGAGTTACGATTGGTTGCATAATAAAGGTTGTTGGGTATATTCTATGTTTACATTCGATATATTTGAAATATCAAAAAAAACGTAGTATTTTTGAACTCTAATATATAATGATATTTCGAATTTATCGAACTACAAAAATAGTTTGAATACAAAATAAATACTACAATTTATACCAAAAATATTAACTTAAAACTACAATAAAAGGAATTAATTAAAAGGAAAATCATTTTTGTTTTCAAATAAATTGTCGAATTACGTCATGAAAGGAGACTCCGGGAATACTGAGTTCAGATTTCAATCGAATAATAAAAAAAGTTAGTTTTCAAATAAAAACATTTAAATATTTGAATACAAATGACTTTCTTATATTTAATACGGCAAGGTTTTGAAAACGTTTTTAAAATTTCTCACATGTTAGTACTACCATGAATAATTGGTAATAAACTATCATAAATGATAATATAGTGATACTTGAACAAATAATGAATTAATTAAAAAATTAATAATTTTTTCAATAAAAATGATAAAAAACCGCGTATCTTTTGCAAAAATATATCTCAAATTGAAAATCAGATACTAAGTAATATTCAATATGAAATAAATATAAAAAAATTAAAAAAGCTCCATTAAATAATGACGTGCAATAAATAAAGTCTGTACTATGATATCATTACTATGTCATTTTTTAGTCACATTTTTGCAGAGATTTTATCACTGAATATGGAATATTTTATAAGAAAAATATTAGAAATTGATTCCATCAATTTAAATTACACTAAGGCAATCATTTGCGCCTTGTATAAACGTTATAAATAATTACATTATTTAATAAAAAATGTGAATATGTACTGTTTTTGTAGATTATAGAAGAAGAATATAAGAATTGTGGGAAAATATAAGAGTCGCTTCTTTCCTCTCATATTTTCTGGGCTTTCAGCATTAATGCAGGTTGCTTCAATAATCTTAATTTTCAGCTTTAAAATCTTCGACTGATCTAGAATTAACTGAGTGTCCGTAGTTAAATTAAAAAAAATGATTATTCCTAAAGCAGAGTTCACGAATAAAAAATTTCAGTTTATACAAAAAAATTGCATTCATTTCAATTTTATTCCAAAAATTACTAATTATACCTGCTTTTCAATTCGGGTGTACTGAAAGCAGTCTATAATATGTATTTCGTGTGTATTTTTGTATATTTTGTACTAGTACACATAATACTCCATCAAAGAGACTGACTACCATAGTTGTATTCTAAGATGCAGGTACTCAACAACACATTTAGGATATATGTATATTTTAAGCATTCAAAGTACAAGTTATTTAGTGAGAGCGGAAACAATCGGGACAGAGGGGGCTACGACTAGCACACCTACATATATAATTCGAGAGACGCTAAACAATTTGGTTTTTGAAAATGTATGCGATTTGTGTGTATATATATATACATATATATATATATATATATATATATACACATATATATATATATATATATATATATATATATATATATATATATATATAATTACATACTTACAAATATATGATACCTTTCGTAATTTTTTTGTCAAGGATACTGAGAAATGTATCGTGAATATTTTTGTTATTTTCAGGACGTTATACGGAACATTCATAATGGTAAGGAAAAAGGAAAAATACATGACGTATTTTTCCTCCATAAAATTAATTAATATTTTAAATCCTATCCAAATAATAATATATAAAAAAATTTAACTTCCAACACACGGGACGACCACGCGTTTTGATCTCCGAAACATCCACTGGAATATTGATGTACCAGTAAGCTTGTATCAGATTTAAATTAAAAAGCTGATTCTTGTATGAAAGTAATCATATTCTGTTTCAAAATTTATTCATGTTTACTTCACATAAAATTAAGAAAACTGTAGTTCAACACGTATCTAACGCACGTCTTGAACCGTGCACATCTTTAGAGTCTATAGTAATTTTACAAAATAAACTTTATTTAGAATTTATTATATTTTTCATCATACTTATGAATGCGTGTACAGGGTGGGTTAGCGAAATAAATATTTTAGTACTCTAACAATTGTACCTATTATTGCAATTTGTCTTTTGTGTTTTTTTTCTAAATGAAAGGTCGTAAAACATATTTTCCTAATTCATATTCATTTATCTTAAGTAAACCACGTCCTTAACTGTCTAACGATTTCAATCTGCATTATTTTAGAGTAGTGAAGAGTTTCTTTTTAAATTAATGTTGATGGACTACTCGAAATATATTTCATATAAAAACCCGGCTTTTGGAAATTAATCAAGATTTTTATTAATCATCTAAAAAGTAAGTTACATAGAATTTAGGAGGCTTATATTTCGTAAACAGAGCTAAAAATGAAATAGAAGCATATGGAACTCAAACTTTTTTTTTAAAAATGTAACGCTAGACCACACGCTGAGCTACACTAATTTTTTTTTCGCTCCTCCCTTATTGAGTAGGGAAAAAATTTAGAAATAAGAATTAATAATGTTAAAAGATAAGAAAAATTAAACAAATACTTACGAAATTTCATGCACGTTTGTTTACAAATGTTGATGGTACGAGGATGGAACATTGGGGTTACACACGTGCATGATAAAATAAAAGGGAAATAAATTTGTTTGGTGTCCCAAAAATTAATATTCATTTTTATAAATAAATGCATACGTAAGATTTTGAATTTACGTCTTCCTTGCTTTATTTATGCTTTTTTATAAGTATTTAATTTCATCATTTTCTTAGAGTTTGTAGCTATAAAATTACATGCTCTAATATGAAAGGAGGAGTTATTATTATACTGCCGCGCGAGAGAAGTTATTATATTACGTCATGCATCATTTAAACGTGTAAACAAGAAAGGTTAGTTGTCAAATATTCTTCTATGACATTTTTGTATTTAAAGCTAATAGTATCGTAGTAAGCTATAGAATTTGTCCCAGTACTCTGACCACGTCCAGTGGACGATGGTTTATTTTGTTTTGGTACATCGTGTTTATCTTGTTACCGTTTGAAGTTAAAGGGTCGATTTTGTTTTTTCTGGAATGAGACGAATCAAAATATCTATGTATACTCCATTTAATTTCAAAAGAAAATGTTCGTAATCATCTAATTTCGAAAATAATATATGGTCGGTAAAAACAAGTATTCAATCGGTTGACGACTATTAACGAAACTCATTATATTATATCCGGTATATCATTAAACCATATATGTACTATAAATAATATCCATATTATTTGAATAAATGGTCATATTAAATGATGTTATATATATATATATACATATATATACATACATACATACATATATATATATATATATATATATATACATATATATATATATATATATATGTTTATATATTGATATTACACTCTTATTTTACTGACATTAACTGCGAATTTTGGGAGAGGAAAACTGACAACCCTAATGATCATGCATACAAAGCTCAGACATATGAAACTATTCAAAAAATAATATTTCATACGTCTACACCTATAAATGCCAATTTTTGGTACACGCCATTTACTTCATATCATGCTGAAGTGAAATAACTTTAATACAGAAGTTTCCATTTGACATAAATAATGTTCTATTCTCTTTCCAGCATGATACTTAAGCAGTGCAGAAGGAGTAACTAAGAGGAAGCATTAGTATTATATATCAATCATATGTACACAGTGCATTTGCTGTAGGAGTAGTAAACAAAAAAACATCGTATAAATTTATTTTGAAATAGTAATGAATTTATTTACGATGCAGAATATATGTTTTCTATATAGTGTAGGGCTGTTTTTTGTAATTATTCGAGCTTTTGCTAACGCGAATGTTAACACAAAAACAAGAACAGTATTTACAATATCCGAACTGTAATTTTGCTTTGTTCATAAACATTTTCTTTTGGAATGAAGTGAAATATAGATTATTTCAATTATTATAGCTCATCAAGTCATATATGGCTGTTTATATGATACGCTAAAATTATTTTACTTAAAACTATGAATTTACGGGTCTCATTTAGCATTATATAATATAAATTATGTAACGAAGAATTATAAACAGAAGATCTTACATTAGGTAAAATGTTTTCTTACGGAAGTCAGTAAAATATAAATCAATGAAAAGTATTTGAAAATTGTTTAATTTTTTTGGCTTAAAAAACAATGGAAGAAATATTTGTTCAAGAGAACTAAAATATTGAAAAAAAATATTCTGAAACATCAGCGTCAGTTAGAGCTCATTATTGTTTACGCATGTCAAATCGGCTTCAGAAAACTTAAAAAACATACAGTGATTAGATTAATATCGCAGGGACATAAATACAAATACTAATATAATTAAAGTATTTGTAAACGCTCAGCAATATTTGCCAGACAGATCGAAGAATTTAAAATTATAATAACTTAATTGTGTTCTGTATAATAATTTTTAGACCACGCCACATAAAGCCATTCTTTTTCATGCCTCAAAAGAAAAAATGGAACCATTGTGAGATCTTTCCGTTAGTAATAGCCGTTTATCTGAGAAACCACCAGACATAGAAACTTGAAATAGGCTCAAAAATAAAAATACGGAAATTACAGGGGAATGCGGGGAAAAGGAAAATTAGATATTCGAATAAATTAATTGAAATTCAATATACAGTATGGATTACAGGGGGTAATTATAAGTATCTCAAATATATATTTTTTTCATAATTTTGGTTAGTAAGATACATGGAGATATATTAAAAAAATACTCTCCTCATTTCCGAACTTATTAAGATGTTATAATTTTCTAAGTATTCACAATAATATATTTGTGCCCAGTAATTAATTATATCAGATATTACAAAATATTTACTAGGATACAAAGTCCATATTACTGAAGAGTTATGTAAATTAACTTATTTGACTTCAAACCAGGTAAGGGATCATCGATGTCCCTAGTCCATAGCTCGGTTTTGCAGTTAAATACAAAAATATCCCTTTATAGTTCTTTACAAAAGGTGCCCCGTTTCTTAACCAAAAATTTCCTCTCAAAAGCTTCAACGTAGATCCTTGGTCGAATGTATCTGAATATAAAATAATCCTCCACTGTGTCGAATCATAAAATCTAGGGCTAAATGAATACGCTTGACTTAAAGCAGACTTTTCTAATGAGCTACGACACTAACCAAATTTATCCAAATCCCCGTCGCGGGCGACGTTTTGATAGTAAAAATGCGGCGACGGAGCCACGCGCGAGCAAAAGCCAGAGGCGTTAGAGTTAACTGTACGTTCGTTCGTTAGAGGATGCAAACAAATGCCGGCGGCGTGCTTGAAGATCACGCGAGCTGCGGATTGCCGCTAACTCCCGGGGATAATTCACCATCCGCTCATATCATACTCTCCCTCGGAATTTATCTTAAGGCTTCCGGATCGGCCGCTCCGGCGCTTTGCACACGATGGCTTATCTGATTGTATCGTGGTGATGCTTAAATCCATTAACTCGATGCGTTTTTATGTTCAACTCGCTACCTACTTGTTGATGTTGAGTCATCAGTTAGTGTGATATCTGGCAGTCTGTTCTAATATTCTTGGTCCGTTTAAGATATGTTAAAATGTTTCTTGATTTAAAGAGTCGTTCGGTTATTAGTGATGACATCACCTTTTTGACGGGAAAAGCATCGGTTATAAATATAAACTTACTTACCAGAAACAAGTGTTAGTATATGCGGAGCTCGTCATAATTTATAGATACCTGATGGCTATAATTTGTTCTCAT
Organism: Druceiella hillmani; assembly: GCA_039881145.1. Classification (NCBI taxonomy): domain Eukaryota; kingdom Metazoa; phylum Arthropoda; class Insecta; order Lepidoptera; family Hepialidae; genus Druceiella; species Druceiella hillmani. Next base: position 1,046,868 of record JAYKKI010000117.1, read on the forward strand.
CACAAAGTCTTCAGCGAACGCTGCGAGACGATGTGAGCCGTTCATTTTTCTGTGAGGTTTCTCACTTTCGTTGTTACAATTTTGCCTAGTTTATCAAAACTATAAAAGGTTAAATATATTTTATTAAAGTGATCTTTCAAGTTTTAGTAACAGATATCTTTGTAGCAATTCCTTCATATGTATTTACTACTTGTATTTATCGAATTAACAAAGAACTAAATTGAAATAAATATAGTTATGAAATAACTTATTTAACATTTTTGGGGAAAACTATTATGATAATTTAGATTTTAGAGAAGGAATTTTTATTTTCATTAATATTATTCGTACGGTTTCAGTTTTACGTGACTGAGAAAGGTGATTAATTGTTGGATTCTTTATAAAAATGTCGTAAAATATCGTATTTATTTTGAATTACTTTTATCTATATGAATGTATATTTGAATTCCAATTAGAACGTCCGCTGCTCATTTAGTTATTTATAGTCATTGGTACATAGTGTATCCATATGTTTACAAACATAAATTTTTCCCAAGGTAAATATACTGGCTACTACGTCTTTCGTACGCGAAAACCAAAGCGCATGTTTTAAAAATCTTAAGATTCGTGATAATCGCTATACTTTTCCTGCAGTCTTTAGTTTAATAAATTTTCAGTTCAATAGTTTCGGAAATAAGAGAGGAAGAATTCCAGATTTTTGCATACGTTTTAAACTATCTTTGAAATATTAAATTTAAAATTAGAAAAAAATAGTTTTGTGCTCTTCATAGCGAGAAAATATCGCCACAGAATTAAAAAACATATATTTTGAATCTTTATTTAGCCCCTCTTTAGTTATTTTATCTATTTTAAAAACAAAAATAGATCGTACGAGATATCTGGTTTAAAATTATGTTTTATAATTTATAAGTCTGAAAAATTAGTACGTGACTGACGAACTGACGTTCAAGTGAATGATATTGTAAGGGTTCCATTAAATAAATTAATAATGGTATTAATAAAAGTTAAACTTGTTTTATTGTTAAAGTTGTTCAAGAGTTTTCAAAAATAGACAAAACTAAATTAAAGATAAAGTTTTGGTGGTCATAAAATTTTTTAACAATTTTGCAGATAATTAAATTTTATCATATATTCTTATAAACTGAAAAGGTGCATAGGGTTGGTAAAAAATACTCAGGTTCATAACAAGTGTGTAGACAAAAATATGTAGCTTAAAACTAAAACTAAAATTGTTTCCCGTTAGTATTTTTAATTTCTTATGGCGCTGAGAGATAGATACAAAAAGCATTCGACCTCAAATTTATTGATACTTTTATTACGTGAAACTAAAAATTATATTACCGATACTGTGACAATGCTAAGAATAAACTTCTAAATAATTTAATAAATAAAAATTAAGAGTCTATCCACTATGGGTCATCAAAAAAATATACATTTCGGTCATATTACTGTAAAATCAATAAAAATGGAAAGACTACTGGTCAATGATAAGGATAGAAGCAAACACTGGGATGAAACTGACATTATTATTACCATAACCCGTGTTGTTATGGAGAGAGCTGAAAATAAGAGGTAAGGATGTAACATCATAAGATACACAATTTTCCATGAAGGGGATCAGGACAGCAGTGAAGAATGCGCCTGGAGTTTATACGTATAGTAATTATCTATCCGGGCAGTTTTTTTATATTGGTGGAAACATTTAAAATATGAAAGCCAATAAAGAAAAGAAAATTGTTTAGTATCTTCTTTCCCGAATTAATGAAATTTGAATATACTAAAGCAGAAACTCAATGTTAAATTTTGGATCCTGATAATTGTATAAATTAAAGTGATTATTTATATAATGTTCATTAAATTTTGTAAAAAAAATTTCTAAGTATTATATAAAATTTATCTTTAATATAAAACTGCCCAATTCAACGGATGAAAATACACATAACATATTTGGAAATATGTATATTTTCGTTACAAGTATAAAATAAATGTTAAAATAATCTCACGTAAAGTTACGCTTATCTATCGAAATGCCTATTACAATTTCCCAGACAGAACACACGAATCTAATCCCACGTCTAAGTCTTTACGCTTACATCGGAAAATTCACACAATATACATTATATCCGTAACGAACATAATGGATTACACTTAATACTTATACTGGAGTTATATAAAATTTATTATTACACAGCTATGGAAATACTAACTTCTTATTATTAGGCGAGTTTGATAAACATCTGTTTTGTGTGGAAAGACTTTTATAATTTTGTTTAACGCGTTAACATTTATGACAATTAATTTTCTTAAATTTATCTATTGAATTGATTATAGTTCAAGATGGTGGAAAAGATATGAATTTGATGTGTATAGATGTGTATATTGATTTTTTTTATTATATATTAACGAAATAGGTATAAATTACTTTAATATAAAATCTTTTAATTACATTTTTAATTTGAGAGAGTTTTTGTCAAATACTTAAATCTTACATAAAAAAAAATACCATTTTAAGTGAAATTTTAAGGTACCATAAATTGCTAGCCACTCGACGTCATTACTTGTTTATCTCACAGATATTTTACAGCAAATCTCTGTTCCAGCGAGCTTTTTTAAGCTGCATTCTTCGCAGACATTCTTGTGATATTTTCTTTTACTTTTTCATAAGTTATTTTCTTTTTCATCACTTGCATTTTGTTAAATTAATTCAAGTATTCAACCTACTTCAAGATAATACCGCTTCTTTTATAAATTACTTACATGTGCTAATTTAAATAAATGTTTTCCTTAAATAAGTTCATCTGCAAATATTAATGGTGTAATTTTTAAAACTTCCAATAGGTTTTCACTTACTATAAGCAAACATGAAGAAGTTTTTAAATCTTTTTGTTTTTCTTTTTAATTTTTCGACCATAAAATAAACGAGGTAAGGTTCAGAGAAAGAAAACCTTGTTGTACTACAATTAAGAACTGTGACCTCATCCTTTGAAATTTTGTTGCAAATACCGGTGCAAATTTTTATCATTGGAGTTGGCTAATGGTGGCTACTTAAACGCGGAAAGATATCTGTTAAAAATGAAAAAAGCTTTGTGTAGAGTTACATAGAAAGAGATTAAAAAACCGATGAAGTACGGGTTGGGACATACAGAAATTAGAGTCACATAATACGGAAATATTTTAATTGCATCTTTCTTAACAAATGCCAGTGTTTAGGAATTTTTCAAACACAAGATTAAAAAATTCCACGTGGGATGTTATTTAGAAGCTTAATATTTTGCAGAAAGAATTAAAACTAGAAAATGGAATTTTTAATTTGAAAAAGCTTTTCTAACGACACCTCATATACACAAATGAGTGGGTGCGCTTAAATTGGATTTTCATGCCCAATTCTTAATGAGGAAGGTATCCCAAGAATGGAATTATTTTGTTAAGTACGAATTGAGATATTTATTCTATAATTACACTTACAACATTTTAAGCGTATAGGTATAAAATAGAGCCTACAAAGATGTGAATTGCAGACGGACATACACACGAACATGATGAAATTATAAGATTTATTTGTTTGACTACGGAAGCGGGAGTAAATATATTGAAGTAAAATATTTCGTACATGTTGCCTCATATGTTTGTATTTGTTTTACGTTATTTGAGATGACGGAACTAAACCCGAATACCAAGATCAATAATCAACATTTAATTTAAATAAGGGACAGTGGCCTTTCTACACATATACTAATTTAAAAAAATTCCTTCTCTAACACAATTTGAGTACGCAAAACCCGCGATACCTTATTTTTGTGCGACGATTTCTCAAAAACCATCAGTATTAATGAGTTAAGAGACACGGTAATCAATTTTATAACTAACTGTAACTGAACCAAATTCGTTATTTCTGAACAATATGTGGATAACATGTAATCTAACGTATGAGGCTAACAAGTTTAAATAACCATTTAAAACCAAATTTTAATTGGAAAGATCTGAATAAACATAATACTTATACTACTGCAGGATTTTTAGAATTTTGGAAATGTTCATGGACCACCGAAATAAAATTTAGTGAATAAAATTTTAGAACCCGTTGTGATTATGTAACTCAAAAACTTGTCATGATGCAATTTGTTAATCCCACTCGACACTTGTTACTTATGACACAGTTCCACTTAGTAAATTCGATTACGTCGATCAATTTATTCCGAGTAGTTTGTTTTTCAAAATTATTTTACCAATTTCTTTAAGTCGCAAATTAATCTAGTTACAATTAATAGAACTGGTGACCATACCGGTGCACGTACGCTGACACCTATTTGCGATATTTGTTTCGAATAAGAATTGTTTTCGTTTTACTGAATTTTAGTTACATATCAATTTTTACATCTGTCATGTCAAGCGTGAAAAAACCCTTAAATAATTATGCTGTTTATAATCGAAATCGCAAAAGATCTAACCAGAGCTCTCTTTAGTAATAAACATGTATAATAATTAAAAATTAAAATTTGGCTCCACTAACTAACAACCACTAACAACAATAGTTCAATAAATTCTCTTGGGTTAATTTTCACAAATATAAAGCTAAATAATCGCAAGCTTGCCATGTTATTATACAACCATAAGTATACGCGGGTGTGTAAAAATATCGTAAAGTTCACCACGCATTGAAAACCTGAATTTTATTTAATGTTTTCTAGAGAAAATTATTTTTTTAATCAAGACTTTCACCGAACCGGCTTAATAAGGGAAACATTATTGAAAAGTTATTTAATTTAATTTATTGGTTTCATCGATGTCAAAAATATTGTTGTTAGGTCGGTTGATTCAGAGTATAAGCATAATTTTATATGGCTATTTCATTTTTTTACTTGTCGTCGTTTTAATATAATATGGTGGAGAAAACTTAGTTTTAACGAATTTGAAAATGAATGAAAATTTAGGTTCGAAATAAAATAACCTGATGGTTTACACGTTTAACCTTATTTTAAGAATTGTACTACATTGTAGAATGAGGAAAAATATTAAGTTTTTCTTTTGTAAAACATTTAGAGTTATATGATGTTTCCCTCAATTTATTGTTTCTTGGAGAATTCTTAACTAAATTCAGAGCTAAAGCTTGAGTGCTCTTTCATGTTGGAAACCGAATTCAGCTGTGACACTTAGTTATGAAATTAATCAGAGGACAGGCAGAATTTGGATAAGTCGCAAGAGAATTCACTTCCGGCGCCTACAATTTCAAATAAATATATATTTTTCACTTTGTAGAAGCAATGTGAATAACTTCGCAATAGGACTGGCTTTAAGAAAAAGCAATAGGATAAAACTCTTCTTTCTTCTTAATGTGTGACAATAGATGTTTAAAAGTTATCTACAGAGTCCATAACTTTATAACGGTATATCCACAGTTTGCTAATGTTATGGAAAATAAATTTTTTACAAAAATTTACTGATATGTTATTGCCTTCTAATAAAACCAACTTCATTGTCCTTTTATTTTTCTGAATTTTTCTTTGCCGAAATGCCTTCAAAATGGCTGATAATTACTTAAAACCTAAATTACTTTTATTGACACTTGTGTTTTATGACCATACCTTTTCTGAATTATTATATGTTTGCTTTACTCTATTTATTTTTTAATCTTTACCTCTATTTAATGTTTCTTTTCGTTGATTTTATAGTGTTATATTTCTATTTATATGGATTTAAATTTTTGAGAGTATTTTGATTTTTTTTCTATATGTCTTTGAATCGATATTGTAAAGTCGTATATTAGGATATATGTGCCAGTAGTGTATTTTCAATATCAATATATTAATAATAAATGTATTAATGGATTCGTTATTTTCATTTTTTATTTTAATCATAGTTTTCGTAAATAAAATTTAAAGGTCATATCCTTGTATTAAATGTTTTATTTCCATTTCTTTATTTATGTATACCTATTAGTAACAAAATTAGAAATAATTTGGTTTTTGATATACGAGCGCCATTACTGCATAATAAGAAAACAATTTTAAATTCAAATATGTTTCTTTTCATAGTCTTTTTTTGTTAATTAAGGTATTCAACAATAACCGTTATGTGCAATGCCATCAAGCGTTGCATCTCTTTCTAATAACTTCAACGATATTGTCTTTTATATAATAACGAAAGCAAATTATGTTTTCTATAGGTGTACGTTATCTCTTAATTTCATTTCTAAATAATGGTAGTAAAAATTAACTGATTCGACTATGCGTAGTTATCAAATTATATTTTTACTTTCACAGGAAATATGGGCAGTGGGTAAATACCCATTCTACTTGTTTCGGTAAATACTAAATAGATGGAGTGTTTATCGGGTATTTACCCTTAACCACCCAAATTAGTTATTATATATCAGTTGGAAAAAATATTCTAGAAGGAAGTTTATTTAGAAACTTTACTTTTAGTCTCATGGAGAAACAAAACGGTGCACGACCAAAATTCTTTTTACGTCCTGTATCATTTTATTTTTAAAAAAGAAAACGAAATTAAATTAGAATCAAGACATTTGTTTTCTTCGTGACTTTTATTTAATACCTCTGAATGATTTGATGTTGATAGCATTGATGCTGCTTCACTCAAATCGTTTATCAATTTCTCTGGATATTTCACATATGCGTGTAAATGTTTTGACCTTTTATTTATAACCAATGTGATCTTGTAATTTGGTTTCGTTAAAATGGTGATTGTCCAATTTTCATTATTTTAGGTTCTACAAGAATCTCTGTAGAAAAAAACAATATTGCTACGTATGATATATCATTTAAATGAAATATAATTATATAAAATATAACGTTTTAGTTGCTGATGTTAAAAAGCTAAATCTAAAAATATAAAGGTGTGTTATTTAAATTAGTGGTTTTGGAGGAAAATCAGTAAAAAATTTATTAAAAAAAAAGTTAGTTTTGTGAATAAAGATTAATGAATTAATATTATGCCATACTCTACATATCGTTTGTAATGCGATAAACAAAGATCTGAGCAAATAACTGTCAGACTCAAGGTGTTAATATTCATTGGAGAAGAAATGACTACTGTGTAACTAAAAATTTAAAAAAGAACAAATTATTTTTCAAGAGTTCATTAACAAGTAACACTTGAAGTTGATTATTAAAATAAATAAATAATTTTATTCAATTACATCGCAAGATGCCTTCTATTTTAGTCCGCTGGCGAACAGGGTTTTTATGAATGCTCTGAAGAGCCACGAAAGCCAATTAAATATTTATTTTTATTTCAATATTAGAAAATTATATATCAATCATTTTAGATAATTTTGTCTTACTATATAAATTTTGTCTGCGCTTACTTGAGAACTTAATATAATGAAGAACGTTAAGAACACTACGTATCTAATATTTACTCCAAAGTCATTATCAATATATCGTTATAACCACGATGACTCATAACAAGTGAACTACAGAGAAAATACGGCAAGTGTCCAGTAACTTATTGGTTGAAACATGTCAAATCACGTTATAACTATTGCATTCTTTTGCCGTCCATAAAATTTGTGTCAATAAAACAAGTTCCACTTTCCATCTGAATTGCGCGCGCAGGTGCACACGTGCTCAGTCGCACACGCTCTCATGTGTACACGCACTCACACGCACACGCACTTACACTACTTACACTTACGCACTTATTATTTGTACAAGAAGCACACAAAAGTCATTATGTAAATTTCTTTCACTATCAGTATAAGATACTGTAAAAGGCGGACAAAAGAATTACAACTAATAATTTGAAATTATGTGAAAGTACCCACGTAATTTTACAAAACAATTCATCGATTGTTAAAGGGAATATTTCAGTGACTAATTTACCGCAATGTTACATATCCTGAATATAATTAATTAAAATTCAAATGGACCAGGAATGTCGGGAAATCATTCAAAGCAAATAAACGTTCGTAATATAATCAATGTGTGAATTGAATTGGCAGTGCGCAATAAATATCATCGTTAACATCGTGCGAGTAGCTATCAGAATAGAAGTGACAGTTTGATTTGTGTTGTAATAAAACTCCACGAAAGAGATAGTGGCACATTTAAAACAATTCGTAGCAGGATACTACCACTTATTACCAGTAGAGGATTATGATGACAAAGAACATCTTGCTTATCACTAAGTACGCTTAAAAAGTTATAAATGATTTTTAGCGAAAGGCGTTTTGCAGTGGATTAATAATAATTATTTAAGCAGTTTTCTGTTTCGCATAAATTTTCGTATGCCATTTAACGTATATTTTAACTCAAAAAGAATACAGCTTATTCCACTCCGAACATGCAATGATTCAACGGGTTAAGGAGATATGTATGTATGTGTGTGTGTGTGTATATATATATATATATATATATATATATATTTATATATATATATATATATATACATATATATATATATATATATATATGTATATGTATATGTATATGTATATGTATATGTATATGTATATGTATATGTATATGTATATGTATATGTATATATATATACACATATGGTACAAGGAATGAAATTCCGCTGATATACTTCCGCTTTTGGTGGCCGATGTCGTTTCGCAAACGAAGCGTAGATGGTTAGCGACCATGGGGAGACACTAGAATAATTAATATAAATGTAGGTAGACAAAATCATTACTTACAGCTAGTGTCTTATAATGAACAAATTACTTTCATAATCAATGTTTGTCCTAACACCGACTTCTTGTTTAGTAAGTTTTAATTCCTATTGTCGAAAAGTACGACGTAAGTTTTCAATTACTTTTGATATATACTGAAAAGTTTAAGTTAGAAAATTTAAAACAAATTAGAATTTTTTTTCACAAACACTGACGATAAAAATATTAACTAAGTTAATATTTTTAGACAAACATTAAATCTAATATTAAATACTGACTCTCTATAAATTTATCTATAATTTCTTTGTGGTTTCCTTAAAATAATATGTCATTTAGACAAATGCATGTAACGGATAATGGACTAGTGAGTAAACAAACAGGAACGAAAAAAAACTTGTCGTGTCTTAATCCTGGTTCCTAAAGCAGCGAACTTTATAAAAGTTATCTGAACACTGACGTTAACCTTATCTGAACGCTGTTCAATCTGTTAAAAAAAGGGAAAAAACGTTAAATTTATCTAAATGCTGTTCAATTTGTTAAACAAGAGAAAAACAGACTGAGAGATATGCATTTATGTTCAAGAGAACTTTTCTGTTCTGGAGAGATATAAACTAATTGTATTTTTTTTCACATGCTGTCACCACAATACTTCATATTGAAAAATGCTGAAAAACCATCACTTCTAACTACCCAACGACAACAAAATACCCGATGGGATTTCCTTTATTCTTTTTCATTCTCTCTCCGCATTTTTAAAATTCTGTATGAAGGTTTGGTACTGATAATAAAAATAAAAAATGTACGAATCTTTGCAAATTTTAATTGCAAATAGATTTTAATTATTTATTTGTTTTATATTTGTTTAATAATTTGTTTATTATTTAAGTATATCAATATAATTGTATTTGAATGCTTATTTCGAAAACAGTAACGATAAAAATATGAAAAATGAAGAATATGGTTGTTACTTCAAAGTTGAACAGAAAAATTATAATAATATCTCTAATAACATTTTATAATATATAAAGCTGTAAGAAAAAAAAATTCAATAGTAAATGTCTACATTTAAAAACCAGTTGCTCTTCGTTCTATTTTAATAGATTTGTTAGTTTTTCGTGATTTCTTAGTCTTTAGAGACCAAAAGTGTCATATTAATATGAACCATAATCAATGGTGAAAATATATGTGTAGATAAGGTTGTACAACTTTTTGATCTGTAATGTAAAGTATATGTAAAAAATTATGATAAGAATTGCAATAACATTAAACTATAAGGAATAAGGTACGATTTCAACAATACAGTATACAGTCCCTATACAATTATTTGCCAGTCAGCATTTCCATAAAAGCGTTTTTGGTAATAAATTATGTGCGGAGTTTGCAAGGCAAAATATAAAGTTACAAAATATTTACTGTGTCGTACATCCAATTTTGAAACTTTATTTTTTATCATTCTCAGTACAATAAACAAGCATTTGTCAATTTATTGTGCATTTATTTTAGGTCTCCTGTGTTTATTTTGCGGAAATGGTTTGTTCAAGAATACATACCATGTGCAATTCAATTACCAAGGTGTAATATCTTCTTTTACCCCCAGATAGTCGAGTAAAACAGAACTGAAACAAGACATAATTTATCCCCATTAGGGATGATCGCTGTCAAAATCTTATATATATCCGTCTGTAAATCTTTATATGTTGCTTCAATAAATATGTACAATGATAAACAGATAGACAGACAGACAATAATTGTTAAAAAAAATGTTGACCTCATATCGGTTTCAAATACACTCCTAATACACAATTTTTTTAAATATTCGCTCTACAAACTCAATCTGAATTGTATTCGATTTTATACGTACATAATAGTATTATGAAAACTGACAACATAAATGAGGTTCTAATTAGTTTAATTAATAAATTGATTCTTCGTCTTACAAAGAGCTTACGCAATAGTGTAGAATAAAACAATAACTAAGAAAACTAGAGATGGATGGCTCCACTGGCGAAGAGAGAGGTGGGACGGGGTAGGCGAACGGGTATTTGGAACGTTAATTCAAATAATAATAATTCGTATTTTATTTAGCTATTATCAGATATTGCGTGGAGAATTGCCTTTGAATTAATCCACTGATAATTTTAATCGTACGAAGGCCAGTTCCCATCTGATCATTTTTGATGTACGATTTAGTATAATTTTACGAATAGTTTAATGGTATTACATTATTTATATCCCTATAATGAATAAACATAAATCAAGTTTAAGGTTAGTGCGAATGTAAATATAATTAAAATATTTTAGATATAATCACTTATTTTATAAAAGTGAGGGGGCCATATAAAATATTTTGTCAAATTTAGACAATTTAATAGTAATAAAAAATAAGAAAATATTCCTCAGCGAAAATATCGTCCAATCTTAACAGAAAATACATCAATTATGCTGTATTTACATATTGACAGTATGCACAGAGTAAACACATACGCATTAATAGTGACACAATTAATTGCCTCTCTATCAGAGAGCTCGCTTGAGACCACTAATCAACGTTCGTACCTCACGGTATAATCTTAAATTGGTTCCTAACAATGGTTTGTGACCTCAGCTAACTTTGGGAAATGTGGAATATGTTATATCGTGTGCATAATTCGGTAATATTAGATTCCAATATGCAAATTTATTATGTAACATAGGAATAATACTTAATTAGCGTCTTTATGAAGAGGGAATGATGTTTCTGCCGGCTTATTTCTTTAAATTACATATACGTTTGTGTATTATTTAATACACTAGTTGTTATATTTACAAGCTTATGCCTGCTTCCTTAGCTAATCCTCCATGTCAAAGGTTTCAGAAATCTTAGATATAGTTCAATATAAATTTGTTCAGAAATAGCTGTTACTTCAAGATCTTTCTTCTTCATTCACCAATAGTTCATTTCGCGACTTTTATTATGTTGGAATTACTTGAGCACGCGTCTTCTTACACAATGTACATATGTGAATTGAGGCATCTGTCGTATTATGCCACGATACGGTTTGGTTTCATTTAAGCTACATTTAAATTTTAGAGCTCCGTCGCCCTATAAGATGATGATTTTTAATGCCCAGTTGTAATTACCGCAAAAATTTTAAACTTTGTAAAGTAATGAAAATCTGATTATGATACCATAATATGATATCATTGAGCTGATATTCTAATAGAGTTGGGGGTGATAGAAATTTCTTAATATTAACGTAACCCACCGAGATTATCTGATTGAGTCATGTGGTTACATATTACAACCACGAGGCTATGGTGATTATGAAAACTTTTGAATGCCTATTTTTTAGTTATGTTTTTTAAAACTATAAGTTATTTCATTTATTATTTTACGGTTGTATTATTACTATTTATTTTATGCTAGTGGTTGTCTACAACGTTGCTCGTTTTTTGTTGTTTACCAAGCTGTTAGTAAATATAAAATGATCTCAAGATTCTGACAATGAAATCGTTTTTTTTTTAATTTCTGGTTGCTACAGTGAACGGAGAATTTACATTAACACAATAAGTTCTTAGTAATACAAGTACAAAGAAACAAATAAAGGACAGTGGCCAAAATAGAGTTTGGTCTAATTTTTAAATCCAGCGGCAGATTTAGGAATTAACAGCACTATTCGTCTCAGTTTATGTTTGGTTGGTTTCTTAGATATTTAACTTTATTTTGTATTCTTTTTTTAATTTTTTTTGTAGAGAATATTGACATTGCATATTTTATTTCTACAAAGAATACTGAAAATACATATAAATAAAAATATTAAAAAATAAATAATATACCACTTAAGCCTAATGGGTAGTACAAGGTGTACAGAATGCACCCACTTTTCACTGATGGTATTTTAGTCCCACCATGTGATCCTCTCGCCATATTGGACACATAGCACATGGCACAGAATTTATTCTGTGGTATGTAAGTTTCTTTACGATCTTTTCCTTCACCGTGTGAGCGATCGCTAAATGTAATTAAGTCACAAATGACCCATTGGTACATGGCGCAACCTGTTGAATTCGAAGTTGAACCACTGGATTTCCTTTACACACACACACACACACATAGATATATACATATATATATATATATATATATATATATATATATATATATATATATATATATACATATATGTTATTAATATAAAGAATATTAATATTCTCTGTAAAATCTTGATGTTATTGTACTATTACATGACACAATGTCTTAAAAATAGGGTGAAAAATGAAATCAGTTTTGAAATTTTATTAGGACATGTAAGTACCTAAACATGTTGTATAAGTTCTTAATTACAATGACAATCATTCATCTATCATAATAGTATCTAAAAACGCAGGGGGTAAACGAATAGTTTATTGGTATCGTGTCCATCCAAGATACCATACTATGGACATAACGTGGGCACAACATCCCATTGTCCGTTTTCCTGTAGCGCATGAACAATAATAATGACTTATTGCTTCTCTGCCGGAAATATTTGTGGCTCATATTACATGGGTGTGGTATAATCGAGAGCGTATGTGACGAGATTGTATCCTACCTCTTAAGAAAAGAGTATTCTCCATATTAATTCCACACTTTTTCATCTTCTCGGGGTTCGATTATTCACATTTTTGCAAGTAATACAGTCCTTTTGGAATATGCTCACTATAATATAATTATATTCTAGTTTTATGATAAAGGAACCCACTGCCAATAATGCATGGCCTCTACGTTTTCAAAATCTCTTTCAGAACCATTAGTGCTGTTTTTTTGTTTATTATCATCATAATATCTAGAAACCGTGCTTTGCTAAAGTCATGAAAAACATTTGGGGTGACAAACAGTTCGTCCCGATCGTTTCCATTTAAGTGCTCTTGGCAGACTTTGCATCTGAGACGTAATATTTTAAATGTATTAAAAACATACTATCAAGTGCGTCTGATATTCGGAGTCTATATACATAAAATAAACAACACTTGATAAGACAACGGTTTTAAAAACTACCACGTTTGAGTTTAATTTCTCTTCTTTTATTATTAGCAATCACATAGATGGACTTCTTAACGCAATAAATATTTAATAATGATAAATTTAATCATGTATATAGTATATATGTATTATTGCGGATATCTCAAAAACTATACCAGGTTGAACCATCGTGATAATATTCCTTCTAAAAACCCGGTTTTACCATGATTTTCGGTTCAAGAGTTTCAGAAATATGGGGAGGAACATATTTTTTGTATATTTTCCAGTATGTCCCGGAAGATATACCACCCAAATCTATGAATATATGATAAGCTTAAATAATAAAAGGTCTTTCAAATGATATAGCCCCATACCACATACAGAATTGAAATGTTTCAAAAACAATAGCTTCATATTTTATAACTCATTTATAGCTGTCATATTCACATTTTACTAATTTCAAAAATAGGGTAGGTACTTTCAAATCCATGTGTAAATCCATGTGTAGGTCAACACATATAGGCCGCCGGTGTAAACCATTTTTTATGCAAAAATGTATAACTTAAGAGTAGCCCTTACCAAAATTATGTCACGATCTGATTTTAAACTCGAAATGTGAACAAGGAAAATGTTCAACACACAAGATGATACAGTGTATCATCTATGGTCGATTCTTTGCGTGTCTCGACAAAGCAATAACAGGACTAGTTTGAGCAGGTCTTAAGATGTTATATGTATTTATATTGTATAATTGAAGAGTAGTCCTTTAAAATTACGAAAAGATCTGATTTTAAACTCCAAGGATGGGCAATAAAACCTCATAACAAATGACAGTGTAACGCCTGTGATTGATATCTTAAATGTGTGGATAAAGCTTTCAGGGAGACAGTTTGAGTAGGGTCTGAACATTACATAATAGGTTGGGCCATTAGAACTCTTTAACGAATGACATAACGTCATTCGTGATTAAAGATATTTTAAAGATTGGACAAATATTAATCTGTCAGACTATGAACATGATCATCTAAGCTTTTATTATTTAGGATCCTAATCGAGAAAGTTCTCATTTATGGAAACTTCTGGTCAGGTCCCTCTTTTAAAATATTATTTGAATATTTTTCCCTGTGTTTCTTAAAGGATGCTCGGTTTTATGTTTTGTTATACAATGAAAATAAATAAAAAAGGAAACAAGTGTAGGGACGAAGTGCAACATAGCACTTGTTGGACTTGCTTTTACTTTTAATTTCATTTTTATCTTTATTCTTCTTTGAACTTCCCATCGAATTAAAAAAAAAGAGAAATTATAATATTAGAACGTACGTAAAAAACAATGCTGTCAATTATTATTGGAGTACTTAATTAGAGTAATTACTTATTGTTGTTAAGTATTTAGAGTTTCCTATACATATTCCTCAATAGGAAAAAACCGAGCTCTTATAAGATCACCCACATCTCTATCTGTTACAGCCAATTTATTAAAAACCTTACGATGTAGAAACTAGGAACTTTCCAGGGTAATACATCTTATTAGATAATATGTGTATATACAATTGGGAGTATTATAAATAAACGGAAATAATAACTTGGTGAATAGACGATTCCAAGTATTCATTGTCATTTGTAGACAATTCAATTTTACAATTCTCTTTAAGGTTACTTAGAGAGAAAGTTTGTTTATTATTCCTGTTCCTACTTTGTAATTTCCACAGCTGAAAATTCGCTTTGACATTGTTCTGTTTGAGCCCGAAACTTTACTAGTTTAAATAAATTCCTTCGAAGGACATAAGCTTGGCTAAATTCTATATTTATTCGGTGATTTAAAATTATTCAGAAATCTTAAATTTACTCGTCAGTTCCGTTGAGAATACTTTTTATTTGAAATCCAATTTCGAGTGTCACTGTACGACACTAAGTAATAAAATTAATCAGGTGACAGGCGGTTGTTGGATTGTTCGCACGGGAATTCGTTTCCGGTTTTCAGTGTTCTAAATAAAATATTCGTTCATAGTAACTATATAATAGTGTGAGTATATAAATTTAGATAATTATAAGAATAATTTCCTTGTCCTTACCATTTTCATCTGATAGTTAGAAAGATTAAAAAAGGCAATTTAGTTTAACATTATTTTCTGTAGTGGTAATGTTATCAGTATATTAATTTAATTTTATTATTATATAATTTACCTTGTTGCCATATATAATAAATAAAATAATGATGTAAAAGGAGTGATTTTTTTCTTTCTATGTACACTGATACAAATTATCTTATTTTTTAGGTTTCGTAGTTTTACTAGCCCAATTTTTATTTGCCTAATATTGATAACAAACCAATTATCCAGTTATTAGTTATTATTTAATTTTTCATTCCATCTATTTATATCTCTTTATATTTCCTCTCTATTTTATTGATTATTTAGGTCGTATATTAAAATTTATTTTAGTCACTAAATATTCAATCTAACGAAGTTATAAAAACTAGAGTAAGTTATAGTTGAAAAAAAACTAGCATGTGTTGTGCAATGTTTAGATAGTTAAGGCTGAATATTATAAAAAAGCCCACACGCATACACACACATATATATATATATATATGCACGCGTGCGAATAAGCCTTACCTTCACTTAACACCAAATCTAGAAGCCTTTAGCGATAGCAGTATTTTGCAAATTTTTTGACTTTCTGAAACCATATTGTACCGCGAGAGTTCTAACTAAATACTCTGTTCTATAGTCTCCATCCTACGTGCGGTCCTAATTGAGTGGTTATTTGAAATAGAAAACATTGGAAAATTCCTTTGGTGAAAAGTCTTATTTTTCCTATTGAATTTTTAATGATATTTTGTATTACCCAGAATGTCAAGAGTTCACGAAGGATTAAATAATATAACATTTATTGAAGTCGATACAGGTATTTAAGGAATAGATTAGAACACATTGAAATAATGCATCCTTTAATTCTAACTTGGGTTGTTATTCTTCATAAACTTCAGTGTACCATTCTAGAAAGAACGGTCATAGATTTGCTAAAAACGTATTTTACTGAAGATCAATTTTAAGCTGATTTAAGAATTCGGCAATCGGTCACCGGAGTCTATCAACAAGCCATGACGGTATTTATCTTAAAAGGATCCATTTATTTTGAAAAATTTGGAAATGGATCTGCAAGGCTCCTAGTTAAGATTGAATATACATGAAAAGAGTACTTGAGCATCAAATTGAGAATTTTAAAGCCGGTTAAAAATAAACAAAATGTTTGAAATCTTATGTTCTTGTGAACATGCAAAGGTTCCCAACTTATTTTAATATTTGATTCGTACTAATCATTTATTGAACTATACCATTAATTACAATATCTTTTTCGATAAATTTTTCTGGTTTCTGGTCTCATAAACAATTTAGGAAGTCAAAAAGAACAATCAAATGAACTATTCTTGGATAACTTAAAAATAGACATTCAATTAACGGGTTAAATATCATAAATGTACACAATTGTTTAGCCGCATAATACGAATCTCAGAGAATCGACGAAGTAAACACAAAACAAATTAGATTTCACTTTGACTAACAAAAAAATTTACCATAAACAATTCGTATTTTTATTTCATTTTAATAACCTTAAATTTCATGATAAATCGCATTTCGATAAACTTAAATTTCGTAATAAATGACTTTACAGGTTGACCTTAGAAAAAACTTTCATCTTCTTTGTACTCCTCAAAATTGATCATCAAAGTGGGAATTAAAATTTGCGTACCTAAATTTTTTAAATGAGCCACTATATTCCATAATTATGCCAAATTGCTATAATAAACGAACTATGAGAAAAAATACTACTTTCCAATATATTTTGATTATACTTTGTTAATCTAGTCATTTATAATTAGTATAATGATATTTCATTTTGATTAGATATTAATTGCATAACGAGTTACAAATACAAGTGTTTTTAAGGTGTTATAAAATATGGGTGAATGTTAAAATTAAGATACAAGTAAGACGTTGATGTTCGAAAAAGCATTTTGATATCATATTCGGAAAAGAAAAAGCAAATATCGTTAGCCACCTACAAGAGAGCTTTCTCGTTAATAAAACATCCTCACATAATAAGAATTAGTACTGGGCTTACCTGAACATAAAAATTAAGCTGTATATTTGAAATTCAAACACTACCTCAGAGATGAACTCATTTTAGAATGTTTTAAAAATTTCTTACGATAAGGTTTTTGCATGAATGAAGTGTAATTAACTTGTGGCAATGAGTGCCTTTTGCTCTTTTTTATATTTAAAAGGAAAAGTTCTAGTTTAGACTTAGGCTTAAACTAGAACCTAGGAAAAAGAAAAAAAGTAACATACTGCAATTACCGTCTTCTAAGATGGATCTTTTAAGATATATTAAGTTTTTCTTGATAAGTTGAATGGAAGACGCTATATTTCGATTTGATCTTTACGGAACCACTTACGATCTCGAAAGTAGATTGCCCAATATGTACATTTTAAATAAAAGTAATACCTTGATAACCTAAGGTGAACTAGAGTTATAATTTTGGTTCCCTATTATTTATTTCAATCATAAATTATCTGCCTTTACAAGAGAAGCCGCAAAATCCCTGCTTCAACCGGAGATTTAGCATTGCTTTTGAGTTGCTTTAGAGGGTCATTGATTTAGTTTGGTTTTGGCATCCAAAAACAAGATTTCTTGTAATATATGTAAGTATTCAGTGAAAAACTATTTTAGTTTCTGAATATCGAGAGCTCTTTGGAGTCAGAATTGTTGAGTATTTAAGGAGGTCTGGCTACTTATTTTTACTATGTTAATTCATTTCAATCATTGATTTTATGAATATGATTTTAAGTATATATTTGTTACATCAACCGTTGTCAACCAGTTTTGATAATCTATAAGTTTTGGAAATATTTTCATAAGCTAATAACTAATATAAATATTGATATTAATATCATTGGTAATATTCGAACCCGTAAAGCGCCACAATCTGTGAACATAATAATTTTTTTAATAGATCCCATGTACATGAACCAAAACAAATTTCGGATTTTTTAACTGCAAACAAATTCTAGAATCCATTATATTTTGATGTGTACCGTCAATTGCTCAAGGTTATTTAAAAAAGGCTATGCTTTTTGTTATCGGAATTCGAAACACGTTTTATTCGGTATCTGTATCACAGATCTACCGAACCTGCTACTAAGTGGTGATATATATGTAACTTTATTCGTGTAATTTCACCAAAAAAGTGTTCATTTATGTGAGAAACATTCAGTATAAAAAGTTTATTTACCATTTTCTGGCTGAAAGAATAAAGGATTCACGAGTTTAGTATTAAAAGGGAAAATTAACCTAACTTTCGCATACGGTTCAACGGGTCAACCGTGAGGTTGAAATTATAATATTTAAATCTCAATTTCAAACTCCCAAATAACCCTACTATAATATAAAATTGTTATCGAACCCAATAAAAAATATTATTTCCGAATATCATTCGTGACTCGAATAAATACAGGCCAAATGATACAGATGAAGAAGGTAGCCCTTGTGGGTTAACCTCATTTTCGACGTATGATATTATAGGTATAGCCTGAGCGTGCTGATAAAAATTGAGCTCGAAGATAATCAATAGAAATAATATCTTTTATTGATAAAATGAAACATTTTCTCTTAATGAACTTGTTATTTTTAATAATTTCTCAAAGTCGTCAAGTCCTTGTCCAAACACATTTAGTTTACGGTTCCTCGGTAGGCTAATTATATTCCTCGAAATGGTTGATGCAAATTGATCAAAATTATTGATAATTAAATGACACTACGTGATGTAATATTATTTCTACGTGATGTAGTATCTTTCTTTAAGTTCTTGACTACGACCTAGGTTTCGTTAGATGAAATTCTTGATAGATGAAAGTTCCATAATACTACATGACGTAGTTTCATTTAATTGCGAATAATGCATTTCTACAAAATTAACGCCAAATATATTCAATAATTAAAATTACATTTTTCTTCCAACAAGTAGTCTAGCTCTATATTATAGGAACATATCCCATTAGGAGGACTTTTCCTGGACGATGTTCCTTGTAATTGGAATCGTTATTCCATTAATACGTATAATTAATACTAAATTCTGTACTTTTAAGAAGGATACATTTTTTAATGGAGGTATTATTAAATTATGAAATTTTATAAGGCTAATTGACTAGAAGTGAAAAGCATTGATTTTAGGTCAAATTACCTTTATTTATTGAGTTAGAAATTATAATCAAAAAAAGATATAGAGACTTGTGATATTGTGGGCTTGCATATTTTAATTTCATACAATAGAAACCATTTCTTTAGCCATGATTTCTGCAAAGTTTGCTTAAGAAAACTTTTTAATTTATCTCTGAAGTTACATTATAATTTAACGAACAATTCTTTCTTTAATTTTATTAATTTCTATATTTCAGAACGAACAACCACGTAACTTAGTATTTTTTGATGAAAATTAAATTAAATTAAATCAATTTTATCTTTAGTTGTTTCAAACTTTCTAGTAATTTGCACTCGACGTATCAAATATCAAAACTATGTTGAAATCATTCTAAATATTTAACCATACGTTTAATGCACTTAGAGTTTATCATTAGAAAAGAAAAA
Source organism: Druceiella hillmani (assembly GCA_039881145.1). Classification (NCBI taxonomy): domain Eukaryota; kingdom Metazoa; phylum Arthropoda; class Insecta; order Lepidoptera; family Hepialidae; genus Druceiella; species Druceiella hillmani. Next base: position 1,067,132 of record JAYKKI010000117.1, read on the forward strand.
CTTATAATTATATAGTAATAGGTGATAATAGTAAGCACTATTTTAACTGAATGTTATAGACGACCGGCTAAAATAGGCCTGATATTGCAAAAACGAAATTTTGCTTAAAAAGCTTGTATTTTTAAACCAAATAGCTTCGCTCCGTACAACCAGAAAATGGAATTACTATAAAAAAAAAGAAAAAAATCAATTATCGTAAATGCTCATGTTATCAGTGACTATCGTGATATAATTTTGAGTGAGTAAATTCTCACTTATCTTCACTTGGGCTGTTTTTTGCAATGATTGTGTTGTTTGTCATAAATTTTGACGATACTATTCTGTTTATAGATCTCATCTCCAGTATATAAAGAATAAAGAGACCATTAGATATGTTTACAAGCCATCATATTTTCCTGAATGTTGATTTAAGTAAAAGCTTTTATTGTCTTAGTAATTTATTTTCTTTACGTAAAGGTGCAATTTTTGTTCTTGTAGTACATACTCTCGAAAACTTATAAATTTTGCCTTTCATTTTTAACTTCGCTTAAATTTTTGATAAGCACATGCCACAGACAAAATATTTCTAGGCATTTTAAAAATATATTCATAAGTATAATTTGTGTTTGGAAGAGAAGTTGAGGTTGAGCTATCCGTCAGAGATAAAAGAGGAACATCCACAGTAGAGCATTACGTTGTATATTTTCTGGAAAAATTCACTCCGATATTATACCAAGGTTCTAATTTTAAATAACGTAGCAGAAAAAGTAACTAACATTTCTTTGCTTATAAAGCGGAGCAAAGCAGCAATTAAAAAAATATATAATATACATTAAGGTGTATTTTAATTTATGACGTGGTAATAACGAATTATTTCGGAATTAATTGTTTCAGTAATAATAATTATCTCATGTTATCGCAATTACTAATGGATAAGAATATTTGCTTCCACGTTTCAAAATATCGATTTAAGCTGTATATTTAAAAATGATATTTGGTAACGTGGAAGCAAATATTCTCTTAAAATGGAGGGGTCCAATGTACCCAATAGAGTATATTATTGTCATATTAAATTAATTTTTATTTCATAATATTTAAACTTGATATAGAGCAAAAAATACCCATAACAAACAAGAAACATATGAAAATCATTCGTAGCCCTGAATGTGGCCAAATTCACTTATGCAAATATTGTCTCTGCCCAAATACATATTTGGGCAGAGACAATATTCAGCTGATACATATCCAGCTGAATACAAACGAAGCATATTCCTCCGATATCTAATTACAGTTTGGTACTAAGCAAACGTTCAGGTATGAAGCTGACAACTGAGTTTTTTATTCGTCTTATCATTTCACTAACAAACTTTTTCAACCCCCAGTTTTATTAGACCACACAAGACAGATGGCTTTTATTATTTTCTCCATGGCTCCTCATATTAAACTTAGACTCGAAACGTTAAAGTTGTGCGCCAGTAAAACAGGTATCGGGTATACGGATTACGCAAGGGCAGAGCGATACAGAGAGCTGAGTCAAATTTATTGGAAACTTATCCAAGATCTACGGAATGCCGCCAAACTGTTTAACTATCTTTAGAATTCGCATAATATCATATGTGTAGTTTATTACGATTGTATACGATTTTACGTACACGCAATTTACGATGTATGTTGAGAGCTTACGCGTTTGTTGCCTGCTTTCAATTTAATAAGATTCCTATGGAAATTGCAATTAATGTTGACTAAATTAATTTATTAGTTGTCTTTCTATCTCATTGTATCCTTCAATCTATTTCTACAAAGGACGAGTTGTATTGTAAAGCTCGACATTCAAGATGAGAATTATCTGTCTCTCGATTTATTTATTTGCTTATGAACTGAGTTGTGCTACATAGATTTGGATGAAAATTTGCCTTCTATAGGGGAACTTTACCTAGAAATGTAAATGTAAATAATATATTGCATGTAGATCTTCAAGTTACAGAATCGATAGTAAGCACGAAGCAGATGACTGGCTTGATTATGACATTATCAAAACTGGAGAATGGAAAAGTTATTCCGCCGGAGACATGTTCAAATTCAATGGTCAGTCGTAGACATTGGGAACACTGCAACTTCTACACGCGCAGGAATACGGGGAAAAGCTAGTTGACTAAAATATAGACGCTAGTACTACTCATTTTATAAATAATACTTTTTCCTATTTTTTGTTGCATAAGGAAAATTAAAGAATATTTCTTAAAGGCTATAAAAATATGTCCTATGGAAAAGTTCTGGTATAGATTAGAAGGGTGTGTATAGATTAATCGTAGATACTTAGAAGAAATACCTTGGCAGATAAAAGCTTCTAATACTGATTTCAACAAACGAATGTTGTATTGCATTATATAGCAGAGTTTTTCAAGAAATCTTGTAACGTAATATAATAAATTGCGTATCGTATATTGCGCACTTTTGCATACATACATTCTATACATGAATTATAAGAATTTTGACATAAGATGTGTAAATTGTAACATTTTTTATTACACAATTTCTCGAAATATTTTGTGGTATATAATGAAAAAGAAAACTTGCTGTCAATTTAAAACGATTTAGTGAAGTGAAATTAAAAAGTCCATTGAATATGGTTTTCTTAAATACATTACATTCATATAATTTTGTTTTAAAACAATTATTAAACTGAAAAGTCTAAAAATATTTAATTTTTGTGCTTACAAATATTTTCATTTATACTCGACAATTCGAAAAATAAATGAAATTTAATTAAATTAAGACACGGTCATACTGAAAAAAGTTTTCTGATGTTTTAAATAACTCCTGTATCTCGAACTTCGAAAAAATTGTTGAACATTGAACGGAGTTTAAGACGTCTACGTTCGAAAAATATGTAATTATTTTCTGACATGACGTTGAGCTGCCTACAAACTTTCTAACATCTTACCTCCCGACTTGTTGTCTTCACATCATGTTTTTGTTGTACGAACAGTATTTACGGTCTGTTTTATATGCAGAATAATGCCAAAAAACTAACAGTAGTTATGGACTTCTTACATATCAAGAGATGATTCATTAAGTATCACAACTTCCGTAATTATGAGACTATAATTTTATCAATTTTTAATTTTTTATTTGCTACTTCGTTCACTCTACTGTTAATATATATTATAGAGAAAAGGAGAGATAACAAAACTTGTTTAAAATATTTACTGATCTCAAAACTGTAATCTGAAGTTATGTTTCATCTTACTTAACATCAAATTTTTGTAGGGTTGAAATATATCTTTATTATCGGGGGTTGTTAGTTAATTTTCTAAACGAGAACAAGAAAAAGTGAGTGAAACATACAATGTGAATGTAAATACGAAAAACAACGAGTCCCATATAAAATACTGATCGTCGTGTGCAAGTAATATGTTTATAATTTTATTATCCAAATCTTGCGAAGATGTTCGAGGGTCAACGTCCGATTCTCCGCTGCCACATACAATGCGGCTTATGCCACCGAAATATGCTGTAGTAAAGGATCAATGTTATCGAATTTTGCCGACGTTCTCGCGTCGTATGGCAATTAATAATTATGTACGTAAATGTAAGCGAAGTAAAAAGTCGAGTATAAATGTATTATTTAGTTACGGAGTTTCCAACAATATTCTTCCAGGCTGAAGTTTATTGAGTAAACTTATCGTTATAGCACCCTTATGGGCTGCGAGTTGTTCGTTTAATTACAGCCCGTGAGTGCTGAGTTAGATGCAGAGCTATACATTATTTAAGGTGTATAAATACTAGTCTCCTTGGCGTTGAATACAATATTTCGTTGCACGTTTCGCGACAGACAACTTAATACGTTAAAATCAATAGTTAAAAAATATTTAATCGTTCCTTTTTCGTCTAAAGGAAGAAAAGTGTACAGCTCTAAAAGTTATATTTTATTTACTTATAAAAAATTTTGTGGTGTTTGCTTTTGACCACACGATGAAAGTGAAAACTTTTAATTAAAAAAAGATATATACATATATATGTATGTAAATAATAAGAATTACATTGACGTATGATGACTATTATTAGTTCGGGGTAACAATGGGTGGTATTATTTAAAATACATTATATTGACCAAAAAGTACGTATTGTGCGTCTAAAAAGTAGTTCACATGCAATATGATGCAAAAAAATACGCATGGTACTCCTAGAAAATAGTTCACTTTGACGATGCCGAAAGGAACAGAGTTAACTCGATTCAGCGTCACCGATAGTAACTGTTCTCTTTCGTTTACTGCTCAGAAAAATAGCGCAGGTACGCCTATAGAAGCTTTCATTTCAAAAAGTTGTCATTCAACTTGCAGATCGTTAGCCAAAGTGTTGAACAATTCCCGGAAATATTATAAACAAAGGAAACGTACTGACAAAAAGATATACCGGAAATTGTCAAGTGATCACAGTGTATCATATATTATTAACACGCGTCACAATTACAATCCCGAAGTCATGACTCGAACACAAGGTCAAAAGGAGTGTAGGTGGGTATCGCAAGTGTATTAATTCCAGTGATGGTTAATTGCTTGTAAATTTTTATCGACATACTACAGTACAAGTTTATAGCATCAAGTACCACTCAACCATAAAACTGACTGGTGATCCAAAGAAAAAATATATACGTGGTGCATTAAGCTTTAGATCATCACTAATATTTTTTAAGTTTTTTACGGCAGCACCATGGTCGTTGCTCAATAAAACTCCAAAATATTCACAAGTTGGATGTGTTCATTATAAACAGTTGGAATAGTTTTAATGAAAACATTAAAACTCTAATTAACCTTCCTATAATGAAATCAACTGAACATTTTGTCACATATTAATTGATAATAGAATTGTGATTTAAAGAAGTAATAATATATTTGAGTTACACATGAACTGGTAAACATTTTTCCTGTTGTATAACTTCCAGTTTAAATGTAACATTATAATCTAAAACAAAATTATCTCCTCTCGTGACTACAATTTTTACTATTATTTGGAAGAGATATAAAATACAGTTCATAAGGGCTTTCTTTTTCTTTAATAAATTCGATAGGATAGCATTATATGACAAAACTATAGACATAGGTTACAATATTAGCTTTTCAGTATTTGAATGCCATCAATGTTAATTAGGACACCAAAATATTTCTTTTTGGTGTATGTGCAGTTTTCTGTATTAAATCATACTAAAGTTTGGTATTTTTAGGTGTTTTTTACATTAACTAAATAACTTTTTATTTGCTTTATATCATAACTGCATTCGATTGCACCAGGAAATATAAGTGCATTTTGGAAAGAAACATTTGTTCATTGCTTCTCTTTCTTATAATTATGCACCTAAAAAAACGTAATTTACAGGATTATTCACGCGTCTGTCTGATACAGTACTTTACTCGGTAACCCTTTGATTTAGAAAACTTGGCATAGCGGAAAATTTGAAAATATTCTTACATTTACTCGATTTTTTTGTATGTAATATACAGTAACTTGTGTTCTTAGTTAGCAAGAGTTTTATGACAAATAAAACCAGCCAAATACAAAGTAGCACTCTTTTTTCCTTTGTTCCTTTTTGAAGTGAAATTTACTCACAATCTTCACCATAATAATTAACTCAAAATAGGTACCTACTTATTTACAATAAATAACTAAGTTACTTATTTTTGAAGACGGTGCCAGTATTGTCGATCAACTTAATTTATAATGTAAATTTAAAACCTTAATTTCCAATGTACTTACAATACTAAATAGATTCATAAAGTGTGTATTTATAATTATAAGTTGATCGGTGGTGCTGATTATTTAGTGTAACTTAGTTCTTTATTGCAAATAAGTAGTACCTATTTTGAGTTAATTATTTTTAACCTTTTAGTACCTAATTTTTTGAAGTTTTTTAAAAGATATTTTATGTTAGAAATTTTAGTGAGTAATATATTAATATAAATAATCAAATTTATTTTCTTTCTTAGAATATCGGATAATGATCAAAAGTCACGGACAAAAGCTAGTATATAGATAATTTCCTCTTTGCCTAAATTGATTATCAACAACACAGAAATAAACCAACAGTAGAAGTTGCCAAAAGTTAGTTGTTAGCCATTGAGAAGTTCGATTCACTATATCCGAAGTCCAATATAAGATTTTGTAAATTAAAAACTACCATTTGAGGAATTCCGTTCTCCGTATTCAAAATCCAATATCAGATTTTGCAAAGTAATAACTAAAGTAACTACTAACCAGTAGCATACATATTAAATCACGGTCGATTTATTAAATCCGTTAACGTTTATTAATCCGTTACATTATTCATCTTCAGAACTCATCATCACGTACTGACCTGGTCGATAATGTAGTTGTTTTGCAAATAAAATACTACCAATAGTAAAATCTTGAATTACGTTTGATTTACTACTATCCGATAAAGAATGCCATTGTCCATTTCCAGAACGCATCATCAGATCCTGACATGATCGATAGAGCAGTTATTTTGCAATGTAACAACTAATAGTAGCAAATATATTTTATCACGGTTGATTTACAAATATCTATTAAGGAGTTCCATTGTTCATATACGGAAAGTTTCATCTAACCCCAACTGGTAAGTATTATACTTATTTTGCAAAATAACAACTACGTGTAGTAAATATTATGAACCATAATTAATTTACTGCCGTTCGTTAATGAATTCTATTCTTCATTTTCGGACCTCATCACCAAATCATCATCATATTTAAACGGGATCACACCATACATAGTACCACTCTATAGCACCTTCTTTTATATAAAAAAAATCATTAAAATTGGTTTACTCGGTAAAGAAATATCGCTGTAAATACATAAAAAAAGATTCCGATTAATTGAGAATCTCCTCTTTTTGAAGTAGGTTCAAAAGAAACTGTTTAGTGCAATAAACATTTATTATTACCTAAAATAATTAAGTAGTGTGGCGATATCTCAAATATTACGACATTTATTATCATCGCTATAGTATTCCCATAACCCATGACGAGTATTCTAAAAATCGTCTTTTTCATAATTTTGCGTTGAATATTTTTGAGAATTTTAATTTATATATATATATATATATATATATATATATATACATATATATATATATATATACATATATATATATATATATATATATATGTATATATATATATATATATATATATATATATATATAGTAAAAAAATACTTTTGCTTATGTTTTATTGTTATGTTTTATTCTGCATTGAGAGTGATAATTAAGGAAAATTAATTTCCTTTTAAGATTCCGTAGCCAAATTAGGAACCTTCATAACCTCAATCCTTCTTTATACCGTTTTTCTGACATCCGTTTTTCCAGCAGACTATTAGTGCCATACTCGTAAAGGTGAAACTTGGCATGTGTATGCCTCTTTATAATATATGAATAGTTTACTAGTACTAAACCTTTAGAAAAAGTGTTTCAAGTTGGAAAAATTCAACTCTACTCTGCTTGTGGATACAAGCAGAGTGGAGTTGAATTTTTCCGCTAACTCCCTTGTGTACCGTTGGCCAGGTCTTTGAAAAATATTGGAGGTATTTTATTAAAACCTTTTCGATACAGGGATTCGCTTACGAAATATTAAGCTTTAAAAAGGTCCTCTTTGTGAGAGTTAACTGTTTTCCGCCCCTATCAGCTTACCAATATTTTTTAATGTCTTAAAAGTATTCACAATAATAGTACATAAAATGAATTCGAATTGAAAATTATCATATTCTACTAGTTTACGAGCAATAGTCAAAAAATTCATGACATATGGTTGAGTTTATAAAAATTTCATTGAAGCTCCATCCAAGTGGCTTAAATCAACTGGAAAAATAACTTTCTATTTTGAAATGCATATTTATTGTGTATGGAAGATATACCAGGTGATATATTCACACACACACGCACAAATATATATATATATATATATATATATATATATATATACATATATATATATATATATATATATATATATATATATATACATATATATACATATATATGTTTACACATTTATATAATTTTACTCGTAATAACCATCATGTCTTTAAGCCACTGAAAGATACAGAACGCAAAATATTTAGGTTGTAAAAAAATACTTTATAACTTTTTAATATCTGAACAGGTCTGTACTAAATTTAGCTTATAATTATATTTTAGCCTGGTCTCATATTTAAGCTTCTTATCCTAAATCTGAAAAGTTTCCGGGGGATAACACACATTAATTATGTACTACCAGGTCACGTAATATTATATTTAGGACCAAATCAACCAGTTTGATTTTAGCACGTATTATTTTATACCGCTTTTCCCAAATTACTAAAACCCAGGCTAGGTTTTAGGAATTCGGGATTCTTCGGGGGGTTCTCTTGGTACTACATATAAAGGTTTCTTCCTTTTATAACTCGATCACAATGTTACTACTTATAGCGAAAATATTTTTAAATACTATTAACAGAGATAATTTATAGCCTGGATTGACACACATATATTATTTTAATACAAGTCCCAAACAAAAGCCATGATCATAAAGAAGTAATTTAAAATTGTTATTGTCATTATATAGTTAAATATTTTATGGTCCAATATAAAACCAGATAGTATACTAAACTTAGTAGCAATCAATCCATGTTTACTTATTTATGTAGGTGATGATTTCTGTCAAACGTTAATACAAATTCAAATCCAGGCAGCAAATTTTTCACAGTACGCATAAAAAAATCAACAGACGAAAGTTTTAAGTTTTATTAAACAAATTTTTAGCCTCATCGAAAAGTGAAATAAACCTAATATTTTCCGGAAACTTTTCAATATTGATCATATAAAAACATGTAAAATAAAAATCGTTCAAACATATAAAATAAATGCAGTTAAATAATCTAGTTATCCTCGTACTAAATTAATATTTACATGCAGGTTAATACATATTATAGGTGTTAAATTATCTATTAAACATATATTTCAAAGGAAAAATCTAAATAAATCGCGCGACATAATCAAAATTCTCCCAATTACTGTGTCGACGAACGCAATGGTTTAAAATAACGACTGTCATAAATAACTACTGAAGTAGACTGGATAAAAAGCGAGATCGGAAGAGCACTTACAGACTAAGTCGTTTGATGGAGCTTAATGGTCAATATTGCCGAGCTGCAAGGTCGCAAAAGATCAGACATAATTTAATCTAAAACTTAATTTCAATAGACGCCGTTAAATTGTTTAGTGAGCCGTAGAGATGCGATACTGCCGAGCAACTAAAGAATTTCGACCATAAGGTGGTCCACCCGTCCTATCGGTTGCCAATCCGGGTATCGATGTCTATAATAGTAGTCGTGCTCATTGAATACATCTTGTTGCAGTGAGACCTTTTCCGTTTTTATATTTTCGTGTGAAACTTTTCTCATTTCATCGCATAAGTTCGTCCCGCCGACACTTCATTTGTTTCTTGTTCTTGGATAAAATCGTTACGTACTTGCGCATAGTGAAAACAATGGTAAAACAAGGAGAAAAAATGTTATGAAAAAAATTTGCAAAAAAAATATATATGAAAAAACTTTGAAAGATGGAATAAAAATAGAACGAAAGAAATTGAAGTGGAGTAGATTAGAACTTAATTAAAATAATAAAAGATTAAATTGAGTCATAGGCCAAGGGTTCTGTAGCCCAAGGGTGTTTGTTCCCTAACTCAGTGGCATATATTTCATAGAAAAATAATATTTGACGTAGAATTAAGTTTTCAGAGAGAGATATATGAAAGAATATCATATTTTGAAAGCATACAGGTGTATGCTAAAGCTGGTTCTCATAGAGGAATAAAAATAAGTCACTTTAATAGATTGCAATAAAACATGTAACAAAATAAGTTCTAAATCTCTTCTTTTACTCCACGGGATAAATTTAAGAGATGCAATGAATCTTAGTTTATATTTAATATAGAAGTATAAGTTTGACGTAGAACTATACCTTTCCTTACATTTTACAGGGGTCACTTTCAGAAAAATATATACAAAGAATTGCCATATTTTGAACGCTCACATCTCAGAAACTACTTATGGTAGAGCAAAAAAAAATATTACTTCAATAGAATAAATTAAAATGTGCAATAAAAGAATTTCTCACTCTCGACTATTATTTAATGAGGTAAATATAAGAGATGCAATACCCATAAGCATACATTTCATAGGAAAGCCATATATTTAACGCAAAACTAAGCCTTTCCTGATGTCATAAAGTGGTCCTTTTCAGACAGACATATGCAAAGGCATGTCATATTTTGAATGCTTTATCCTTTATCTTTAAAACTATCAACTTTATGACAAGAAAAATATATTGCTCCAATAGAGTGTACAATAAAATTCTAAATAATTTAAATTCTTACTCCCCCCCCCTCATTTTTCAACACACGAACAAAGTTGTAAAGTGTGTCCCTTTCTTCGATCGACCTCTGCAGCTTACAGAGATAAATGTTTGATGAATATCAAATGTTTGATAAGTTGGTATTATAATTTTTTATATCAAACTAGCGTTCTCAAACTATTTTGATTTGTTATTTTAGAATCGTGGCAACACAATCAATTTTATATTTGTTATGATTTAGGTAGTCGCATATAAAATATGTAGATATCATTTTATTGCTCTATAAAAATGTGATTCTAAAACTGAATTTCCATTCGTTTCTTTAATTTCAGCGAATAAGTCTACCTTCACCAATTTTTCTTTAATATGAAAACATTAACTATTATAAAAACTTAAAACTATTATATTTAAAATTGTTTTCATAATTTTCCCACCACCTTCGTGTAGGCTTCTAAAACTCTGCCTAGTAATTGTATATTTCTTGTAATAGTATATTTCTAAATAAATAATGTCGAAACTTATCGAGAAATTAGAGTACCATTTTTGATGCAAGATAATTTGTGCAAAACTCAAAACAACTTGATAAAATTGTCAAGAACAATTTTTAAGGTGTTTAACAGTTCGACTGATGTGATAAAAACGCCCTCGTGAATCCTTATTTTGAAAATAAAATATTTTGGAAAATGTTTAAATCTTAACTTTCTCATTTTTGAAAAACTTAAGAAATTAAATCCTGCAATAAATTCAATTTTGTTCTTAACACGTCAATTATTGTTTTAATAACTGAAGAGTAAAAATAGAATAACGTGTTACAAAAGCTAAACATTAAGGTGTTAACAAATTTAATATAATATTTATTCGTTAGTTATTATAATAGTTCAATATAAGCCTTAGCACAGTTTTCCTGATGTCTATTACTCTCATGCGAATGGCGTACGGCTTTGGCCTATTTTATTACGAGGCTGATCCAGTCTTTGCTACATTATTACTTTAGACTGCGTGGTATTAAAGAGAGGTGAAGTAGCGGAAGCAGAGTTTCGATTCCTTTGTAAGTTTCTGTTTCTAAACTTGTGATGATTTTTATATTTACGTTGTACGTATAGAAAGTAATCAAAATATAACAAAATTTTGCCACAACCTATGCGTTACTCGAATGTTCCGAAGTCTGTAACTTTTTTTCTAGAAGTCTTAACGTCGTAAAATTTAATATATAGTTTGACTAAGTAATACATTTTTATTAGAGAGATGTAATAAAAAGTTGTTGAATACTTTTGTAAATGTAACAGGTCAACCATGGCTTTTTATACCAGTATTGGTGATTCTGATATAGAAGGATATTTTATTCTACTGAATAAACCTCTGTGTTTTTCTTATTATTTTGGTTGATTAAACTTTAAAAACTACTATTTTTTTTAAATTCTTAATCAAATAGCTACACTTTTCTACTATATCGATATGAAAAGGTAGTTACAAATTGTTATCACCTCCTTTTTTGAAGGAATAATAAATATAATTTGTGTAGATTGAAGAGCTGTGAGTCAAAGTTAATAGCGTGAACGTATAGGAATAAAAAAAATTATATACTGAGAAAAAAAATTATTGTAAATAAAAAAATACATGTATACACACACACACACACACACATATACGGGCGCAGGCACGCGCGCCATGCACTAACGTACGCAGGGCGCAGGCGCGCTTCATTTTGTTTCATCATTTTCAAAATTTAATAAAAACTATAATTTTTCTAACGATTTAACATGTAGCGAACTTAGTTTACGCAGTTCTTAATGATTATGTCACAAATCAATGGTCAACGATATCAATATGTTTAGTAGTCGAACACTTTTCGTAATTTTCCACCATAGCAATATTATTGCGTATTTAAAAGTCTATGCTTTAAGAAGAAAAACAAAATGCTCATAATTTCACTCACGGATCCTTCCTATATTAATTTCATTTTAACCTGATATTAATTTGAAGATATCTTAAGATCAGTGCTCAAAAATAGTTTCATAAAAATTTGACAGCTTGTGAAATCTTCTTAAAATATTAATTTTAAGATCCTGACGTATAATTATTTTCATAATTTCATGTATTATATTTTGAGAGACATTCTGAAAAATATGAAGAAAATGTGGCCCCCCCTAATTCCCTAAATTACTAAATCTAAATTTATGAAAGAAACGAAGTTTTAGTAGTTCACTACAAGGTGGCAAGAAAGTTTCTAGAATTCGAACTTAAGAAGATATTCACGATGTTTGTATAAACACGCACACACACAGATGTATATATTTGTTCCTGCTACTGAAGGAAGCGAGTAAAATTAACACTTAAATTTGAAGGAAAAATTTCGAATATTCGAATATATACTTTCTAAATAAAATCGACTACATATTAACCTATATCGGAAACAACAAACTCTTTTTGTGTTTGTTTTTATCAAAGGTTTCAGTAAAACGAAAGAAGCTTTTTCTAATTCCACCGATTGACAACCACTCGACAGGTATCCGAATTAAGCGCTGCGTCGCAAACAAACAAACGCCCTTTCATTGAACGACTTTAAGCAATAATATATTTTTATTTCAATTCTAAACAAAAAAGAGCAAACCATAACTCAAGGACGCTTTCAAACAACACCGAAACCTCCATTCACTCGGCAAATCAATCGTTGGAAACTCTTTAAAATCGACCCGCCGTCGGTCAACGCCAAGGGCGAGAGAGACTAATGGGACGATATAGTGAGGTAAAAAACATATGGAATGAAGGGTTCAGTCGGGAGAGACGAGCTCTCACACAACGCCGCTTTGCAGTGTCACGCAGGCCTACAAATTGTACCGTCAAACGACGACGTCACGGCAGATAAGTGCGCGTGTAAGTATGTTTTTTATCATTGTCCTAATTTGCTTGCATGGTTTAGTTTTCTTAACATTTTCGATTTAGCAACGGCAGCTGTCTACTATACGCTTCGTCATTATAATTTCGTGTCAATTTTTTTTTTGCACAGAGAAAGAGAGTTAATTAAACTTCGTAGTTGGGTCCGACCGCGAAATGCGGTTATGGGTGTCGTGTCGGTTTCATTCAAGGTTATTTATTAGGGATTATATATTTAGGACTTATTTAATAATTTTACATAAAAAAAATTTCTCACAATGTGACGAACAACTTTTGTACTTATATCTTTCTAATTTTTTTTAATTTGACTAAACTCCACACTCAGCTCCGCGCATACACGATGTGATACGGCATTGATGCGATCGACGCCGGGAAGCACGGTAGCTAGGCGTCTTTAAAATAGATATTCAGTGAACATTACTATTAATATTTAGGAGGTACGTTGACGGAACAGAACACTAATTGTGCGAGTATAGCTTTTACTTGACCGCTTTCATATTTTCTTTGTCAAAACCAAAATGTTTCCTTTCCTTATTGCTTCGCCAATGAAAGCTGGCGGAAATTATAAAAAAAAATTAGGAATCGTTTATTACTTTACCATTACATTTATTACTAACCATCACCGTTTATTACTAACAATTATAAACCATGGGGATTTTAACAGTCAAAATATATGACAAAAAATATGTTATGTCTTTTTGAAATCAATTATTTACAAATATTTAAAATAAAAAAAAATTAATATGGAATTTAACAGGTGTCTACGATAACACTTAGCTCTTTCCAATTAATCCGCAAATTTCACACTCAAAACTTTGTGTAACAAATCAGACATTCCATATTCGAATACATAAATAAAAGTGTTTCGAAAAAAAGAAACTCGTACATTCATCGCAAATGTCCGCGAATAAGAATCAATCATAAGTAATGTGAGCATGTCAACCGACAAAAAGCACGACGAGTCCTTAGAAATGGCTTTTTTTTATTGGCTAACATTTGTATAACCGGGCTGGGATCAGTGTCGCAAACACACATCCGGCGTCATCAATGTTACAGTAGGACACGTCTGCAGCGAGCATGACTATCGCTCAAGGACGAAATAAATATGCGCTAAAGGGAAAAGAAACAATGAGTAGTTAAATTTCTAACTAATGTTTTCAAAGAGATTAAATTCAAAGCCAATATGAGATTATCCTTTCATCAGATTATACGACATCCGTTTTGCAGATGATAGAAGAGTTTAATTTATATATTGTGCCTGTTGAATGAACACAAAGATGGTGAATGAAATAGTTTAATTTGCATATTAAATACCACAATGTAGGTGTTTAAATTATTTCTTGAATTTTAATGATAAATATATCGTTGATCGTAAGTGAATTGTGGTTTTCTGAGCAATTTATTAAAATCGTTGAATATTTGTGATATAATTGTAGGTTCTTTTAAAATTCAATTCGGAATTCAAAAATTGTCAAATTTCCAAATAAGGCCTCATTGTAGAGTAAAAAAGAAGTCCCAAAATTTGCTCAATCTCACAATTTCACAAACACCCACAATTTAAAGAGATTTATGCTCTATATTAGCATCTAGACATATCTCGAATAATATTTCAGTAACGCCTAAACGCTATTTAATTAATACATTTCATTACACCTTGATTTATGCTATTTTTTCAAATATTTTTAATTTTTTCCCTATTTCTAGACGACAGATTTTTTATCAATCCGTACTTGGTTAATCATAAATATCCTATATTAGGATTAAATTGAAATTTTTAAGGTAAAAACTGAAATTTTTACCTTTAATTTTAAGACAGAACTAATATACACTTGTATGTTTAGGCTATAATATATTTATAACTCTTATTCGTCTCTACAAATAAGTTTCATATATATTTTTCTCAGCTTTTTTACCCTTATTGGTCACCGTCGCGAATCGTGTCTGCTGTTGCGGGCGAAAACGTGGAATTGGTCGCTGAAGATATGTCGGCAACTATTTATAACATTATTTATCTTTGTTAGTTGCTACAAAGTTTACGCGGCGAGCAAAGCTGATCGGTTACCCGGCTGCGCCTCGCAGAAACTTAACAATGCCAATAAGTTGTTTATTGCTCACTTTTGTTCTCCAAATTCCTGTCCCATCTTGATAGCTTTACGACTGCATTAGAAACCTATGAAAATAACATTTCGATTCTTAAACTTTTGTTTTTGTTGATATCATCAATGAGATCTTATTTCTGATAAATATTTTCTAATTTGCTATTATGTTGGAAGCTACGTACATATCTTAATACTTTACTTTTTAGTTGAAGCGAAAATAACATTTTTTTAGAAAAATAATTGAAATGTACCGACGATAAATTGGCAGAAAAGATTTATTATATACCTGATTCGTTTAATGAAGATAAAAAACTGGTCAAGTGCTAGTCGAACTCGTGCAAGCAGGGTTCCATATCATTAAACAACATTATAAGTTGATATTTTCTAGTATAAGTTGATATTTCTCAAAGTCACTGTGCAAAAGAAAGTTTTTGCTGTGGTTGGCAAGGAAAATATACTATATCTAAAAAAATAAACAAGACATTTCATTAAAAATTTCGTTGAAAGTTTATTTTAAGTTCTATTATCTCAATTTTTTTTAGATCTTTACAAATGTTAGTTGAAAAACCACAGGAACCATTTTGAAAAACCATCACTTTCAGGACACAACCCAAACTTTTTAAGATTCTAGGAACGCATATCTCACTAACTACTAAGTAAAAATTAATTTTGGAACCTTCTGTATAATATTAAAATATATATATATGCATACACACACAAACACACATATATATATGTATATATATATATATTATAAGACCTATCTAACGATACCCCTATGTACACACCTATGTGCACTGGTTTTTTTTCATCCCTCAGTTACGTGTAAGGAGTGCCACCCCTAATATTATTTGTTTTTATAATTTCTCTATTTGATTGTATGGCAGTTTATAGAAGACCAATTTCCAAATTTCATCTGTACGGTATTAATACGCTCTGAGTAAAATGGCTGTAGCATGCGAATGGACAGACGGACAAGCGGACAGGATGAAATTATGAGGTTTCTATTTTTGCCATTGTGATACCGAACCTAAAAACAGGATAAATGTAACAAATTTTGATCGTTTATTGTAACTGTATTACTTAAGAAAACATAGGCCACTTCAGATAAAAAGTTATTGTTTATTAAGTACTTGTATAACCTAAATGCTGGTAATGAAACCTAACAAGCGCGAAAAATTCATAAAAGAATTTTATATTCATAAGGTTTCGATTTATGTCTGAAGTTTTAATTCACCTATATGTACGTAAATCATGAACTAATTCAACTGTGAATGCTGTATTTCTTTTGAAAAATAGATTTAGTTGTTAATATTTAATGTTAATATCTCTTATTAATTTTGCGACATAAATTATTAACTATACTAATAATGATTTATATGATGTTGTTTTGAACCAGAAGAATACGTCATTTTGGTAGTTATTTGGTAGAATACTTGGGCAAAGACCATGATCGGGCAAGACAGGACCAGATAAATAAGGATATTTTATTATATCCTGAAATAAATATGTCCTTTTTGTGGGTTTTTTACAATCATTTGTTTACACTTTCCTATTTTTTTATTGTTTTAGTTTTATTTATAATTAAGATATTTATTTTTTTCAGGATTGCTCTGATTTGATATATCAGATGTAACCAATAATTCTTCAAAATATTTGGAAGAATAAATATCTGCCACTCTTTGTTTTCAGTATCAAGTACTTATTTAGAAAATCTTTTAGAGAGTAAGATATTTTACAGAGTTAACGTTTATAAGTGAATATTTAAAATAGTCTAAGGAGGCAAATCAAATGACACTACTTTTGATATCATTATAACCCTATCTGTACTTTTATTGCTTCTTTCGGGCATGTACCTTATTAAATTATACTACATATATTTATTTTTTTAAAACCGATGTAGTCGTTAAGGAGATAGAAATAATTTGCAGAAATATATTGAAACGGTGAGATTTGGTTGATAAATATTTAAGGAAAAGTATCTGAATTCGAATATAATAACCCAATTTTCATCTGCCTGCGATCTATATTTCCTGCTGATGTCTATTTCCCAACAATCTCCTGCATTAATTCTCCAATGGTTACGTAGTTATTAGTGGCCGTTTCATTGCCAAGAATAATAATCAGAATTATTTTGTTCAAAATAAAGCCTAGGCCGTAGAGTTGTTAAAATATTTGCACAGGCCTACAGCGCTTAATTATGTATGTTGCCAACATACATGTGTTAGTTGAATACTATCGTAAGTAAACTGGCCAAGTTTACTTATCAATGTAAATTATCTTGGTTATTAACTGTGACCTGTGATAAATTTAGCGTATTTGAAATTTACCGTTTACATAACAATGGATTCGAAGGTATTAAACTTTATGTTGACTTAATGTAGACCTAGGCGTCTTCCGATTCAAAAGTAAACTGGGACTTGTAACTAATTGGTTTATTTCACTTTATGATTTATTACGTAGATAACAAGAAGCATGCAAATATTAAGTAAATCAATTAAGTTAAGCAGAAAAAGTGTTGCTTAAAATTTCCGCTATTGTTTTGATCGGGTAAAGCAATCAAACGATGTAAATCACATTATCAAAATATTTTTTTTTAATTTTCATGAAAATTAACAAATGTTGAAATACCTAGCCTACATGGAAACACTGGATACAAAAAATGATACACTGACTATAATTTTTTGAGCTGCGTACTTTGATAATCAAGTCATTCATTAAATAACAACTAGCCATGCCTGTCACTTCATAAGGGCAGATAACTTAAAAATGTACCGCTATCGTTTTTTTAAGTACACTTTCACTTTTCACCTTCTTTTATTTCGCCAATATATGGCCAGGGAAACTTCTTTGGGACTTTAAAATACATGTAGCTTCGTTTTTTGTAGTGCGTAGTATTTGTATAATTATTGCGTCAAGTAGTTGGCTACTTTTTTTTTCGTACTAATGTAAATAAGGTTTTGAAAAAATGAAATTCGCATATCTTCCGGTCAAGTAAACTGATTGTAATGAAATAAATAACTAGTTTCATTACAAATTAACTTGTTAATTTTTCAAAAACTATACCAATAGGTTTAAAAGATATATTGTGACACGTGCGCAAATAAGCACACGTAGAGGAAGGCAGAAATTCCAAATATTACAATAACGCATATACACTATTATATATATATATATATATATATATATATATATATATATATATATATATATATATATATATATCAAAGCCGTAACTCAAATAAAAATATTTAAAAAATAAGTGCTTTATATTTCTAAAATTTTACTATTTTACATTTTCCGCGTTGCTATAATTCTTCTATGAAGATTGGGTTAGATTTGGGTTAGGGATTTAAGTCACCATATTAATAATTTCTCTCATACATTAAAATCTGAAAAAGGGTATTCCAAACGATACGTGATCTTGAAGTAAAAAATACTTTTTTGAATATTTCATTTGTCTCTTCTGAAATTTCTATATAAATTTTAGAGAAGGGATTATTTTTCATCACTAAGTAGTGTGGCATGTGTATGTGTTAATACGCTTTACCACTGTGTCAAATTCAACGTTTCTATGTCCAGCTGTGATATCAAACGATATGGACGTGTAAACCATTTTATAAAGGTTCGTTTTTCCTTTTGAGATATGAAACATATTTTCCTTTTTTAGTATTAAATTAAGGTATATTAAGGTATAATATAAGGTCAAAGTTTATTTTTCATTAATAAGTAATGAAGTATACATGAGTCATTATGCTTTATCACATGTGAAATTATTAGTTCCTACGTCCATCTGTAACACAAAAAAATGGACGTGTAGGCAGTTTTGTAAAGATTTATTTTTTTCTCTTCGAGGTATCAAATTTCTGTGTAAATATTAAATTAAGAATTATTTTTCACTAATAGGTAATGAGATATATGTAAAGAGTCAATATGCTTTATCACTATGTCGAATTTAAAGTTTCTATGTCCGACTTTGATACACAAACGGATGGACACATTATTGATTTTATGAAGCTTCATTTTTCCTTTTGAGACGTAGAACCATGAAAATCACTTATAAACATATATGTGCATTAAATATGAACTAGTTCGTTATAGGTTCAAGGGTTTTAAAAAAATATTTACTTCTTTCAATTTTCCATGGAAGTAATATAAGTTATAATTTGGATTATTTCTAAGACTAGAATAGACTTAATAATATTAAATAAAATATATTGAAAATCTTACGTTTTATTACATGTTCAAAATAAGGAGCATTTATTACCAGCAAATATTTTGTTAACAAAAAACTATCGATCCATTAAGATATCATCAATATTGTGAAAACTCTCGTTATAGCTATTGAGTATTTGCACATTCGTGTTTGTTGATTTAATTTTTTTAGGGTTTCTTGCCCCAAAATTATATTTAGACGGAGAACTATGACATATCGAATCATTATACTTTTTCTACAACTATTGCGCCGATTTATAAAAATACGCATTCGCATAGTTTTGGGTTAAGTGGTTTCGGAGACAAAAGGGATCATATTTTATTTATATTCAGTGTATTTCTGAATATGTACTATCGAAGTTATGAAGTGAAATATTTTTAAGACTCTTATAATAGGCCCTTTCAAACCACATCCCGTACTGTATGTACAGATGATTTTAAAAAATGTCTCCCTTTTATTTAATTTGCCACCAATTAATTTTAAACAAATATTTTTTGTGTTATCTGTTGAATATTCTGCGTGGTTTTTCGCTTTATTATTAAATGCTAAATTTCAAGTTTTGACATCAAATGATTGGTGAGAAAAATGACTCTGACAGAATGACAGGTGGACTTGTGAATAATATTAAAAGTGTCTCGTTTTCCTTTTTGAGGTACGATACCTAAAAAACCGTGTTTATGTCAAACTCTTAGTTCTAAAATATTCACAAGTAAATTGCTTAAACGCTCTTTGGACTCTTCCATATTTACATTGCCGGTACGGAAAAACGTTTCGTTAGTTTTTATTTTATTTAACAATATTAATGTTTCCCTGATTCGACAATGGCTTTTGAACTCATCAAAGGCTTTTGAAAAGGAGACATAATTTGCACGCTGTGTTTATAATGATGTATCGAGCGCTATCTACATACTAAATGTGCACATAGATAAAATATCGTTCCTATATAATCCTCTCTTTGACAAATGAATTCTTATTCAAAATTTCATATAAAAATTGTTAGTGTATGATCTGAAGAATAAATAATATGACGTAATTTTTATTGTTAATTCCAAGTGATATACGTTTATAAATTTATTAAAAGCATGAATGTAAATAAAAAAAACACCCGTGTTAATCAATAGGTCGAATTTTTACTCCATAATACCATTGCATTGCTTTAATATTACATGGAAGGATTCGATTACGTGCTCGTCGCAAGTGAGCATACCACTGGTTATTGCACCATTTTAACGAAATAACCCAATAATAAGGGTAATATATTCAGGTGACATAACAATTTTACTGCTAATTGCACCTTACATGTTCCTAATTATTGCAACTTTTATGTTTAGCCTTCATATTGTCACAATAAAATTTCTGCCTTGAGATTGTACATTCAACATTATCGTGTACTTCATTAAATTCCGGGTCTAAATACAAATCTTTCAATTTATCATCCAATAACGAAGAGTGAAAAAGAAAAGCTGAATATTTAAAGAAAGAAAATATTTCGTTCCAAATCAACAAGAAAAAGAAGGAAATAATATACAGTATTCTCGTAAAACAATATTTATTATCTACGCGATTCTATTCGTAGATATAATCCTACATCAAATAATGTGAAGACCAAATATGATGTTTAGAATTTATTAAAACACGATACAATATCTAGGTACCAAAGTAGAGAGTGAAATGACTATTTTAGCGCGTGTCCTTCCTCTATCGTTTTGAAAATGGATTGTTATTACAAATCTCAGAAAATGTTGATAAATTGTGAAAGCACTCATTGATGTAGTCGGTTCCACCTTCGCTTTAACCTTCGCTTTAAGTAAGCTAACATTCATTAAGCTTAAAAATATTTGATAAGCATTGTTTATTCATGGGAAAGGACGGTCAACTTCCTACTATTAACTGTGATAATGGCCAGTGCCCATACGATTGAGGCGAAACACTTTAGTCTCCAGAAATCCATTAAGGGCATTTGAAAGAAAATAGCAGGAGGACTATATGGAACACCCACCGACCAGCCCAGTGCCACCAATCACGGTTACGGCTTTGGTTCTTTAACTGCCTTTATTTGCCAACAACTAAATATCGCTTACTCGATAACTTTAAATCGATATGAATTATTTAAGAACTCATTAAAAAATACCATACGAAAATCGTTATTTGTTAAATCGACTTGACCAATTCGGTTTGCAATTTGGTTTACACGAATTTTCAATTCGGCTCTGTTGAAAACAATGGGCACACTCGGATAAATTTCCGAGTGTGCCCATTTCTAATTAGAATTATATCACATCTACATATTAAGGAAACTCTTATTAATCATCTTATTTGCTCCTACAAATAAAAATATTTTATTGTATTTTCCCGATAAGTTACATATCATAATGGTAAATTATTATTTCCCTATTTGATGAATTATCATATATACATATACGTTCAAAGAATTTAATTATATTTTGAATGAATTCAGTTATATAAGGAAAATATTCTTTGTTCTTCTTTACATACTAATACAAAATTTTCCTTTGGTTTGAGTCACTTCGTTGCTTCATAAATTTACATAATTTTTTTGTTATGGATGATAAATATGGATATATATATATATATATATATATATATATATATATATATATATATATATATATTTATATATGCTTGATTAAAATACTTTTTAACTCTGAATTTAAGAAATTATTATTTTAGAAATGAATAATTTAATATATTGGGCATTAATTTTGTAGAAATTCATTATTCACAATTAAACGAAACTACGTGATGTAGTATTATTTCTACTTTCTATAATTTATTTACCACGACCTAGGTGTTGTTGTATTACAACCCACCTGAAGATCCCACCTGAAGATGTTGTAATACAAAGAAACCTAGGTTGTGGTAAAGAAATTATAGAAACTAGAAATAATACTACATCACGCAGTTTCATTTAATTGTGAAAAATGAATAATCGTTTACTATATATCTCTAAATTAATTATCTTAATACGTTAGACATTAATTATGCAACAGAGTATGCTTGTTTATATTACCACTCTTTCTGGATAAAAATGATTAATATATTATAATGGAAGCAAATCCATTTCTATCTTAATGTGATAATTAGCTAATTCCATTGTTAATTTGTTTTGCATGATAAATGGAGAATTACGGAAAAATTATAGTAAAGTCTAATGTTAAGGCGTAAGACAATCTAATACTGTTAATTTTTTTTCATAGCCATGTTAAATGAATTACCCTCCTGGAATACGCAAATTGGTTTTACCACCCTAGTAATATAACTGCTAAGTCACTATGCAATACTCATTTTATGATGTATTACAGAAGTCAAATACTGTTGAAATAAAATAAGTGATACCATATTTTTAGACGCAAATATTGATATGAACCTTGGAAACATTACAAAATTTGCTTAAAAAATAAATATTGGAAACATTTCAAAATAAATGCTTTGTTTTTGTTGTT
Organism: Druceiella hillmani; assembly: GCA_039881145.1. Taxonomy (NCBI): domain Eukaryota; kingdom Metazoa; phylum Arthropoda; class Insecta; order Lepidoptera; family Hepialidae; genus Druceiella; species Druceiella hillmani. Next base: position 1,090,172 of record JAYKKI010000117.1, read on the forward strand.
AATTTTTATGTTTAAAAATATTAGCATATTTAGTGCTTACTGTTGTACTGCACAGTGATTCTACAATTAAACTAAAACACAATTTAACCATGCATAGTATACATAGATTAACCTTTGCAAGTAGTCAACTTTACTTGTATATCTAACAGCCATAATATTGCATAACACGTCACCCTTTTAGATGCAGATATACTGCTATTACAGGATGTCGGTGACACGAAATCACAAGATTTTACCCATCCAAAAAGCGTCCAATGCTCAGACCCTACAATTGGATATATTGGTGTATATATGTGTATACGTATGCATCGGCCGCAATGCGCGCTCCAGTCTGGTGCCAGAGCAGTAGATGTTATGTAAATATATATATATATATATATATATATATATATATATATATATATATATATATATATATATATATATGTACATATATATGTATATATATATATATATATATATATATATATATATATATATATATATATATAACCGATAAGATTTTCTCCTACAAATTTAGTTCGAGGTTCCACTAACTGAGTTAAAAAGATGAGTCTATATTATACCGTGACAATGATATTAACACTGAACTTTTGCTCTCCTTGCCAATGTAGCGTTTCCACCGCAACCGCTTTATAAAGCTGATTATATTAGTCAAAAATTAATTAAACACTAAATTGCATCTTTACTCATTAACAATGATAAATATACAAATGTCATTTACTCTGTTATTATCACGTCACTGAAGTAGGTAGACTTTATATGGATTATTTACGAGGGTTATTGTGATTCGAAGCTGACAGTCTTATTTTATAAATTATTTATTATTGGTGGTGATATTCTAGTAATAAATAAATAAATATAATATTTTCGTACGCTAAAATTTATAAAAAATTGGTGGCATCTACAATTAAATACCTTAAAATCTTAATATAATTTGACTTGAATATTGAGCGTTTACGCTGAGAAAACATCGAATTCTCTCCCAGGTAAAGTTGAACTTTCATTACATACAAGTCACTGCTAATTATTCAGCCGTTCAGGATAACATATACTTAATAATTTTTGATTCAATGGAATTGTATATGTTTACAATAAATACGTATTATAAACTTTGTTTTCTTTGAACAAAAGAAGGAAATTTCCAAGTACGGGTATATATAATTTTATAGCCAAAGCAATAACATCACAATATCGTTACAAGCTTCCACAAATGCAAGTCATTTAGTCGTTTTAGGTTCAGTGTACTTACCTTTCAGTCACGATCGCCAAACTTTACCAAGTTACACTACTTATTCTCCGCGATATCTTTCGTAGTTGGAAATAAGTATCCAATGAAGTTCGTATTGCGAAAATTGTTAATAAAGAAGAAAAGTGTGCAGCGAATAAAACCTCATAATATTTCGTAGTTCTTTTCTTAGTCTTTTTTCTTAATTTTCTCTATGCTATGTAATATATAACGCAAGTCATAACATTTTAGCCGGTCTTTAAATTTACGTTGAATAATTTTTGAGGTAGTTCCATAAAATATCAAGTTTCAAACAATTTTATTCGATTCTATCTTCTATATAAGACAATAGCTGCTTATTCACGGAATTCGTTTCAGGGAAGAAGTGTAATAAATTAAAGCGTGTAACATTTTGTTTCTATCCCATGTTTAAAAGTAATATCTAAATATAATTGACTTAGATATTATTTTTTGAATATTTCTAAATATTCGCGTATCATTTATTATATAGAATTAATAGCAAAATATTAATCAAATGGATACTAGTATAAAACGTACGTATATATATATATATATATATATATATATATATACATATATCGGTATTTACATATATTTTTTTTTCTATAATTTTTTTCCTTTGGGAGCGTCACCAAATATTTTGCTGTAATAGCGTAAAACTACTTTATATTTGAGATAGACCATGCAACAAATAATTAGTTTTTATAGTTGAGATATATCTCAAATATAGAATAGTTTTACGCTCGATGCCATGTTAAGAAACACAAATGTATAACAACGCCATTATGTGGGTTCGTGCTTAATGGATATAAAACGGTAAGAACTCTGAATATATTATCGAATATAAAATGCGGGGTTTAGAGACAAAATCACCTCAACACGGAATAGTTACTAACACAAGTGTTGTACTTTACTTTTTCTTTTTAAAAGAATCAGGTAACATAATTTATAACTACTCATATTAGCAAAGTTTTTTGAAAACATCTTCAATCTATTCAATTCTGTAACATTTTATTGCAGCTTTACCATGTACCCTAGTGCAATAAGCAATAGCTCAGACTTTGATAAGTAAAAAGAAGATTAAATTGTTTAGTGTCGCTTTTTTTATTCACATCTTAAATAATGTCACAATATATTTTCATTACATTCAGTATAATTAGCACGTTAAGAAAATTTTTACTTCAGTTAATTTTAACGTAAAATATGACTGTTTAAAACAATGGTAGGGATAAACTACTAGACGCAATTTGGAAACTAGAAAATTATAAATTACCATGCTCAGCCGAGAGCAGTGTTCATCAGGTAAGTTGGGACTATTTTCATTTTACAATATTGTTGCTTATATATATATATATATATATATTAATATTTTCCGTTAATATGGTAACATCTTTATGTATATTTTATGTTAATATATTAAAGAACACCTTTTTCATTATTTTCTACAGATTTGGAACATAAGTTGTGACGGTTTACAACAGAGATATGAATAACTAGTAGACGCAATTTGATTACTTATTTACTTACTAATATAAGACAGCTCAGGGTCTGTCTGCCCGTCAGAAACCATTTGATGTAGAAACTTAAAATTTGGTACAGCAATAAAACCCATTACACCGCGCATACACCAATATCTAAGACTAACTAACTGTTACATAAACATTTTCAGGGAGTAGAAATTAAGCGCCCGAAAACTTTTTTGGTTCGTTATATGAAGTATATAATTTCTAATTATTGTTTATACGAGTCTTATGAATATATTTTGTCATAATTTTACGTAGAATGTTTTCCGAGACATGCTAAAAATATAGTAAAAAATTTTCCCCAACCTTCTTTCTGAAACTACTCTACCTAAAGTCATGGAAATATAAAGTTTTTAGAAACCTACGTAAAAGTTACAGGAAAACTTTTGCGATTATTCTAGCTCTTATAATTTTGGAAATATGCGACATATTCTTACCCCATTAGCAATATATTTGCGTTGTGAAAAGTGTAAGTTAAACTGGTATTTGATAGGTTTTTATCTATAAAATTTTTGTATGTTAACACTTGGCTGAATATTTAGAAAACATTAAAATTTTTACGTTATAAAAGCAAGTTTTCAAAACTTTTCAGAGTAAAATTTTGACTTTCCCGAGCGAATACGAAGCCGATTGATCTAATTATTGGAAGCGGTTTGTGCGAATTCCTCCATTTTTCGACAAAAGAGTCACTAGTAATTTTTATTACCAAAGGCATTTTAAGAAGAATTTGGTATATTCATTAACATTTCAAATAGATTTTAGTTTTAAAATTATATTGGACTCTGCTATAATTTTCTAAATTATATTTATTCAGTGAACAATATAAGGAATATTTTGACCATTGAAATAAGTTCACTGTCAGTCCAGGATAAATTGTAAAATAATGTGTTCGCGCAAATATGGAGAATGGGATATGAATAAAAAAATAATGCAATAAATGAAATTTTAAAAAAATACTCGCTATTCAAGTATTATTGAATCTTTAAAAATAAAATTTTAAATGTTATTTTATTAGAACAATTTTAATAAAAATAACGTTTCACACAATAATAAACTAATTTTCATTTTCAGAAATTGCAAATAATTTAAAGTAAAACACAGTTTTTTTACTAAAGGAATTTTAAATAACTTTGGAATAAATAAACTTAAACTTAAGTATTTATTTAAAATTGACGTTCTACGCTTTTTAAATTTTTTTTTTTGCATTTTCAGAATTATATTTATAATTTTAAATTAAATTTCTTTTAGAGAAGTAAAATTATTGCAACGAAGAAATACAGACTCATTTAATATTCATTCTCAATTAACATTTATTTTTAAAATATTATGAAAGATATGCACATATATTTTATTATCACGTATTATATCAAGTATTATGTTTTTTTCTTTAACGATTAATAAACATTTTTTTCAAATTTATTGTTATAAACAAAATGTTAGTGTGGGCAAATAATTATGTAAGATGTTCCTCTACATTTGATTAATGCTCAGTGATGTGGTCGGACAAGGCTTGAAAACAGATCAAATTTTCCAACCGGTTACATCTCAGTACGTCAAAAAGATTTGTTTACATTTCGCTGTTGATAAAGAACATTTTTCTAAGGCAAACAGGTTTAAAATTCTACACTATAGTTGACTTAATGTTCAATAAAAGATATTTTACTTTTCAATTAAATCAAAAGTTTTTGCGCCCATCGCATATCCTGAGATAAACTGATTAATGTTATTAATAAAATGTTCTCTGTCAGTTTTTTTCCAAATGAAACTTTCAGAATCAAACGGCTATTAGACTTAAAAAACCTTTCTTTATTAAATCGGTTCCAAGCTCTGTCGTCAGACTTTATACAATTTCCAATAATATAATCTTTATCTCGCAAAATATCTGAAATTATTGTTACATAAAATATTTACATTTTAAATGGAACTGCTGTTTTAAACGTGGTCATGGTAGAGTTGTAGTAAAAAAAATTAATTTGTTCAAATATTAATGAGTTTTAAGCTATCGCTACGAACTCAATTATGTTGCAATACTTTTTGGTATTGATTTTTTGCGACAAAGGACAAACTCCATCGGCCGTGATAAGGCAAGTTTATCTAATTTAATTATAACTAGCAGGATCGTTGTTCAGATGAAGAGGCGAGGCCGGTAGTCTCGAGACCTCAAGCGGGCGTTCCCGAGAGGGCACCCTTGCTCGAGAGGGCAGTTGTGTTGGCTCCAATCCGACTACATTTCAACGATGATTTCTTTTCAATTATACCGGCTACCGGTCAGCGCAAATACGCCTTATTGAAAGAATACTCTCACTCATTTTCAACTCGCTTCAGTTGCGGGTTTCACGTAAAGTGTATTGAAGTACGTAGTGTGTGGAAATAAATGAAAATGTTTTTTTTTACTTTCATTATTTGCGAGTGGAGACGAGACCTCTTTACGCTTCTTACACTAATAGCGAGAAAAAAAGTTTACTGCAATATTTGATTCTTTTTTTGGGATCCGTCCCCAAAATTAAAAATTGGGGCCCTTGTAAAATTATTTCGTTTATCCGTCCGCTCATCTGTATGTCAAAACTCCTTTTCTCAGAAATGGCTTGAGATATTTAATTGAAATTAATATCGCATATCGAGGCCTACAGGCTCAGGTTTCTGTAAAAATTTCAAGCTTTATGTTGCACGCATGATATGGCTCTTTAAAGTGTATTTTATCCTTATGTTTACCATAGTCTTCTTATCTGATCATCAAGCCTATAGCGTTATTTTGGTCAACCTGAAAAAAGCATAAACGGGATTTTATGACACAAGTAAAAAAACCAATTATTTTTAATTCTTTATGCAATATGTTGACGTTTAAAGAGAAATAGAATTTTGAGTGTACTTAAATAGAAAAACTATGTGTTCTTAAATGTTTATAAATATCTAAATATGTACATAAGCTGGAAACAATTTTTATGTCATAAATTATAATACAAAGGTACACGCTGGCATGAATTGAATATTTTTTTGACAAATCTTCAATATTTAGTGGTATAAGTCCAAAGTTTAAATCCCTGTTTGGACACGAATGGAAAAACTTAATTGTAAAGTCAATTTTAATAATATTCATTTTAATCTTCAAGATTCATCGAATGTCCTAACTCGCTTATACCTTATTAAATTGTTATCATATTTTCAATACTGGCTTTGATTAACTCATTCTCTCATGAAATTTTATGAAAATCAAAGGGGTGACTTCTCTCGAAATTCCTAATTGTTTTCATAAATTGATTAAAAGAATTAAATATGAAAATAAATATATGAAAAATAGCAATTATTTCATTTTACGGTAAGGCATTTGAAACATTATATTATAATAAGAAATATAGAGAATGTTAAAATTTAATTATAACCTGTTTAAATTAAAACATATATTTCCCAAGAGGTCCTGATAAAAGTGAAAGTTTGTATGCTTATTAATTATCTAACAATAATGACGCGTCGACAATATTATGGACTACTATTTATATGACTAAACAGTATGAGTATTTCGGAAAGTCATTTTGTTTCTTACAAACACCTATATTTCTTATCGTCACGGATTTGTTTCTAATGTCCAATAATCGCGATGGCTTCGTTACAGTAATTTTTTTCTGACATCTCCATTTGTAAACGAATGCATACGAATGTCTGAAGATAAAATAAAAATCTGTGTAGCAGTTTTTATGTAATTGGATACCAGTCGAATTAATTAAATCTCTATTTAAAAATCGAATGTTGAACGCCAGAATAATATTAAAGACGTAATGTTGCTAAATCTAATGAAATAATAATAATAAAGTGAGATATATAATTCCACAGTGAACATTTGGATTTTTGGATGATGGGTCAGGTGTAACAGCGAGCACTCTAATAACATATCGATGACGGTAATGGTTTCATGGTTGATGCCTCGCGCGTAAACGGTAGTTCGATAATAAAATATTTACAATGGATTTGTGGATGACGGCTCACGGGTAACGGTAACGGATCGTTATAATAAATATTTTATTATAAAAATTATAATAAAATATTTATTATAACGATGAATATTTGGATGAAGATTCATAGGTAAAAGCAATTTTTATAATAAAATATTTATGATGGCAATGGTTATTTGGACGACAGCCATAATAGATAAATTTATTATAGGCGCCTTTAAAATCACAATTTGGACTTAAGTTAGTTAGTAAAATGAACACAACTTAGCTTCAGTTTTGCTCACTTTATTGCCAAATCTATGACGTAAGTCCAAATTTTAATCTTCAGAATATTTACATGCAATACTACAAAAAATTTCAAATCTTATGAACTTACACGTGTTAATGGGTTATTGTGTTTATTTTAGAATTTATGCATAGAGATGTTATTGATTATGAGTGAGAAATGTTTGCAACAGAAATAGATATTGAAGGAATATTAAAATTATTCAACATGAAAAAATATTTTTAGTTCGATATACAAAGGTTCCTTTCTCAATGAGATATTTTCTACACGGCCCAGTAACGGTGTTATAGAAATTGCAAATATATATTGTTATTTTTATTCTTCCGAAATCATGCATCCTCTCCAATTAGATTGACTTCGACCGATATTTGGCACCGATGCTTTATAATCGAAGTAAAAATAAAACTATCACTACAGTGAAAATGTCGGAAGAGACCGCCATTATTTTGCATCATTTAATAATGTAAAATTTATCATCAATTAAAATAATTTTTTTTGTATTGATGTCTCGTAAATGTGAGTCGCCATGTCAATAAGTTTAAATGTTAGCCGTAGAATTAGTGAGATAAAAGCAGTTAAATTCTTGCAGTGTTTGTCAGAGTAGTATAGATGGTTAGTTAGAGCTTTACGGCTAGACTTAATTAATAATATAATTATTACAACATTAAACTTGATAGTGATAAGTTATTGTCTCTTTATTGCTTCGCCATATGATAAGACACAAAAAGCTTTTGAAATTTTCCTTTTACGTAAATGTGATTTTCAAAAGCTATAAATATAAGAAAACTATTAACAGCGGCTAAAAATTTTTTTGGATAAGTATAAAATTCAATGGTCTGTTGATACTACCTCTTAGTCTTTGTTAGTCGGATGTATCCAACAATAACCAATTTTTGCCGAATAATGTTACAAGGAACAAAATTAATTAAATATACGCCATCAAACGTCTACATTCTAGACCTTGATGTAAGCTAGACCACACGAGAAAAAGCAGATCCGATATCAATTACAACATTGTTGGTTAGGGCTCTTATCTGTTGTTATAGCATATGCCTGATATATATGATATTATATCCAATAGATGTTGGATGATACCAATTTCTTTTGATTTTCAGGAGCTTAGTCTTAACAGGTTTCAATTGATATATCAAGTCGTGGTTGGATTTCGTGATTACATTCCTAGGTTTTCATTGTTATAAAACATAATTTAACATTCTCATGCAAACGATGGTTTACGATGATGCGAAGTGGTTTACGATGATGAGTAGTTTGGGAAAGTGGATTCGCCGTGGATTTTTGAAATCACTTTTTTTGCATATTTTCTTAATATATCCGAAGACGTGTTATCTAAAGTTTTGCAAAAAATTTTTTTTTAAAAGCCTTCATAGCAAGTTTTTTTTAAACAATACCTCGCGATAACTTACCTTTAACAGGAATATATTTCAGGGATAGTCATATTAATATACTCTATTACAAGGGTATATATATATATATATATATATATATATATATATATATATATATATATATATATATATATATATATATATATAAATTCTACCTTTCTGCACACTTTCACAATATAAACTTTAACTATGTAAAATCCCACACTCCTCTCTGAGCTCAATCTGTTTAAAATGGGTACAAAGTTTTCTCTTTATTTATTAATAAATAGATAAGTGTACAAAGTCATATATAAATAGTATGTCCTCTTAAATGTTTACCTAACTGGACACAGAACTCTTGAAGAGTGAATTCTATTTGTGCTGGAAGATTTTATTTTAAAGTTAAAAGCTTATTAAATTTGTTTAAGGGTGTCGTCCTTAAGAAATAAAAATACCGACGTTCCTTTATGCCCATAATATTTACACTTAAATGTGGTAAAGACAATAAAAAAAATTTTAATTGGAAAACTGTTAATAAAATAGTATATCTAAATAGTATAACACATCTGCGTCATGTAAAACATGTATGTTACATGGAGTACATCGTGTAAATCGTATTCAAAATTACTTACCAGTTTCAAATTAGCCGTCTCTATTGACGAAAATATAGATAAATTGACTAAAATATATTGTTTTACCGTCATTATGTAGGTAAGTAGAAACTCTAACCTCAGAGCTAAAAAGTCAAAGTATTATTTAGTTTTCACTTATTCATGTAATGGACCTAAGTTTATAAAAATCAGTGAACTTGAAAACCACTGAGCAAGTTTACAGCGAACTAGCGTCGATTTCTCGTCGAAGCCTTACCATCTATATAAACGACGTATCGAGACTGTATTGTATTTACATTCGGCAAGAGAAATTGGTAGAATTTACAAATTTGGAGAGATTAAATTTTATTTATAGGAAACACCTAATCAAAAGAAATTACTGAAATGTAAACTTTAGTATATGTGGTTATATATTACTTAATATTTATTTATAAGTATTACAAAATTTTGTGAAAAAAACTAAAATGTTTATTGATACTATTGTAGTGAACGATTACATATTTCAAGAAGAATATTAATACAGATAAAAAATAGAAGTTTATCACAAACAGACTTGCGTGGTATTAAAATTTTACAGCTCTTGATTATTTTTACATATGCATATTCGATTACTAAAACGAATTTAATATTTAAAATTTACCTTCTGTTTACCTGTACGAACAGATTTAACTCGGAAACCACCGAAGCTATTGACGTAATTTTAAAGTTATACATAGATAGCAACTCTGTTTCTAAAGTTATATTGATGTTAGCTTTGGATTCTATGAAGCACGTCAACACACTCTTTCTTTTTGAGACTGGGGTACCCACACATATATGTTGCGTAGCCTGAACCTAATGTTATTGTAGGGTAAATATGCATTCAAATACAGTGAAATCTAGAAATCTTCTTGCTTTGAATCATTGAATTATCCGAATATAATTGCTTTAGTCTTTTATAAAATTTATATTGCTAAAATGTCTATGTTTTCTATCTTTAGGGCGTCTTCTAAGATGCAGGATAAAATCATATTCACAGGGCGCTATCTATGTCGCAGTAGGCAAACAACATTAGGGTACATTTAATCCTCACTGATCATAAAATAGGTAAACTGTGGTCTGCAACAGATGACTTAACAAATGAACAACTTGGAACAATGCAGAATTTTTATATTATGTCAGACGCTGATGTGGCAAAAAATTTTGTGACCAAAAAAGGGTTGAAAATGATTGGGTACAAAGAGAAAAACACTTCTTAACAAAAGATTGAATGAATTTTTTCATTTAATAATGGATATATAAATTTAATTTTTAAAACGTTCTTAAATATTTTTCAATTAAATTTTTTTATGAATAGGTCAACAATAAATCTTTCCTATACGTCATTCTTGCAAACTGCAATATTGGAAGTGTATAAAAAACATCACCACACTAAACGTGGAACCAAGATCGAGTGTAAACTTTACATAAAACCAGTGCACTTGAACTATTTTATACACTTGATTCTTTCTATTGAAGTTAATTTTCAGCTTCAGTTTAATTTTTAAGTTCCATATTAGACTTTGAAATGTCACAAGTGCTAGAGTTGCCAGTCGAAAAATATTGAATCTGACGTTCATGATTTATAGAGTTATTAAATATGTGAAATGTTAAATAACTTTATTAATACCAGGCAATTTATTTCATCGTGACATACCATGCTACCTGTACCTGACGCACGGGCTTGCGTTTCAATCAAATATTTTAGTATGAATATGGCAATGTTGCGTCTAAATTTTATATGAACATACATATTTATATTTTGCACAAATAATACACTCCAAATAATCAAACCATGGAGAATTATCACAAGAAATTTTATAATTTTAACTAAACTTTGCTTAACAACGATATTTTTTCTTCAGTTTCTCAATCTAATTCAGCCAAGTTTTATGCATTATGTATGTATATATATATATATATATATATATATATATATATATATATATATGTGTAAGTGTGTATGTGTATATATATATATATATTCTTCATTTAAAATTATAAATTGACGAAAAAAAAAGGAAAAAATCTGACGAGCTTACATCAGTCTTGAAATTAATTTAGAACGCGTTTTTCTGAGGATCGTGTAATTTATCGACTTTAAATTTATTTTCCCATTTCAATTTTGCGATTGAAACAGAAGTAATTTATTCAATGACTGTGGAAATGACAATGGAAATTTTGTCAAATGACGTTTGAGTCATGTGGTAGTTTTATACATATAAAAGTAACATTTTGGCAGACGAATTTTATCTCGCCATTTGACTTAGTTTCTCTTAAATTAATATGTAATTAATGAGAAAGTAAATGATACTGACAAAAAGCGAGTCCAGCTCAAGTTAAAAGGAATTTCTACTGTCACTATTTAAAGTTACAAGATTTCAACAAATTTTTTAAAACTTTTAAATTTAAGCAATGTGGTTTGGGTGTTGATGACTCGTTTTATTTTTTTCCGTTAAATTTTAAATTAACATTACAATATTTAATTATTTACTGCAGGAACAATCGTGTCCAACCAGACACAAGAAGAAGTTCTGAAAATTTTGGGTATTTGTAAGGGATTTTAAAATAAAAAAAATACGTACATAAAAAATTAAAACAAACCTTAATAAAGGGTAATAAATGTAAGTCACGTTTAAAAAGGCAAAAATTAATTAACGATTGTGTTCTAACAAAAGTTGATATGACGACTGAAGACGGAAACAAGAGGAGTGCGCGAAGAAAGATTAGGATTAAAGAGAGGTAGGGCTTTTTCTATTGACTTTTGAAAAATTTATCGACTAAACAAGTGATTTTTAACGGTTTACCGTTTAATCAAAAAACATTGACGGTCTCCCATTCAACGAAAATATTTTGCCCGTCTTCTGCATTAAAGGAAAAATATTTATAAATATATTTGCACTCGACTCAACATTTAAGAACCCTTCGACTACATATTACTTGCCTAGGTAGAGAAAAATGTTTTCAAAAAATTATGACATAATTATTTCGAAAATTTGTTTTCTACCTAAGTAGTAAGTAAGTAAGTAGTTTAGTGTAAATATATTTATGAACATTTTTCCTTTAATGTAGAAGTTATCTAAAATATTTTCATTGAATGAGAACCCGTACATATTTTTTCGTTGAACGGAGGGCCGTTAAAGACCAATTTTAGATAGACGAGAGAAGAATTTAGACATAAAAAATATTTTTTTTAATTGTCGCTCGATAAAGGTAAATAAAATTGTTACTTTCTAGTTAAAGAATTTTATGAAATGTGTAAAATTTAAATCTTCCGACTTGAAGCTTACCACCGACATACAAATAGATAGGCATCTTAGTGGCAACGATCAGGTTTCATTCGTACCTTTGGATACAAAATCCTAAAATAATTTGAAGCGATTGTCATGGAAGTATTTATTGTAATAATCTTTTGGTGGACGTATTTTGACATTTTTTTAAACATTAATGAAACACAATATAGCTAATTTGCGATTCAAGATTCTACGACGTATTTTAAGGACATTTTAATTTATGTTTATAAAAACTATAAACGTGTTTTTAAATCTCCTATTAAATAAGCAAATCTTTAAATAATGCTGTAGAATTACACAGTTATTATATCATTCACACGTATAGAAACTGCACGAGCCTATCGCCTCGCGTAACGTAACGATAGCTATCGTTTCATGTGAAATGGACGCTTCGACAGGACGCTTTTTGGCACCCGCCGCTTTGGATACGTACCGTTCTGAAGTAGAACAAATGTATTAAATACAGCGTTCCGCGATAAGGGAATGTTTTGATAACTTAATGAATTTCAAATGAATATGTTTCATGGCGCTGGGCAGATTAATGTATTTAAAGAATTTAAAAATGTCATGAAAGCCAGAAATATGATACCTGGTTTCGTAAATCATTCAGCGTGTTTAATTCGCCGAGAGGTTTCCAAATATCGAGTTAAAATTGCGCAAGTACGGTTGAAAATATATTTCACATTACACTGTGCAAGGCATTTTTATTGTTGGTAATTTTTCGTAACTGACTTGTTAAACAGTTACATACAATTATTTATTTGAATTATTTCTTAATGTAAATGTAATTAAAATTTATTCCATTGAAAATAAAGATGCTTTCTTAGCTCTGCGTTACTAAAGTTTTATGCATATTTTTCTGCTGCCATACGGCTCGTTAAATTCGTAATAAACCAGGACCCGTATTGAAATAGAAAGCAACACTCATAATGTCAATCAACTTTGATGCAGAAGTGGTTTCAGCCTTTGAAAAATTATGTAAATTTTGAGGAAATTATAATATTTGTAAACTTGTACAAACAATTTACCATAAAATGGAATTCTTTTAAATTATTTATTAATTAATTTATGTATATAAAAATTGACGCATTTAATAAGCTGCGAGTTATTGTATAATAAAATGGAAAGCATTGGATACAGAACGATTTTATACAGAATTTTAGAACGTTTTCTGTAGCAAATTTTTTAGATGTTTTCTTGAAAAAATTATGTAATCCAGAGAACGAGAAAAAGAGTATGAAGTATAGAATAAAAGACATAACATTACCTTATACTGACGAACCATACTGAAAAATATTTCCTTACGTAAGAAATATCTAATAACTTAGCAAATATTTTATTTTCCTGGCTTATTTCTGCTACTTCACTTACTTACATATTTTATTAAGGTGGCATTTTTTTTCCTTTTATAAATTAACCATCTTTAAATTATGCTTCACCGGAATATAAATAGCTAGTGTCTTAGTTTTAATTATAAATCGAACGTTCCGACTCTTTCCTGTCATCCGCACATTTATTTGTTTTTTTGCATATTAATTAATCACTGTACCAATTTCGAGTTCCTTAAAAATTTGAAGGTAAGTATGCTTTAAGGAAATGTTAATAAATTAATTGAAAAATTTAGTAAGTTAACTTAATCTTATTATATAATCGATAGCATGAAACATGTATGAATGTAGTCGGATCACTAGCCTTTGTAAAGAAGTTATCTAGAGTTGAAGTGAATGAGTAATACCATATATTTTCAAGTTTTTCAACCTGTAATACAGATATATCTAAAGCAATGTTCTTACCCACAAATAGATTCAAATACTTCCTTTATACACGTCACTGACCTTGAAAACCGCAGCCCGCTAAATACAAGACAGATACCTTAAAATATCAATACTTAAAAGATGCTTTTCCGCCTTCAAGTTTCTCGCAGTCTTAAGCTAATCTTGCTTATAATGCTCAGGTTTGGTCTCTACACACGTATCTATGTAAAAGCCACGTAATTATAAATATCTTTGTATGTAAAAGATTAATTAAATGGTGGTCATCGAGCTAACCCTTTTATAACACGGGCAAATGCTTATAATAATGTCCAGTATCCTGCCAATTAACGACTATTTTATAGTCTCCTATAAGAAGTTTTGTTTATAATTTGTACGAAGTGACACGAAGTTGTACGAAGTGACAGTGGACACGGCCGCGTGTTGTACGTGAATACGTCTATGTAACGAGTTTTATTTTTTAAATAAAATATTTTTGATAACATTTATTTCTTATAACACCTTATTACATTCACTGTCACTATTTTAAACTAATGTTGTATATACATTCGATAGATTTTGATGACATCTGACGATTAAAACTTAAACGAACATCGTAGCTTTGCCGAATTAAAGTTATTCTAATTGCAAATTTGAATAACTTTAATTCGGAAAACTTCCCACTCCACAGCGCGCGATGCGGTACTGTTCTCGCTTATCGTAATAAATTGATTGATCCTTTAGCTATCCAGTGGTATAATATAATTTTTGATGTAGAGGATAGATTCGAAACTGCAACGCCAAACCCGCCTCAGGCTTTTGTTATCATTAGGTTTTTTGGATTGCCTCTGTATGATAGCAAATTTGAAGACAAATCCTCGTCAAAAATTAAACGTCATTTAACAACGATCCATCTTGATTCATTACATATGTGTTATTTGATTATATTTTATTTTTGTGACTTGGGAAATATATTTATGTCTGGAAAATTCGAGACTAAACAATCGATACGCGATATCAAAATGTCTTTGTATATATATAAAAGGAGAATAAGGCTAAGTTCAGTTATTTCAAAATATTTCTATCTCGTCTTTCCTGTGACAAATTCATTTCTGGTTCTTTAACTGCGCGTCGACGACGTCCCTGTAATAGAAGGATTTGTTTGTAAATCGAAACAATAATTGAAATTATTCTTCGCAGTCTCAGTGATGTTTATGTTTCATTTGTCATAGGAATTTAGCGTGCAATGACACCTATTTACACTTGTTTTTTTAACTTAATAAGAAAATAGCTTATATTAATAAAATAATTTAAGTTGAGTTCAGTGAAATGCATATGGTATTTATTATATACCCGTTTATTTTTTCGTGTTGGAAAAGTATTTAGTAAAATAATATTTTTGTACTCAATTTTTTTTTAATAATTTGACAATAGGTTACAATAACTGTTAGACTTGGTTACAATTAACTGTAACTCGCACACGCGCATATGCGGACACGTGCATACGCGCTCATACGCATACGCTCTCACGCGTACACACACACGCGAACAGGCTCACACGCGCATACGCGCACATGCGCACACGCGCACATGTACACACGTGCACACGCGTACTCGCTCATAAGCGCACACGCGCGCTACCGCGCGCCTATACACCCACACACACACGCACATAAGTACTCACGCGCGCTCACCCGTTCATATGCACTCGCTCACGAGCGCACGCGCGCTTTCCCACATATGTGCTTACACGCACGTGCACACACGCACACACGCGCATACGTGCTCACGCGCACATGCGCACGCACGCTCCCACACACACACACGCACGCGCGCCTCCACGCACGAACGAACTCGCGCTCGCACGCACGCATGCACACACGCATGCTTGCTCGCTCGCATATACGCGCACACCTTCACAAGCACACACACACATGTAATTTAATTAACGATTTTGTGCATTTAAGTAAACAATACTCAAATACTTCAGTATCTTAATCCAGAAGTCGCTAATTGATCATGAGAGAACAAGTTCAGCTGCAGCAATTTGCAATAGGACAGAAAGTTTGGAAATTCCACCTATCTTCACACTATAGTATCGAATGGACAGGCATTTCCATTCGACAGGCCACTCGATCCTACACATAACGCAATAAAACTACTGATATAGATAAAAGTTTCCCTGTTTTCCTTGGAACGTGAGGAAGTATAGAATATTTGTTTTATACAATATTTGGGAATTACCGTCTGTAGATTTAGCTATTATTATATTTTGTTTCATTATTTGTATACACAGCACACAAAATTTATTAATCTGTGTCTATTCTCCACGCGCGATTTCTTATTTCTGTGTTGAAATTTGATACTGATAATAAATATGTAAAATGTATAAATCCTTGCAAATTTAATTTTTACCAATAAAGTTTATCAATATATTTGTATGTGAACGCTTCTTTCCAAAGCAATGACGACAAAAATATGAAAAATGAAGAATATGGTTGTTACTTCAAAGTTCAACAGAAAAATATGAACAGATATCTCTAATAACATTTTACAATATATCAAGCTGTAAGAATAAAAAATACAATGGCAAAGTCCACATTTAAAACAAGTTGCTATTCGGTCTATTTCAAGAGATTTGTTAGTTTTTCGTGATTTGTTAGTCTTTTGAGGCATAAAGTGACATATAATCTGAATCATAATCAATGGTGAAAATTTATAAGTAGATAAGTTTGTATGACTTTTTGATTTATAATTTAAGGTATATTTAAAAAAATATGATAATAGTAATAACTTTAAAATATAAGGAATTAGGCACGACTTCAATAACATATAATTTCTATCAAATGAGTATGCAGTCCTCATAAAATTATTCGCCAATTTTTATGCAAATTCTGTGTAAACAGAATTTGCATAAAAGCGTTTTTAGTAATAAATTATGTGCGGGGTTTGCGATGCAACATATAAAGTTGCAAATCATTCTCAGTACAACAAACTAGCACCTGTCATCTTACAGTGCATTGGTTTTAGGTCCAATGTGTTTATTTTGGTGAAATAATTTGTTTAAAAATATACACCATGTAGTAATTCAATTATCAAGGTGCGATATCTTCTTTTATATATTGTTTCTATAAATAGGTAAAATGATAAACAGATAGACAATAATAGTTAAAAAAATGTTTTGACCTCATCTCGGTTTCAAATGCATTCCTGATACACATTTTTTAAATATTCGCTGTACAAACTCACCCTGAACTATATTCGATTTTATACGTACACAATAGTATTACGAAAACTGACATTTAAATGAAGTTATAATTAGTCGAATTAATAAATTGGCGCTCCGACTTATGAAGAACTTACCTAATAACGTAGAACGAAATAATAGCTACTTTAAGAAAACTACAAATGGATGGCTGTAACTATTACAAGACCTTGAGCGTAGAAGTGCTCTTGAAATAATTCACTATAATCCTGACTGTACGAAGGCCAAATTGCATCTGATCATTTTTTATGTGAGATTTAGTATAATTTTATAATGGTATTTTACATTATTCATATCCCTTTAATGATATAATGTTATAAATCCAGTTTACGGTTAGGGAGACGCAAGTACACATGATATGGGAAAGGATTAAAGATATTTGAGAAATACTTTTTTAATATTATAATAGTGAGGGAACTATATAAATTACTTTGTCAAATTTAAACAAATTAATAGCACAACTTTCTCCAGCTAAAGGACATTTTCACTTTAACAGCAAAAACATCAATTATGCCGTATTTACATGCTGACAGTATGCACAGAGTAAACATCAACGCGCGAGTCGTGCCACAATTAATTGCCTCTCTATTAGAGAGCTCGCTTGACACCACTCATCCGCTTTCGTGCCTCATGGCATGGACGTAAATTGGTTCCTAACAATAGTTTGCGGCATCAACTACCTTTGGGAAAATGTGGGATATATTAAATCGTGTGTAATTCGGTAATGTTAGATTCGGATACGGAAATCGATTATTTAACTTAGAAATAATGTGTAGATAGTTTCTTTAGGAAGAGGGAATGATGTTTCTGCCGGTTTATTTCTATAAAATACATTTAGATATGGATATTGTAAAACACACTACTTGTTTGCTGTTTTACTTACTAGCTTATGCTTGCTTTGTTAGCTAATCCTCCATACCAAAGGTCAACACCAAATTCACATATCTTGTTCAACATTGATTTTTTTCATAATAAAGGCGTTATATTACTATATTTTATCTCTATCCCCCAATAGTTTGTTTCGAGACGTAATTACGACGCTATTTTGTACGTTAAGTTAAAATCAACTTGGGGACGTACCTTCTTTAACAATGTACTTATATTAATAGTTCCGTCTGTTTTATTATATGCTAATTTGGTTTAATTTCATTAAAGCTATACATAAGTTTTTTCCCTCACCCTAAAAGATGATTTTGTTTTAAAATTTTTGGATTTTCAGTTGTTTTAGCATTTAAAAAATACCAAGCCGTCTCATATAGCAGAAGTAGTCTGACATTTTGATCAGTCATTGAGTCAGTTAAACTCATATTCACATTTATCTCGCAACACACATTGTGAGTTATTTTCTTATTTAAATAAACTAGTCTCGGGCCGTGATCTCAAGCCAGTGTTAATTTTAACGTTTAAGTTAGTTTTAAGTTGTATGCCCAATGGGAAGACATTACATATAGATTTATGTTCCTCAATATAGATTTGTGCATCAAAAACATAAACCCCATGTACCTTTGAATGTATTTTAATACGCATTTATTAGCTTCACTTCGATGCATGTAAATCAATCTATCAAGTCGATTTTCATCCAGTTGTCATTATCGTAACAGTTTTGAACTTTGTATAGAAATGAAAATCTGATGATATCATTGAGGTGATATCCTGAAAAAGGACAGAGATGGTCAAGGAAACTTCTCATTGGTTTACTTAACCCATCGAATTTGTGATCGTTTCAATTATCTCATTGAGTAATGTAGTTACATATTACGACCACGAGGATATGGTGAAGGAGGTATTTAATACCTATTTTTATACTTATGTTTTTGAAACTATCTTATCTTATTTATTATTTTACTGGTATAATAAATATAGTTATTTATATTATGCTAGTTGTTGCCTGCAAATTTGCTCGTTTTGATGTTTTTCACCAAATTGTCAGTAATAATGAAGAAATAAAATAATTTTTTTTAATTTCTTCATTACTATAGTAAACAAAGAATTTACATTAATTTAATAAGTTCTTACTAATACAGGTGCTAGTAAATAAATAAATTATGAAAATAGTAAATCGAAATTAACAATCGAAAATAATAAAAAAATGAAAATAATAGCACAGAAATTTTAGAATCGTTCTAAAAACCGGTAACGTTTGAAAATAATTTATCTTCTTTCATTATTAGCGATCACAAAGGTTGACAATTTTCCTATAACTTTAACGCAGGGTGAGGTGACAATTTTCCTATAACTTTAACGCAGACTTCTGAAACACCTTTGCTCCATTCTATAATTTAAAGTTCAATAGTTTCAAAAATATCGGGAATAACATGAAAATATGATATATTTTTCAATATGTCCTGGAATACATATCAGCTAAACGTAATATTCAGAATACATACTTTGTATATTATACATAAAATCTATATGATATTGTTTCATTCGAACCCGAAAGTTTACTAGTTTATATAACATCCTTCGAAACACAAGGGTAATTATTCATGTATTGAGATGAATGGAAAACGCTCTATTTCGATTCGTTCTTTACGGAACCACTTTCCGCCCGGAAGTAATTGATGCAATATAGACATTTTAAAAAAAGCTTTTAATACCTTGCTAACACTGGGACAAACTGGGGTAGTCATTTTGTTTCCTTTTAATTTGTTTCAATCATAAATATCTCTTATCTCTTTGTTAACCGCACAGCTTTGTGGACCTGGTCCATAATATTTTGATTTGTACCGTCGATTGCTCGAGCTTATTTAGAAAAGGTTAAGCTTTTTGTTATCGGAACCGAAGCATTTATGTCAGTATATGTATGACAGGTCTATCGTATATATGACAAAGTGTATATATATATATATATATATATATATATATATATATATACATAAATATATATATATATATATATATATATATATATATATATATCATATATATATATATATATATATATATATATATATATATATATATATATATATATATATCTTTATCCTTACAAAATCAAAAAGGATGTGAAAAATTTTCAGTTTAAAAAGATTATTTACTATTTTCTGCCTGAAAGTAATAAGGATTCAGAAATTTAGTATTCAGAGGGAAAATTACCCTTCCAGCCAATTTCATTTCCAGCTAAAGTGAAGTTGACACTATAATATTTAGATCTCAATTTCAAATTCCCAAATAAATCCTATTATAATATTATCAAATTGATATCGAACCCAACAAGAAACATTATGTCCAAGTGTCATTCGTGCCTGGAATAAATACAGGCCAAATTATACAGAGAAGGGCGCCTTGTGTTGTTAACACCTCATTTTCGACGTATGTATGATATTGTAGGTACATCGCTTGGTAAGTGCCTGAGTGTGCTGATAAAAACTGAGCCCAGAGACAATCTATAGAAATTATATACTTTATTGATAAAATGAAACATTGTGTCATAATAAACTCGATATTTTTAATAATTCCTCATAGTTTTTCGAAAGCCGCCGTGTTTGTCGATGACTCCTTGGCGGGCTTAACATATTTCCCAAAATCGCTGACGCAATTAATAGTTTTAGAGATATAAGGACACATAATATACCCTTTTGAAATTTTATATCAGCTTCAACTATACGCGTAGAAAAGGTCTTGCGAAGACAAAGAACATGGAACGAGCTTTCATTTTTAAGAGTCCCGATTTTAATTTACTTGATACCAATTGAAATAGTTCTAAATAATATGCCCTTTCCCAAAAAAATCCGTGTAGTAAAATGGCATTGAAAGTTTCAATTAATATGTTTTTCATTTAGTTATTTATATTATCCAAATCCCGGTGAAATTCAAAATTAGATGGAAATTGCAGAAGGTGAATTGAATGGAAAATTAAAATAATTTTAAATTAATTAATTGTATTGTCTGATTAATTGTATAAATCCTTTAGTTTCGTGTTATGTTCCTGAGAAAATAAATACTAATATTTAAATAATTAATTGGAAAAACAGTTTGTTAAAATATACCTCTTTGAAAAAAAACGCCGTAATTAGTAAAACTGTAAAGAAATATTGAAATTAGTCAGCTTAAACGACATAGAGAGCCAAGTCAAAGCTAAGGGCAGAGCGACATAGATAGCTAAGCCAATTTTATTAGAAATTGTTTCAAGAGCTACGGAATGCAGCTAAACTGATTAAGTTTCATTTGAATTCGCTTAATGTGGTGGTGTGTTGGGTTAATTGCTATGATAATCAATAATGCGTACAAGCAATTTATGATGTAAGTTAAGAGCTTATGCGTTTGTTGTCTACTATAAATTGAATAAAATTACTAAAGGAATTGTAATAAATCTTGACTAAGTCATTTTATAAGGTCTCTTTTTATCTTGTACAACGAACAGATCGTATCATAAAACTCGACATTGAAGATAAGAATTATCTCTATATATCTGTTCATTGGCTTATAAACTGAGATGTGTAAGATAGATTCTTTTAAACATTTCCCAGTTATAGAGAGTATTTACCCAAAAAATCTCTATGTGTGAAATATTAGTATAGATATTCAAATTAAATAATATGTCGATACCCCGACGCGTTTCCTTGAATGCGGATAAGTACGAAGCGGGTGCATAATGTGACGATATTAGCGTCAACACTGACGTTCGGGAAAATAATTGTATGAGAGAGACGTTCAAATTCAATAAACAATCGTGCAAGTTGTAAACACCCCAACCACTGACGAGGGAAAGGGCTAATTTAATAAAAAAACGTAGTCGCTAGATATTGAATAAACTCTGCCATTGTACCCAACAACACTTACTAATATAACGCGAAGATCGTATTTTAGATCAGGAACACGTGTATTTAATTGTGGATCCCCCGCAGTCTGACCTCCATTTTGTGTCTATGCCGGACAATGATATCTACTAATGGACTGAAATAGATAAGTCTTTGTTTGTGTCGAAAAGCATATTACCAATTTTTGAATTGTGTACATATATGTGGTTACGTATTCACTTCAATATTCGAC
Source organism: Druceiella hillmani (assembly GCA_039881145.1). Lineage (NCBI taxonomy): Eukaryota > Metazoa > Arthropoda > Insecta > Lepidoptera > Hepialidae > Druceiella > Druceiella hillmani. The sequence continues at coordinate 1,112,492 of JAYKKI010000117.1, forward strand.
ACAGCATTTATGCTAGGTTTTCTTAGAATCGTGATTAGTTGTAATCAATATGGTAAAATATATAAATATAATTAGATATTCAATAAACTTTAACTATATAAGGTTAATAAATAAGATTTATTGAATCTATAAAATGAGCTAAATACAATATATCTTAAACTTTTACCCTAACCTTATCTCGTTAACCGATAAATTGAAGAATCTCAGCAAGATATTCTCGACCAGTGCCGACTCTATTGTCGTGTATCTGGCCGTACGGCACATGGAATCGTGATGTTCAATAAGAAAAAGCTTTATTTGTTTGGGGTTTATCGTGTCGTGGCACGGAAGGCTGTGGTGGCTCCTTGCCGATATCTGATCGAATATAGCCGCGGTGCACGCACGCAGCCGCGCGCCCGTCTCTCGAGCTCTACACCTAATACACCTGTTTACAATCTGCGTCACGAGAAGATTGCAGATTTCGCTCTTGAAATGAAAATTAGCGACGTCTTGCTGTGTGTTATAGTGAAAAAATGGGGCAGTATCGCAAATTGACCACCGGATGGGATTGAGACAACATCGTTTAAGGAATTTTGCACAGAAACTTTGAATCAGGTTGGCTTTCATTTACGATATCATTGGGAGTTCAGAAAAAAATTAAATAATGTTTAAACCATTATTTTTTCAAGACGTATCAACATAATATTGGGAATTTACCCTCGGTACACATTGTAACATTTGTACAAAATTCCTTCATAATTTTTTTCCGTTTCTTCATTAAACTGTTGGAAACTTAATTTTTATACAATGTAATTTATAACTCTTTTAGTACAGGAAAAGATGGTTAGTACTTTCTTCAAATATATTGAAGAAAGTAAAACTGTTTAAACGTTAGGAATGACAGTTATGAAAAAATTGTTGTTATTTAATTAGTATTTTTACGATATACTTAGGTTTTTTAAGAGTACGTGAACTGCAAATCTTAAATTATTATATTAGAGCTTTACTTATGTTATAAATCTCTAACATATAGAATTTAATTCAGTTTTAAAAAGTGACTAAAATAATTTGATGTTTTTATTATATTTTATCGCATAAGCAAAACTAAAGATTGTTTGCAAGAAATAACTTGGCCGGTAAGCGCTTCTAGTTCAGATTTCGATGAACGAATTTTTCTTTTGTATTATATAATACTGTCTACTTAAAGAAATTTTGTACTATAAAATCTTATAATTTGCGTATCGTATATTCAAATTGTTATATACATACGTTCTATATATTGATTGTAAGAGTTTTGACATAATATATTTAAAGTGTAATATGTTCTATTAGACAATTTCTCGACGTATTGTGTGATACACAACACAAAACAAGGTTTCGTTGCCAATTTACAGTGATTATTCAAGTGTAACTAAGGAGTCTATTGAATATGGTTTCTTTAAATAAATTGATTCGTATAATTTTCATCCCAAACCATTATTAAACTTAATGAGCTTAAGAATACATAATATGCATTTTTACGGATTCTCTTATTTAAAACCGACAACTCAAAACCGACAATCCCCATACCTGTAATGAAACGAACAACTCGCAGCCAATAAGGGCGCTATGGCGATAAGGTTACTCAATAAACTTCAGCCTAACAGAATAATGTTGCAAGCACTAAATAATACAATTAAACGCGACTTTATACTCCGCTTACATTTCCAAACAAAATAAATACTACTAAATAATACGAGAATAGTGATCACGGGAACGCGAAAATCTCAGAATTACAGACGGTGTAGTAATTACAATGCTTAATGAAAAATATGACCAAAACTTGGTTAAAAATTATCTATTGACATGTGAGAAGACCATGACCGCAGTTAGTTTTTTTTGGAATTTTTCTGTATCATATTACGAGAAAATCATGAGTTGAAGGCAACAATTTGGGAGGCAAGATGTTAAAAACTATTTAGGATGCTCAATGTCGCATTGGAAAAGAATTAAACGTTTTTTAATAACTGATATCTACAACGAAACTTTGATCGATGAGTACCCTGGGAAAATCAAATTTTCTTTAAACAAAAGTATAAATATAGTTAAGTAACTATCCAGTTTCTTGAAAAACTTAGTAAATAATTTTTCGGAGTGATCAGGTTATTTAATTTTGTTTACCAATTAACAGTTATTACAATCTGTCGTAAATCGATAGTTTTGATCAATTTATATACGACAGAAGAATAAATAATACGAAATTAATAGAGTTAAGTTTTCCGATCAAATCATGCGATATTCAAAATTGTCGGTTTTAAATGAAGGAATCTGTAAAAATACAAATTATATATTCTTAAGCTCATTAAGTTTAATAATGGTTTGAAAAGAAAATTATACGAACCAATATATTTAAGGAAACCGTATTCAATAGACTCGTTAGTTTCACTTCAATAATCACTTTAAATTGGCAGCGAAACTTTGTATTATGTTCACACAATACTTCGAGAAATTGTGTAATAAAACATATTCCAATTTAAATATTATTTAATGGCTACAGAAAAAATTATGGTTAGTACTTTCTTCAAATATAATTAAAAGAGTTATAAATCACATTGTATTAAAATTCAAGTTTCCAACTATAATGAAAAAATAAATTGAAATTATGAAGAAATTTTGTGCAAATATTACAATGTATGACGAGAGCAAATTCCTAATAAAATGTTGGTACATCTTAAAAAAATAGTGGTTCAAATAATATTCACTTTTTTTCTGAACTCCCAACGATATCATAAATGGAAGCCAAACTAATAAAAGTTTCTGTACAAAATTCACTAAACGATGTTGTCTTACTCCCATCCGGTGGACAATTTGCGATACTGCCCAACATTTTCACCATAACACAATGCGTGCGTGCGCCGTGTCCATATTCGATCAGATATTAGCAAGGAGCCACCACGGTCTTCCGTGCCATGGCACGATAAACCCCAAAGAAATAAAATCTTTTCTTATTGAACAGCACGCTACCATATGCCGTATGGCCGGATACACGACAATAGAGCCGGCACTGGTCGAGAATATCTTGCTGAGATTCTTCAATTTATCGGTTAACGAGATAAGGTTAGGGTAAAAGTTTAAGATAGATTGGTATTTAACTCATTTTATATATTCAATAAATCTTTTTATTAACCTTATATAGTTCAAGTTTATTGAACATCTAAATATATTTATATATTTTAGCGTATTGATTACAACTGATTACGATTCTGTGTCGAATATTGAAGTGAATACCTAACCACATATATTTACACGATTTAAAGATTGGTAATACGTTTTCCCACACAAATTAATACTTGTCTATATCAGTCCATTAGTAGATATCATTGTCCGGCCTAGACACAAAATTGAGGTCAGACTGCGAGTGATCCACAATTAAATACAAGGAGTAAATATACGTGTTCCTGATCTAAAATATGATCTTCGCGTTGTATTAGTAAGTGTTGTCGGAACAACGGCTATATTCAATATTTAGGGCCTATGTTTTTTACTAAATTAGCTTTTCCCGCTCCTCCGTGCGAGTGGAAGTTGCGGTGTTCACAACTTCCACTATTGTGTGCTTGTGTGTGTGTGTGCATGTGTTTGTGTGTGTGTGTGTGTGCGCACGCGTGTTTTTGTATTACACATATTTAATCCGCATACTCTTTAGTGATAAAACATATGTATTATATATTTTTAATGAATTATAGAATTGAAATTGTTGTATTTTATATATAAATTGAAAATTGAAATTGTATATATATATACATAAATATTACATAATATTAATTTTTTTTAGTATTTTTTGCTGTTTAAATATCGTAATTTTTCTTAGTTCCCTAAATACTGGAATTGTGACTCAACCAAGTGGTTGTGAGTTCTCACAAGTTTATCCTATTTTATAACTTCTAGTTGAAATGTAATAAGTAACCCTTGGATTCAGAAAATTTGGTATAGTGAAGAATTGGAAAATATTTTATATGCAATTTTTACATTTATTTAATTCTATTATATGTAACATATGACGACATGTGTTCTTACTTAACAACGGTTTTATGACAAATAAAACGAGCCAAATACAAATGTAGCACGCGCATCGAGCTTTGCGTTTCTCGTCTGAAGTGAAATTTACTTTTAACTTTTAAACATTTAAATCATCGCCTTAGTATTCTTATAATCTTTCGCGAGTATCTCGGGAATATCACTGCTGTTTTGTTCTGCATTGAAAGTGTCAATTAAAGATTTATCTCCGTTTCCGGGTTCCGTAGCCATACTATGAACCCTCATAATCTCAGTTCATTTTTATCACCGTCTATTAGTGCTATACTCATATAGCTGAAGTTTGGTATGGTTATACCTCTTTGTTACATATATATAGTTAGGAAATAAAATTTTAAAAAAATTTGTAAGGCATCATCCCTGTAAATAGATTAGAATTGATTTTTTTGGCTCACTCCATTGTGTATTGTTGGACAGCTCTTTCAAAAATATTGGAAATACATTTGAAAACCTTTTCGATCCAGGGATTAGGTTACGAAATATTAAGCTAAAAAAATCAGTTTTGTTAGAAATAAGTGTTCCCCGCCTATACCAGCTAAACCGATATTTCTTTAATACCTTAAAGAAAATTCACAATAACAGTACATAAAATGAAATCGAAATGAATATTATCGTGAGTAAATAAGTTCTACTAGTTTACGAGCAATAGTCAAAAAACTCATGACATGTAGTTGGGTTTGTAAAAAATTCATTGCAGGTCCATGCAAGTTACTTAAATTAACTGAAAATATAATTTTCGTGTTTTAAAATGCATATTTAATAAATCTGTGAAAGATATATTAGGCGATATCTATATATATATGTTTGGTGTAAAGTCATATTATTTTACTCGTAATGTGCATCATTTTTTACGCCAGTGAATCATGTTGTGGGCGCTACAATGACGTTGTAAACAATTAATATTAGTAAGTAATTAAATAGAAATACTATGTGCCTTTAAATTGTTATAAATTCCTAAATATATACAGCATTTTTGTGGTACGAGTTCCACTCGCAATGGATAGATTTTAATATGATAAATAAACAGGCGGCTATGAATTTCCGCAAAAGTACTTGTTTTCGAACCAGTTCATTGAATCAGATATCCAATAGTCTGTACTTTAATTCAATACATCTAATATAGATTTTCAAATGGGACAAAGAGATGAAAGTATATTTGTTACTCCATAACTTCTTAATTTATGCATTTTAACGTAAAAGTATATTTTAGGCTGGTTTTATACAAAGGTTTTTTTCTAAATATGGAAAATTTCCCGGGGGATAGCATATATAAATTATGATATTCATTATGTCCTGCTTGGTTATGTAATATTATCTTTAAGAAAAATTGTGCAAGTTAAATTTTAACATTTCGCGTTCCCCAAATTCCTAAAACCTAACCTGGTTGTCTTATCACAGCATACAACGGTTTCTCCCTTTCGTAACTCGACCGCAATATTATTTTTTATCGCCAACACATTTTTAAATATTTAAAACCTTTAAATAAATTGTAGCCTGGATTGACACATAGGTTACTTTATTGTAACACGAAGTCACAAACAGAAGCCAGTTCACATGGAAATAATTTCAAAATTGCTACGTTATTGCCTTGATATCGTTAAATATTTAAGAATCGAATATAAAACCAGATCGTAAACTAAACTAAGTAGCAACCAATTCAGTGTTTATATATTTATATAACTGATGATTTATGTCCGTCGTAACGATACAAACGTTGGTACAAATCCAAATCGTGGCAGCAAATCATACATGGTTCGCATAAAAAAAATCAAAGTACACAAGTTTTATGTTTTATTACAGTAATATTTAGCCTCATTTTATAGTACAATAAAACCTATATCCGAGAACTTCTCATTTTAACATTGATCACATAAAAACATATAAAATAAATATCATTTAAGCATGTAAAATAAGTGTAATAACTAATCTAGTTATAGTAATATTAAATTTATATTAACGAACATGTTAATAGGTATTATAGAAGTTAAATGAATTTTAAAAACATATTTTAAAATAAAAATCCAAATAAATCGATATTCTCTCGACGAAAGCAATTATTTAAAATAACATCTGTCGTAGTAAACTGGATGAAAAGCGAGATCGGAGGAGCTCTTAGGGACTAAGTCATTTGATGGGGCTTAACGGTCAATATTTCCGAACTGCAAGTTCGCAAAAGATTAAGCATAATTTATTCTAAAACTTGATTTCAGTAGACGCCCCTAAATTGTTTAGCGACTCAAAGAGATGCGATGCCGCCGAGCAACTAAAGAATTTCGATTACAAGGCGTTCCGCCCGTCCTACTCCGTTGCCAATCCGGATATCAATGTCGATAATACTAGTCGTGCTCCTTGATTACATCTTGTGGCAGTCAGGCCTTCTCCGTTTTTATATTTTAGAGTGTAGTTTTTGTCGTTTCATCGCAATGGTTCGTCACGCCTACACTTCATTAGTTTCTTGGTCTCGGACTAAATGTTGATGTATTTGCGCACAGTGAGCACAATGGTATAACAAATAGAAAAAAATGTTATGATAAGGAATTTGCCAACGAAAATATATGCGAAAAGATTTAAAAAATAGAATAAGAAATAAGACGAAAGAAATTAAAGTGGAGTGGAATAAAACTAGATTAAAACCATAAAGGACTAGTTTGAGTTGTAGGCCAAGGGTTTTGTAGCTTATTTAACTTAAGTGAATGTTAGTAGTGCTTGTTATATTAACCAGTGGCACTTACTTTATAGACAAATAATTATTTGACGTAAAACTAAGCCTTTCTAAGTATTAGAGAGGGGTCATTTTTAGAGAGATGTACGAAAAGATGTCATATTTTGAAAGCTTACGCCTGCAAGGCTGATGCTGGTAGAGCAATAAAGATCAGTCAATTTACTAGAACTGCAATTTGTAACAAAATAATTTTATCTACTTTTATATAATGAGAAATTTAAAAGACATCATGCTTAATAGCATATATTTGATAGAAAAATATACCTTCTATGCAGAAATAAACTTTTCCTTATATTCCATCGACGTCACTTTCAGAAAAAGAAACGTGAACAGTAGTAATATTCTAAACGTTTGTATTTTCGAAACTACTTATATCACTTTAATCTCATAAATTAAAACTGTTTAGTGAAATAAGTTTTTACTTTTCACTTTTATTTAATGAGATAAATTTAATGAATTCAATACTCAGTAGCAGATTCACACGAAAACAATACTTTTAAGACAGATTTTAGCCCTTAAATATTTCTTTGTCATTGAAGGAAGCAAGCACAATTAAATAAGTGTTATCTTTATTATGTGATTATGTAACTTGTTGGTGGAAAAATCTTGTAGATAAGACGTTGCAATTTTTTTTCCATTTCGTAAATTCAAAATTAAATTCGTAAATTCAAGAAGTATTGCTACTTCATATAAAAATTTAATTTCAAATAATCTTATGTTCGAAATAAAATAGTTATTATATTAGTCTTATATTAATAAATATCGTATATATATATATATATATATATATATATATATATATATATATATATATATATATATATATATATATATATGTATGTATATATTATATATATTAATAATTTCAAACCCTTTTTGTATTTGTTTTTATACCTTTGATAAAACAAACACAAAACGAAGTAAGCTTTTTTAATTCCACCCATTGACAACCACTCGACAGATATCCGAATTAAGCGTGGCGTCGCAAACAAACAAACGCCCCTTCATTAAACGACTGCAAACAATAATATATTTTTATTTCAATTTAAAACAAAAAAAAGGGAAACCATAACCGGAGTACGCTTTCAAATGACATCGAAACTCGTATTCACTTCGCAAATCAATCGCTGGAAATTCTTTGAAATCCTTTCGCCGCCGGTCAAAGCCAAGGGCGGGCGGGACTAATAGGCCGATGTATTTAGGTAAAAAATACATGGAATGAAGGGTTCGGTCGGAGGGACGAGCTCTCATATCACGCCGATTTGCAGCGTCACGTAGGTTTACAAATTGTGCCGTCATACGCCGACGTCACGGCAGATAAGTGCGCGTGTAAGTATGTTTTTCATCATCATCCTACTTTGTCGGTCGGAGCGCGAATTTGCTTGCGGGGTTTAGTTTTATTACAATTTTCGATTTAGCGACGGAAACTGTCCACGATACGCTTCGTCATTATAATTTCGCGTCAACTTTTTTTTTATATAGAGCGAGCGAGCTATTTAAACTTGGAAGTTGGGTCTGACCGGGAAGTGCGGTTGTGGGCGCCATGTCTCTTTTATTGAAGGTTATAATTTAGTACGTACTTAAAAACCATATTGTTTTCGTTTTTAATTGTTGCTTACTTTCTTATTATTTAAAGGAACGTAAGCGATGAATTGAATTAAAACTAACGGCGTTCGTGGGGAATTCCATTTAAAAAATATCTGTAATTTCCAAATATAAAGTTGCAATATGTTGGTTTAAGGTGTTAAATGAGATTGTATTAGCACGACCTTTATACTAAGCCAAATCAATAATGAATCACTTGCCGATACCAGTAAGGATTTGTATTATTTAATTTTTATGGCAATTGGTTTTAAGAATTTTATATATTTTTATTATTTTATAATTGGTCATAATTTTAATTAGTAATCAATATCACCCATCATCACCACATTACTAGTCACAGCCACCAAACCAGAACTTTATGATCATCACTGTGCTATTAATCAATCTACCAGATCACAGGTTTAACTCGACGAAATAGCTTTTTATTACAGTTTTTCAAAATACATGCATTCAAAAATATGTAGTTACATTTGTGTCAAACAATTTGAAAGAGATTCGATTTTATAGACTTTTAAAGAGCAGTCGGTCAAGGTCCAAATAGACAAGTGGAGAATGCATGTATTTTAGTTGAAGAATCGTTATTAATCTAGCCTTTATTATTATTATTATTTTATAGGCGGTCTTAAGGAATACTCACGGTATATTTGTATTACTATTAAAAAAAACTAGAAAATTCTCAGTTCTCCAATAAAATACCTTATAATTTCTTATGTCCATCCATCTATCATCTGTCACAGCCTTACCAATTCTATAGTTTTAGACCTACATACATGACATTTTGAAAGAATCCTTCATATGAAGGTGTCATTTAATATATAGCACAATATTAATAAAACTTTAACACACCTACCTCTATGTGGGAAGTATGTTAAAGTTTTTTTTACGAATTATGCCATTTTTATTTTCAATCCTCATTTGTAAAATATTAACCTTCAAAACGATGTAAAAATGGACCTCTAATTTATCAATGGATTCGAATATTGAAATAAATATGTTTTGGTTAATTTACGTGTCTACTGTTACCATACTAAACTTCAATAAAATGTGCGGTAAATTTTGCGTGATTAAATAACAAATTAACACATAAACTGACAGAAACCCTAAAAGCAGGTTTTCTGAGTTCTGCTATCATTCAATACGCTAAATCAATCACTATTTTCAATATATTTTCCTTGTACGGAATTCACTCTGTAACAATTTTATTCTACGTAAATAATTACTATTTTCTATTAAAGAAATATACGCCCACTAAGCGACTTTTATACATTTCGATCTGGACGGAGTCAAGTAACTGAGGGAGATAACCAGGAGAGAACCACTTCTGAGTACTCCCATCCGTCCGTCTGTCACAGACGATTTTCATGGAATCTATCTTTCCTAAAATTTAGCGCAGAGAGGAAGCATGGTAGGTCAATCATAGATGTGAAGTATTAAAAGTTCAGTTTTGATTCTGTAGGTTAATTGGGACCCAAACAAAATTTCTTTTAACGTTATCGTGGAGGTTAGAAAATGAAAACTTGTTGGATACAAAAATTCTACAATTCATATGATGTATTTATTTATGAATTTTCTTATTAAATTTTTCTGGAAAATATTTAAAAATTATTGTCTCCTAACCTCATCATAACAGAATCTGAAAGCACTCGTGAATATTGAGACTTGTGAACATCGCGAACATTAGGTGTGGAGTGAATGAACATTTTCTATCGCGTTTAAATGTTATAAACAATTTACCTATTTCCTTATAACTGCTGAACCATTGATTTGGTTAAAAAAACATTTGACAAAAAATATTCCTCACAACGTGAGGAACGACTTTTGTATTTACACCTTTTCCAAAAAATGTTATTTGACTGGACTCCTCCCTCGGCTCTACGCATGTGCGACGTGATATGGTTTTGGTGCGATCGGCGCCGCGCAACACTAAATGGGTGCCTTTTAATTACATAGTCGGAGAGCCATAGTGTAATTTGAATCAGCCCCGCGATGAAATAGGAATCTAATTTTGCAAATACAACTTGTATTAGATTTATTTTTTATCATATATTCTTTGTCCAAACCGAGATGTTCACTTTGCTTATTGCTTCACCAATAAAAGCTTGGATTCTAATAGCATTGACACTATTTTAATTAACAAAACATTTAAAAATTGTTTATTACTCAACGGGTATACAGTTTTTATATTGAAATCATAACAAACCTGTGAGCAGTCAAAATATATGACAAAGGAAATATTATATCTTAATGAAATGTATTATTTAGCGTTTTTCCATTTATTTCGTTACGTTCAGTCTTGGAACTTTATATTTCATATTCGAATACCCAAGAAAACTTATACATTCATATATGCCCAAAAAAACTTGTACATTCGTCGCAAACGTCCGCAAAGAAGAATCAATAATAAGAAATCCGAGCATGTCAACCGACAAAAAGCGCGACGAGAGAGTCCTTAGAGATGGCTAAAATTTGTGTACGCGGGCGGGGATCAGCGTCGCAAACACACTCACATGCGGTGATGTTACGGTCGCGCGTCTACACCAAGCACGACTATCGCTTGAGGGCGAAATAAATTTGCGCTAAAGGAAAAGAAACAATGGGTTGTTGAAAAATGTCTGACTAAAATGTTCTCAAAGAGATTAAATTCAAAGCCAATATAAGGCAGTGCTTTCGTCAAATTGTACAATATCCGTTTTGCAGATTATAGGACAGCTTACATTTTGTATTGTACCTACTAAATGAACTTACAGATCGGAAATGAAATATTTTAATATGCACATTGCATAGAGCGGTGTAAGTAAGGCGGTTCCTTCTTGAATATTAATGACAAATATATCGTCAAGCGTGTGTGGTTTTCTGAGTGATTTATTAAAATCATTGAATATTTCTGATATATCTGTAACCTGGGTTTTTTTAACTATTTTAATAGATTTTTATAAGACACAATCTTTAATTGAAAAATGATCAAACTTCAAAAAAACCTCATTATAAAAAATTGTTTCCAAAGCTCGCTTACAACTTTTACAGAATTATGCCCTATGTTGGCGTATAGATATGTCTCGAATAAATTGATTCTAAGATTATTTCTGTTATGCATAAACGCTAGTCAATTACCGTACTTTATTACACCTTAATATTTGCTATTCGTTCTAAATTTGTCTAATATTTTTCGGTATTCGTAGTTGGCAGATTTTTGATGAATTCATAGTTGGTTAACCATAAATATTCCTTCTTAGGAATAAACTGAAATTTTTTGGATTAATTTATAATTGTAAATTAAAATGAATATCTTCTATAACGTTAAGATTATAAAGTATTTATTATGCGTTGACTCATTCATCCCCTAAAATAAGTTTCGTCCTATCAAAAACGATTTTTGGTTTCATTGGATACATATCTTTCTAAGCATTTTTACCCTTACTAAGGGTTAAAATGCTTAGAAAACGTGGAATTGGTCGCTGAAGATATGTCGGCAATAATATTATTTCTGTTGGTTTTGTTACCATAAAATTTACGCAGCGAGTAAAGTTGATTGGTTACCCGGCTGCGCCTTGTGGAAACTTCAGAATGCCAATAATTTGTTTGTTGCTCGCTTTTGTTCTCCAAATCGTCTGTCCCATTTTGATAGCAGTACAACCGGTTACACGCATTATAAACGTATGTAAATAACTTTTTGATTCCTTAGCTTTTGCTTTTGTTGTTATCATCAGGCAAAATTATTTTTGAAAAATAATTTAAAACGTCCATCTTAGTAACATTTTAATAATCATATTACTTATTTCAGAATAAAGAAAATATATTAACATTAATCGTTATTGACAATTTTTGTAACTTTATATTGGAAGTTACAAACACATTTTAATACTTCACTCTATATTTGAAAAGAAAATAACCATTTTTAAAGGAACAATTAAAATTCCCCCCCGATAAGCTGACGGAAAATATTTGTTACTCTCTTACATACTTTATTTCTGTAATGAAGACAGAAAAGCGGCTAAGTATGTGTCAAACTTGCACACGAATTGTTCCGTAGCACAAAACAATACGAAACTTATAAATTTATGTTTCTCAAAGAGACAGTGAAAAACATAGTTATTGTTGCAATCGATACCAAAGATATACTGTATCTCAAAATTACACAACATATCTCATTCAAACAAATTTTCTTTCAAAGTTTGTTTTAATTATATTACCTTAATTTTTTTTCAGAAATTTACACACGTTAGTGGAAAATTTAAAAGGTGTAGCGCACTTTTTAAAATTTTAGAAGCGCATGTCTTACTAACTATCGACTTAAGAAGTGATTTTAGAACTTTCTTTATAATTTTTGGAGATCTATCACATGCCTATGTGTGCTTATTTTTTACATTTGTCAGTTATATATATATATATATATATATATATATATGTATATGTATATATATATATATACATATATATATATATATATATATATATATATATATATATATATATATATATATATATATATATATGTATAGCATGTTACCACTAGTATTGTTTTTTCCATAATTCTTCTATTTCATTGTATGTGCGGTACAAAAAAAAATAGGAAGAAATGTTTTAAAAAATACGATAAATATCGGCTTTTTTTTAGTACTAAGCACTTATTTTCAAAATCTGCAAAAAAATATGTTATATAATAGAAGTCATAAAAGTTTCTTCAATAATTATGATAAACTGACTAAGTAATTAAAAAAACTATAACTTTTAATGTCGTTATAACCCTATCTACACCTTTTCTCACGTTTTTCGGAATGTGCCTTACTAAATTACACAACATATATTTATTTTGTTAAAACCGATGAAAGTCGTTAACGAGATAGGAATAATTTTTTTTAAATATATTCAAACGATGATGTTTGGCTGATTGACATTTGAGGAAAACTATCTGTATTTGAACACAAATTAAATTGTCAAAAATTACCGCATGAACGCGGAGTGGCATTAGCTCTTTCAATCTGGCTACGCCGTAAGCAAATTTCCTGGTAATTTCTATTCCCCAACAATCTCCCACATTAATTCTCCGACGCTAATTACTAAATGCTACGTAGTTATTAGCCGTCGTTTTCTTCTCTATAATAATAATCAGAACTCTTGTATTTAAAGCCAAACCTACGTCGTAGCGGCATTATAATATTTGCACAGGTCTACAGCGCTTAATTATGTATGTTGCCAACATGTTGAATACTGTTGTAAGTAAACTTGCCAAGTTTACTTATCAATATAAATTATCTTGTTTATTAAATGTGAACGGTGATAAATTCAACGTATTTGAAATTTATGGTTTATGTGGCAATGGATTCAAAGGCATTAAATTTTATATCGACTTAGCGTAGACGTGGGCGTCTTCTGATTCAAAATTAAGTTACTGGCATTTACAATTCATTAGCTTATTTAATTTCATGATTTATTACGTAGATAAGAAGAAGCATGCGAGTATGAAAAAAAAATTATAATTAGCAGTAAAATTGTTGCATTGCAATTTCTATTGATAAAGCAATGAAGCGCAATATCATTAAAATATATTTTTTTATTTTTTTGTGAAAATGAACAAGCGTTGAAATACGTAGTCCACACCGAGATACTAGATACGAAGTATAGCACAATGATTTTAATTTTTTTAGTCTGCGTACTTTAATATTCTCGCCATTCATTAAATACTTTTAGTAACAACTGGCTGTGTCCGTCATTTCACAAGGGCAGATCACTGAAAAATATACTGATGTCGTTTTTTGTAAGTACACTTCCACTTTTATTTCACCAATGCATGTATGTCTAGGTAAAAGATTTCAATGTGAGTTTTAAATAGTAGACGCAGGTCCATCTTTTGTTGTACGCAGGTAGATTATTTATTTGTATAATTACTGCGTCAAGTAGTTGGGCACTTTTTCGTCCTACTAATGTAAATAAATTTTTCAAATAACTAATTTCCCTTATCTTCCGATTAAGTAGCCTGATTATATTGAAATAAAAAATAAATTTTACTACAAATCAACCTCTATACAAAAAGGCCAAATTTCCAAAATAAACATATTAACTCATAATACTATTATTTTCATTATGTAAATATATTGCCTAACATAACTTCTAAATCCGTAAAATTACCATGAATTTCTTAAAAAAATATGAAGTTTAGTTTTTTGTAATTTTTCTATTGCGCTTTTTTCGCATCGCTATATTTTTCTCTTAAAGATTAAATTAACTAGGGAAATATTTTTCTTAATTTAGATTTTGGCAGTGGGGCTGTAGGTTAGGGAAAATATTTTTGGGCTAATTTCAACAATTTCTCGCCAAGCGTCACGCTTGGATGATTTTATAAAACTTTGTTTTTCGTTTGGAGTTGTAGAATTCTGAAAAATCACTTATAAACGCATAGACACAATAAACATGGACAAGTTCATTCAGATTGCGGCATTTATTTTAAATAATCGATTTATCTCTTTCAATTACCGACGGAAATAATATAAATTATGTTTTTGTTTATTTGTAAAACTCAGAGACTTATTAATAAAATATATTGCAAATCTTACATTTTATTTCAATTAATGAAAAATCCATCGATCCATTAACCCATCATCAATACTGTGAAAACGTTTTGTACGAATATGGTAAGGACGACGTTATGGTAATTTTCCTGCAATTTATACACAGTTTTCTACAAATACATATTTGCGTAATTTTAGGTTTAGTGGTTCCAGAGACAATATATAGAAAATATACTCCATATTTTCTATATATTCGTTATATATCTCTACATATAATAACTGAATTATGAAAAGAAATATTGTTAAGTCTCGTATATGAGGCCATACTCTTATGTATTCAATAGCGATAATATAAAAAAATATTTTCTTTTTACTTAGTTTTCGTCCAAATGTCTATGTAAGTATTTTTGGGTGTTATTTGTTGAATATTGTGCGATACACAAAATTTCAATTTTCAAAATCTTCATTTCACTTGTTATGAGCTGGTAAATTTATTTAAAGCAGGACGAGGCTTAAAAAACTCTTTAGTTAACTAATAGGTCAAATTTGTACTCGATAATACCATTGCATACCTTTAAAAGTGGATACTGTAACATGTCAACGAAATAACCCAACAATTAGAGTAATATCTAAATCCAATATAAAAATTGTTCTGCCAATATCTTACCTATCCCTATTTATTGCAAATTTTATTTTTGTCTTCATATTATCGGCAAAAAAAATCCCACTCGAGATTGGGCATTAAATATTATCGTGTTCTGTACTTCATTAAAATATTGAGTCTAAATATGAATCTCTCAATTTATTAGCCATTAACGAAGAATAGAAAAAAATGTTGAACTTTAAATTTTAACGAAAGAAAATATTTCGTTCCAAAGAAATAAGAAACAAGTAGTTAGTATGCAGTTTTCCCTAAAACGTCATTATAAAATGAAGTACGTGAAATAATATTTGTTCCCACCGCGATTAGTTCATAGATAAAATTTTACCTCAAATAGAGTGGAGACCAAAAATGACGTTTAGTATTCACTAAAACAAGATACAATGTCTGTATGTCAACATAGAGTGGTGAAATGACTATTTTAGCGTTTGGATTTCCTCTAACGTTTTGATAATGGTTTGTTATTTCAAATCTCAGACAATGTTGATAAATTGTGAAAGCACTCATTTATGTAGTCGGCTCCGCCGGCCTTCGCTTAATTAAGCTAACATTCATTAAGCTTAACGATTCTCGATCAGCCTTGTTTATTCATGAGATAAGACAGCCAACTTCTTGCTATTAACGGCAATAATGGCCGGTGTCCATATGATCGGGACAGATTAGTTTAGTTTCTAGAAATCCATTATGTACACTTAAATGAAAGTAGCAGGATGACTATATGAAATGACATTCATTATCCACTTGTCTCCCGATGAATACGCTGTGTTTGTATCAGAATTAGACTGTATTGGGGACTGTTATTAATCATGTTAGTAAATCTTACAAATACAAATATTTCATTGCATTCGCAATAATGATATATCAATATCATAGTAGTAAATTATAATTTAAATATTTAATTAATTATTAAACGTTTGACGAATTCAGTTACATCAGGAAAACATTTTTGTATTTTTCAAAATTTTACTTTGGTTGGAGTAACATTATTAACTATAAAAATTTGTGCTATTTTGGTTATTGTGGATAACAAATATTAATGTTTTTGCTCAATTATTATGTGATTTTGATTAATGGAACAACGAAGTTGTTTTTACTATTGGTCTCTAACTTAATTATCTTAATGCAAAATTTCTTGAACAACAGCTCTTATAGAACGTAAATTGAGGAAAATTGTATAATGGAAATCATTCAATTTCCATCTTAGTTTGACAATTAGCTAATTTGATTGTTAATTTGTATTGCATAACATATGGAAAAGTGCAGAAATATTGGAATAAAGTTTAATGGTTTATTTTTCTCCATAACATGGTTAAAGGATTTACTCTCCTAGAATTCCCAGTCCTGTAGCAAATCAAACCTAACTCTTTATATTTTTAATTTATCTATATTAATATTGTAAAAATATATAATATTAATACGTAAAAGGCAGACTATTTCTTAATTTTTATTAATATGTTACAAATTGATTTTAACAACATATTGTTTTAGTATTGAAATGCCTATATAAGAAAAAAAAATACACCTAAACATTTCTTTTAAATTAGAGCATATTTAAATATTTTCACTTAAACTCTGGTTTCTATAGTAAATAATAAATAGAAAACTAGATTTAATAACATTTGTTACATTTTTGACCGTGAATGAATGATTAGGTGGCCAAAGCAAGAATATAAATATGATATAACGATAACAATTTTAGTTAAAGCTGCTCTAATATAAGTTAACGAGATGAGTATGTTACACCGTGACAGTCTGCATTAACTTTGAACTTCATATTTGTACATTAGCTGTAATTATTAGTATCTAACTCTAATTGTGAAAACAACATATTTTGTTTAACACTGTGATCCTCAGCGTAATCCTCAGGGAGTGTTGTCGTCGGCGTGAAGCTCGTTCGTGCCGACGTTTACAGGAGGGAGTCGCTCTATAAAGCAAATTAGATTTAAAAATTAATTAGAAGCTAAATTATATATTTAGTTACTAACAATGTTAAAAAAGTTATATATAAATATTCAAATATTGTTTATTCTATTATTTTCATGCCATTCAAGGAGGTTGACGCTACATAAGTCATTCATTGTGATTCGAAGCAGGCAGTATTTTTATATTAATATTCATTGTCGGTGATGTTATTTTTTTAGGAAATATGTAAATATTCTATTTTTATATGCTCAAATCTATAAAAAAATTGGTGGGACTACGCTTAAATACTATAATATCTTAATTTAATTTGACTTGACTGTTGAGCATTTAAGCTGAGAAACCAACAAGTTTTCTCCAATGCTAAATCTAATTTGCATCTAATAATAAATCTGTAATTATGTAAAGTAAAAGAAGAAGGAAAAACAATTGTTGATTACCCTTATCTGTAATGTCCTTTGAAAACATCTCTAATTTATTTAATAATTTAACATTTTTTGCAGTTTTACCATATACCCTAATACATTAAGCAATAGTTTTGACAAGTAAAATAATAATAAAATTTTCCAATACCACTTTTCGTGTTCATATTTTAAATACTGACACTCTATTTTTTATTTACATACTGTATATTTGCATGTTAACGAAATGTTTACTTGTGTTAAATTTTTAACGTAAGATGTGACTATTTATAGCACTGGTAGGGATAATCTTGTTGAGACAATTTGGAAACTGGAACATTTTTTTGGAGTACAAATTAAGAACTCGACAATTTTTTTTAGTTCGATAGATTAATGGTATCCTTGTTAAATAATATTTATGTGGGTCCTATAAATACAATTTGTCACAATTTTACGTAGAATAATTATGACAAATTATAATGTAAAGGACATACTTAAAAATATGGAAAAACTACTGAAAAATATGTTCTTAGAAACATACTTAAAAGTTACAGAAAAATTGGCATGAATATTCTAGTTCTTAAATATAAGAAATATGCGACATATTTTTATGCCTGTGAAAGATGTGTTAAGTATTTACGTTGTGAAAAATCAATATTTGCAAATTGTTCAATAAGAATATTGTGAACCCTCCTAATGTAAATTCAACTGGTATTTGATAGTTGTTTTATCTATGCCATTTTTATTTTTTCACACTTAGCCGAATATTTCGAAAGTTTCCAAGACTCCTCACGTTACAAAAGCAAGTTTCCAAATCCATTCAGAATGAAACTTTAAGTTACTTGAGCGAATGTCAAACCGATTGACCTGGTAATTGTAAGTAGTTCGTGCACTTTCTTGAATTTTTCGACGATGGAGTAATTCGTACTTTTTATTAACGAAGGTATTTTAAGAAGGAAGTTGGCATTTTAAATAATATTTCAAATATGTTTCGGTTTGAAAAGTACATTGGACTACGTTTTAATTTTTTAAATGATTTTTATTTAGTGAACGACATAGGAAACATTTTGAATATTGAAATTCTTTTGTTGTCAGTCCAGGGTTAATTGTAAAATAATACGTTTGTGGTAAAATAGGTAAATATATATTAGAAACTAGCAGTTCAAAAGAAATTTTAAGAAAAGAATACGTGATATTTCAAATCGTAAGTTAAAATATATACTTTTGGGAAATGTAATTTTATTAAAATTACTTTAATAAAAATAAAATTTCACATAATAATGCATTAACTTTCCTTTTCAGAAATCGCAAATAATTCAAAGTAAAAAGAATATTTTTTTTGATGAGGAAAAATTCAATGAATTTTTCTTTGAGATAAATATTTTTTGTATTGCAACATCTTCAGGCGGTCTATTAGCAAAGATCTGAAGATACCGAGCCCAGTCTGAAGATGTTGTAATACAACGAAACCTACGTCGTGGTAAAGAACTTAAAAAAAGTAGAAATAATACTACATCACGTAGTTTCATTTAATTGTGAATACTGAATTTCTTCAACATTAACGCAAAATATATTCAATATATGAAAGTTATATACAAATATTTTATTATCATAAACAGTTGGTAAATATTTTACTTTTTCCTTTAACAAAAAAAAATAATTGTTTCAAATAAAATTTCAATCTATGTAAAACATTAGATAAGGCGTTCCTATACATTTTATCCATGTTCAGTCATTTAGTCAAAAATATTGAAAACTGGTTAAATTTTCTTAACTTGTTTTATCTCAAGTACATGAGAAAGTTTTGTTTACATTTTGCACAACTCTAACCGGTTTCAATTATAACAACAGTATTGACGCTCATCACACATCCTGAGATAAACTGATCAACGTGATTAATAAATCGTACCTATATCAGTTTTTCTCTGAAAGAATGTTCTGACCTTTAGAAGCAAATTGCTATAAAATTTCAAAATCCTTTATTTTTTAAACCGGTTCCGTTCTCTGTCGTCAGACTTTATAAAATTCCCAACAATATAAACTTTACCTTTCAGAATATCTGAAATTATCTTTACACAAAATATTCACGTTTTAAATGGAACTCTATGATCGTGGTAGAGTTGTAGGAAAAAAATAATTCGTTCAAATATTTACCAGTTCTAAGCTATAGCTAAAAATTCGATTATGTTTAAACGATACTTTTCGGTATCGATTTTTTTCGCGGCAAAGGACAAACTCTATCGGCCGTGATATGGCAACTTTACATAATTTAATTCTAACTAGCAGGAAGTATTGGATCGTTGTTTAAATGGAGAGGCGCCGCCGGTAGGCTCGGGACCTCGAGTGGACGTTCCCGAGAAGACAATCCTGCTCGAGACGGCAGTTGTCGTAGCGCTGCTCCGACTACACTTCAACGACTATTTCTTTTCAATAGTATCGGCTACTGGTCAGCGTAAATACGCTTTATTGAAAGAATACTCTCATTCATTTTCCTTTAGCATCAGCTGCGGGTTTCACGTGAAGTGTATTAAAGTATGTTGTATGTGGAAATAAATGAAAATAGTTTTCTTTTCCTTTCTTCATTTGCAAGTGGAGACGAGGCCATTTTATGCTTCTTGCGCTTGTTCGAACTAGCTGTGTTTTCCTTGATACCTATCTCTCGAGGCAACAAAAAGATATATTCTTAGATTTGGCAAACTCTCGTTATGAGATTCTCGTTATAAGTTGAAAAATTTATCACAAAAGTGATTTTATTAAAGTAAGACGATTAATCACTCTATTGAGCAACAACTGAGGAATTATAATGTGCTTATTGGTCTATTCATTATAAAAAAAATGAGTTGAATTGGATATATTCTCATTAAAACCGTGACTTATTTTAAAATACAAAAACAATTATATTTGGCATATTTTTGACCAATTTGTCAATTTAATAGTCAGGAAAAAAGGTTACTGCAATATTAGACTCTTATTTTTGAACCCATCCCTCAAAATGAACAATTAGAGCCCTTACAAAATGATTTGATTATCCGTTCGCCCATATGTCTGTCAAAACCCATTTCCTCAGAATGATTGAAATTTATATCGTTTATATCATTATCGGTATTAGGTTGAAATTTATATCGTATATTAAGGGCTATAGGCTCAGGTTTCTGTAAAAAATTCAAGCTTTATTTTTTACGTATGATATGGCCCTTTAAAGCGTATTTTATCCATAAGTTTACCAGTCTTTTTATCGGATTATCAAACTTATAGCGTTCTTTAGGTCAACCTATAACATTTAAAGTTAATAATGGGACGGATGAAGTGGGAGGAATGAAAAAGGCGTATTTTAAATCTTTCTGATTAATGTTCAAAAATCAATTATTTTTACTTCTATGTGCAATATATCTACGTTTTAAAAAATATTAAATGCTATATACCGTTATATATTTATAAATATAAAAATATGTACATGTATTGTGCCACTTCTTCCCGTGTTTGACAAATTTTGTTACGTCATAAATTATAATTTAAAGGTACACGCTGATAGGAACTGAATACTTTTTTGACAAATCTTAAAAATTTAGTGGTGTAATAATTTAATCCAAAATATGTACTCCTGTTTAGGCAAGAATAGAAAAACTTAATTGTAGAGTCAATTTTAATAATATTCGTTTTAATCTTTAAGAGTAATCGAATGTTCTAACTCGCTTATATTTTAATAATTTTTTGTAATATTTTCAATACTGGTTTTAATTGACTTATATTTTTATGCAATTTTATAAAAAATGGAAAATTAAAGAAGTGATTTCTCTCAAAATTCCTAAACTTTGGTATAAATTGATTAAAACAATTAAATAATAGAATGAATAAAGTATTTTCAACATAATATTAAAGATATATTTATCACATGTTATAATTAAAACATAGATTTCCCAAGAGGTTTTCATAACAGTGAAAATTTCTATGCTTATTTATTGTTTGTAATACAGATGCGTCGACAATATTATAGACTATTATTTACATCACTAAACAGTATGAGTATTTCAGAAAGTAAATTTTTTCTCAAGAAAAAGTTACAAAACTATGTAATACATTTTATATAATTACATAAAATTTATTACATAGTTCAAATAGTGATTTAAGTAAATTTTACTGTTATCCAATTGGATAACAGTGAAATGTAATCATATTACTATTTAAAACTCTAATGTTGAACGCGAGAATAATATGGTGAGATATAGATAGTTCAGCAATGCGAGATTGGATTTTTGGTCGATGGATTAGAGGTAACAGCAAGAACTGTAATAACATATCTATAACTGTAATAGATTTATGGTTTATATCTTACACGTAAACGCTAGTTTTATAATATGATATTTATATTTGCAATCGATCTTTGAATGACGGCTCACATGTAACGGCTATTTTTATAATGAAATAACTATTATAAGGATGGAGTTTCGGATAAAGGCTTTGGAAAAAAATATATTTTATTATCTTTATCTTTTAGTTCTGTATTCTTTACCATTAGGCTAATAGTGAGCAATGTTTGACACCAACATTTTACAATCTAAGTAAAAATAAAACCGTAACTACAATGAAAATATCGGAAGAGTCTGCCGTTACTTTGCATTATTTAACAATGTAAAACTGATTAAAAAATAAAATATTTATTTCTGCATTGATATCTAGTAAATGTGAATCATTACATCAATAAATAAAAATTATAGCCGTAGATTTATTGACTAAAAGCGATTAATTTCTTCCGGAGTTCGTCAGAGAATTGTAGATGATTGAGTTAGAGCTTCACGGCTGGACTCATTGATTAATACGATTAATGCCATTTTACACTTGGCAGTGATAAATTATCAACTCTTTTAATTAGTCATATGAAAGATTCAAAAGACTAATGGCATTTTCTTTTTACATCACCCTGGTTACAAAAATGATAAATATCCGAAAACCATTCACAGCGGCTAAGAAAAATGTCGGGATATAAAATTCAATATTCCGTAGGGGCTAGTCGGCAGAATACAATAATAGTAATTTTTTGGGGAGTAATGTTATAAGGAACAAAATTACTTAAATGTATGCCATCAAACGTATACCTTCCAGACATTGACGTAAGCTTGACCGCACGATAAAACAGCAGACCCGATATCAATTAGAACATGGTTGGGACTAAATCCCGGGCTCTCGTCTGTAGTTATAGCGTTTGCTAGATATATGGGATATTGTTTTCAATGGATGTTTGATAATAACGTTTTCTTTTGATTTTCTGGAGGTGTATTATATTTATACTTAAATATGATGAAGACTATTAAAAAAAGGTAAACTGGAAAACCGTTAATATAATAGTATAAAATACGCATGTTCAATTTAAATATGCATTAGTTAATTCAGCAGATAAACTCCGTGTAAAAGTAGAGAATTTCTAAATAACTTCAGATGCTAATGTGACTAGAAGTGTTGTGACCAATGTGGAAGTTATTAAGAGTAAAAACCAAAACACTTTTTAACTGAAGATCGAATGGAATATTTTAATTTAATAATGAAGATACTAATTTAATTTTTACAATATTCTTAAATAATTTTGAATTTAATTTTCTCATGAAGAGGTGAAAACTCCATACCTAAATCTTTCACATACGTCAAATTCTTGCAACTACAATGTTACGTTTTTAAAAACCATCACCCTATTAAACGTTGAAGCCAAGAATAAGGTTAAATTTAATATAAAGCCAGTGTACTTGAACTATTTCATACACTTGATTGTTTCTATTGAAGTTCAATTTCATTTTAAAAAAATTGCAGCTGGCAGATTTTCGAAGTTGATAAATCTTGAACTTGACGTTCATGATTTGTGGAGTTATTAAATATGTTAAATGTTAAATAATTTTAATACCGAGCAATTTATTTCATAGCATGGTAGGTATGCTGACTATCTGACGCATGGGCTTGCGTGTCAATCTAGTATGAATATTGCTTCGTTGCGTCTAAATTTTATATATACATACATGTATATGTTTTGTTTTATATTGCAATATTTATAATAATCCAACCATGGAGAATTATCACCAGAATTTTTTTTTATATTTACAAATATAGCTTTCTTCACTTTTTTTATCTAAATCAGCCAAGTTTTAAGCATTATATATGTCATTCATTTAAAATTATTAATGAAAATTTCGAGATTAACTCGACGGAAAAGAAAAGAAAAAAAATGACGAGATGACATCAGTCTTGAAATTAATTTATAACAGGTTTTTCTGGCAGATCGTGTAATTTATCGACTTTAAGTTTATTTTTCCTATTTCAATTTTTTACTTAAAAAGGCAGGAATTTAGTCAATGACTTTTGAACACGGTAATTTTGTCAAATGGCGTTTGAGTCAGAGGCTATAAGTAACATTTAGGCAAATGAATTTCATCTAGCTATTCGAAAAGTCTCTAGGGCTCAATTTACAAGGATTTTTCACTTACATCATTTAAAATTACATATACTTTAGCTAAATATGTAATAATTTTTTTTCAATGTGATTTGGGAGATGACGTTGAGAATTATTTATTTCCACTAAATTTTAAAGATTACAAAAACATTATAATATTTAATTTATTTAATTACTGCTGCAGAAACAACCGCTTCCAATCAGACACAAAAAGAAGTTTTTAAAGTTTGGTTGTTTGATAGATGCTAAGAGATTTCAAAATATAAAAAATGACTCGTGAATAAAAGTAATAAAGACAAAACCGTATAAATGGTAATAAATTTATATTCTAACAAAAGTTGACATGAGCTACGATTGAAGACGGAAACAAACAGGAAGAAAGACTAAGATTAAGGAGAGGTAGGACTTTTTCAATTGATCCTTCAACTACATCCCACCTTCAACTACATCTTACCTTCAATTATGTCTTTCTTACCTGGGTAGGTAAAAAATGTTTTCTAAAATGTGTGACCTAAACATTTGGAAAACTTTGTTTTATGTTTACTTGAAAGCCTTTAAAAAATTCAAATCGAGTGGAAATACGTTTCTCAACAATTTTCCTTTGAGGTAGAAGAAGTATAAAATATTTTCGTTAAACGTTAGACGGTCAATCTTTTCGTTGAATTAAAAACCGTTAAAGACCAACCTTAGACTCATAAAAAATGTTTTTTTTACTTGCCACTCAATGAAAGTGAATAAAAAGTTTACTTTATAATAAAAAAATCATGAAATATGTAAAATTAAACTCATATTTTTCCGACTAGAAATTAACCACTGGTATACGAAAACATAAAAAAATATAAAGTGATTTTCATGAAAGTATTTGTTGTAATAATCGTTTAATAGAATTATATTTGAAATTGAAATTATTTTAATATAGGTGATAGACAATATAGCAAATATACGATATTAAGACGTATTTTAAGGCAATTATAGTTAAAATTTACAAAACTAATAAGTATATTTTGCAGTATCAGATTAAATAAGCAAATGTTTAAATAATGCTGTAGACTAACGTAGTTATTATAATATTCATGCGCATAGAAATTACATGAGCCTATCTTCTCACATAACGCACGATAGCTATCGTTTCACACAAAATGTACGCTCCAACAGGACGCTTTCGAATACCAGCAGCTTTGGACACCGACCACTCTGACGTAGAACGAATGTATTTAATACACGGTTCCGCGATAAGGGAATGTTTTGATAATTTAATGAATTTCAAATGAATGTGTTTCATCTTTACCTGGCGCTGGGCAGATTAATGTATTTAAAGAATTTGGAAATGTTATGTAAACCAGACACATAATACCGGGTTTTGTAAATTATTCTGCGTGTTTAATTTGCCGAGCGGTTTCCAAATAACGAGTTAAAATACGCAAGTACGGTTGAAGATATATTTCATATCACACTGTGCAAGGCATTGTTATTGCTGCTAATTATTCGTATCTTACTTGTCGAACAGTTACATAAAATAATTTTAATGAATTGTATTTTAATGTGAATTGTAATTAAAATTGATGCCATTGAAAATAGAGATGCTTTCTAAGCTCTGCATTTGTAAGGGTTAGTAACCTATAATCAGTGTTTCCTAAATATATAGACGTAGTGTAATTCCAATGTAAACATAGGTTACTACATGCAAAAAAACTATTAATTCGATAAGCTGTTGTTATCCTAACCTTTTTTATATCCTTAGTAACTCTCGGAACTATTTACTTACAATGTCATTAACAAATATTCGATTCCCTTTTCATTTGAGTCCATTCGGCTAACATTTCCAAACACCTTTTCGTCTGACCCTTGAAGATGGACCTTCACATCACAATAATATTGAATATACAGTCTTGAAGGAGAAATTTGTTGCTCATATTATGAAGGCTAAAAATAAGAGTAGCAATAGCTAGGGATATAAAAAATGCAATTAGCAGTAAAATTATATTTTATAAAGACGTTATTCTCCATATTGGGTTATTTCGTTAAGCTGGTGCAGTATTTACTTGTATGCACACCTGCGACGAGCAAGTAATCGAACTTCTAACATGTAATATTAAAGGAATGTAATAGCATTACTGAATACATATTTGACTTATTGATAAACTCAAGGGTTTTTTAATTCGTAATCATGCCTGTGATGAATTTACCAGCTTACAGCAACCGGAATAAAGAATAAAAATGTTGAAATTGCATCATAACATTATCACTTTTTTGTTTCAGATAGACCTATACGTATTTTGAAAACCTACATCAAAGTTTTCTACTTGTATATACATTGACGAAATAATAACATTATATTACGTGATAATAATATTCATATTTCGATCCAAAGTTCTCGTAGCGTTTAAACCCATATTATGTAGTAGAAATTGCCGTGAACCGCATCTACGAAATACTTCTGTATTATACCCTCCAAAAAGAGCCCTTTGCAAAACCGCGATAATAACAAGAACGAACAATAGAGCGGGGCGCTACGCCATACGTGCGGACCATATTTTCTGAGCCCTTATCTACTCAAAAAAAGTTTTTTTTTCCGTTCACCAAATTATCTATTTGTCGCGTACAAATTACCTGCCTTTGAAATATCGCCGAGTCACACTCCATTACATAAAACATTAAATTTCTCTCACTCTTTTCCAAATAGCGGGAGGCACAAGATCGCTTTAGATAAAGACGGAACCATTGCTACGTGATCCCGCGTCCACGTGTGTTCCGTAGCGTTTGCCTAATAAATGAATATACTAGCATTTTAACTTTTTTTTCTGAAGGCAATCGTCTCGCGTACTTCTGAGTTATCTTCCTGCAAGTAATTTTCAAATTCAAAAGATATATGTTGAAAGTATTGAAATATAATACTACAATTCCTTGAACCCATATGCAGTCGACCTAATATATTAATTTTTCCTTCAAGCAAATTAAAAAATCTCTCATAACGTACAATAAAGACTAAATTACATTTTAACTGATACTGTATACTGGCGAAGGTTACATACTACAACTTTATAAAGTACATTTCATTAAAGTAACTTAACTCAAATATGAAATAATTTACCACATAGCACAATAAAACCTGCATTATATTATAACTAACACTCTTTGCTGTGTTTTGGTGAAGGTTAGATACTTCAGCTTTTCAAAGTGCACTTCACTAATACAATTTAACTCAAGCATTACACATCAATAATAACATTGTAGTTTATTAATCTTGGCACGTATAATAATTTAAATACTTAAAATGAATGCAGGACCTTTGAAGAATGTAACAATTACTTATTACCCTGCAGTATTTACACATGAAGACCTTCACTATGTGTTATTTAACTTCAATTAACGAATGTAATGATGTAGATGTGACACGAAATAAATTCTGACCGTGAGTAGTCAAAATGTTTAACCATTCTTCCTATAGTAAGCAGAGTGGGGTTTTTGTTGAATTAGGAGAAAATATGTAAAAATAAATTTTAATTAAATTAGTACATAATTTAAATGATGTCATGGATCTTATAGATATGTGGGCATGACCTGAATAAATAAAGGCTACACTTATACGTATATAAACATAGAACTCAGCATGTTTAAAACCCATTTTATTTATTAAAATAGTACAAACGTGTAACATTTTTCAAACTCGATAGCATCACAAGTTACTTTCCTAAAGAATTATTTTCCATTAACCTAAAGGGTAAAAATTACTTAAACATTAATAAATATGATAAACAAAAATATATATAAAATATAAAAAATAATGAATATATATATATATATATATATATATATATATATATACATATATATATAAATATATGGAATATCACACTAATATCGATAATTATATTTGATTTTTCTATCACACGTGGTGTATGATTAATTAATTTTTTAAATTATTCAAATCTATGACGTCCGCTCTAGAGTTTTCACTGTATTTTATTTAAAAAATCTCATCAAATATTATAAAGTTTAAATTTCCATTGAAGAAAGTTCTCCGCTGATGACAAAGCCTCGATTTAAGTATATAATAAATTTCTATTAAGAGAAGAACGTTTGTGTTTACCAAGCTATTTAAGTAAATTTACCGGAATATTACCCTAATGGTTGCTGGTTAAGTAATGTTGTTTGAAACTATCCAATATAGATTCTTTTAAATTAAAGAATTAAGTCTAATAAACTTATGTGAAAATATAGTATTATAAAAATTACTCGTATTTTGAAGCAGATTTCATGTCTTTATAAATAAGTTCAAAGCAACTTTACAAATAACGCTTTTTGGATTAATAAAAAGTTGTGTAATAAAATATTGAATATAATATGTACAATGATACTTATGTAAGATCAAGATGCAGAACACAAAATATTAATATTGAATAACTTCAATAATAGCTCAAACACTAAAGAAATTCATGTATATGAATTTCTTTAGTGTTTGAGCTATTATTGAAGTTATTCAATACTAATATCGTATAAAATAGTAACGGAACAAATTGTACCTCTAAAAAAGGAGAGTATGCGTCATGGAAGAGTTTTATTTGCTCGAAGCTAATCTTGAAAAGCGAATGAATAAAAGTGCAGTTTATGGAAGACTAGCTTTTGTTAAATTTAATTTATTAAAAAAAAACAAAAGTTAAGAGTAGGTTAACAAAAAAGAAGAGAACCAAGAAAATTAATTACGATAATATTAGTTTAACTACAAAATAATTGTGCAGAGATAGTGGTTTGTTATTCTACCTATGATTTCTTCCAAGTGGCCTAAAAAAATAGTAGGTTTATTTTATATCACATCGAGGAAATTTTGTATTCACCACGATTCTACCTCTCTTATTGAGGCTAAAAAGACCGATATGACTAAATTACTCTAAGAGTTTACGGTTAGGCTAAGCTCAATAAAGTTTATCGTACGAGAAAGTGTCTTCAGTTTGTTTTGAAAAATTACTTTTCTCATTTCTAAATATGATGTTTTAAAACTTCTATTGTATAAAACTATGCATTAAAAGCTCAATCGGTGGAACAAATTACAACAACGGAAGGCACCAAGTGTACATTTTCATAAGTGGTTTAGAAAGGTTGCCTTATTTTAAGGGTTTCACTAATTATTTAATCAATATAATAAGTCTGCCATTCATTTCTTTCGATATATAAAGGGTAATTTGGGTATTTATATTTTACATATCAATTTTGATAATTCACTTTTTCGCAATAATTTTAAAACTTATTTATATATTGATTTATGTTGCTTTGATCATTTTGAAAAGTTTTGACGTACCGATATGTTCGATTTGTGTTTTAGACATGCTTCTGACGACGTTTTTTATCATTTCCCGAGGAATACGTTCCCATTCAGCGACGATCACATTTTTAAGGGCCTGAATGTTTTCTGGAGCTGGTTTTACGGCTCTCTATTGAGGTCAGAACTTCTAGCTGGCTAGTCTAACCGACGAATCTCGGCCTCCTGCAACGTCTCTATCACGTCTCTAGAGCGGTGGGCGCGAGCGTTTTCGTCCATAAAAATGGACTCGCCTCCAAGTGCTGTTAACGCGGGTTGGGCATGAGAAATAAGAACCCCTTTTATGCATTTGTGCATTAAGTGTGGCATTTCCAATAAAAACTAACTCGGTACGGTCATCTGAGTTAATACCAGCCCAGAAAATTACGAAGCCTCCACCGTAAGGGGTGATTTCCTCAAAGCACACTTCTGCGAAGCATTCTCCAGGTCTTCGTAAGACTCGCCGACGTCGATCCTCACCACTAATCGATATACGAGCTTCATTGGAGAATAAAACACTATTATAGTCTTGTTGAGTCAATGACGAAAAATTTTTAGCGAATCTCAATCTGGCAACATGACCAAAAATGATGAGCGAATCTCAATCTGGCAATGCTCACGAAGCAACGTAGGGCCCCGAGCTGGGCGATAGCTACGTATATTGACGGCCTGAAGTCTCCTACTGACTGCCGATACTCGTGTACCTCTTACGTCCTCGAGGTTCTGTTTGAGATCTACGTACGTAACTTGACGATTTTGTAGTGCTTGACTGACTATGAAGCGGTCGTCCCGTGGCTCAGTGCACCGTTTTCTTCCAGAACCCGGCCTTATACTGACGGAGCCCGTTTCTTGGTATCGTTGCCAGGTCCTTTGTACGGTGGAATGGCTCACATTATATTGCTGAGACACATAACCTTGGCTACAGCCTTCTTCAAGCAGCGCGATAATTTTACTAGCTCTTATCGTTTTTTCAACCATACTGAGAACAGCAAACAGAAGTGAACTAATGCAGCAAAAAACCGAAATATAATTAAAATATATTCGTTAAAATAAAAAACGTAACAAATGAAGATCTAATCTATAAGAGTCGGATTTCATTTACCGCCAAAAACTACGTTTTTGTCAGAGAAAAAGAATTTTCATTCTAAAAGAATAAATTTCAAATTTAGAACATTCTTTTTTATGTGCCAGAATACACTATACCTGCCAGTAATAATTACAATCAATACAACCTCTTAATTAATAATATTTTTTAATAATATGACAAAATCAAAACTGCCCGTTTTTTATGCAAGAGTTTATATATATATATATATATATATATAAATGTTTGTCAAAAGTTATATTTTTGCTATAATTCAATCGTTATTGTTTTTGCGATTTAAATTGCATATTTGTCATTACACCCTTAATAGACTAATATATAAAAAAAGAAAAAGTAAAAAAATGAAAATAATGTTTGAAATTGACAATAATTTTTCGGCAGTGAAAGTACTTTTCAAATCCGTATTCTTTACTAAATTAATCGCGAGTGGCGTTTATAAACATATAATATGTTATTTAAAAAATATTTGCCTCTTATTTGTAAAATGAAAAATAGTGAAAATTCAAATTTGATATAGTAATCTTAAATCATGCTAGATTTAGGAAATAACTTAAGCTTTGATAATTCCATTAAGATCATAAATTGTTGCAATATATTTAATGAAAGACAAAAGGACAAATTATTTTATTAATAATTTTTTTATGAAATACGTATAAATACTTCCGCGAAAGCGACAAATTTATATAATCTAACACTTCACATTTTTTGATCTGAAAACACATTTTAATAAAATATTGTAATATATTCTTTACTATTAATAAATTTGACATATAGAAAATATGCCCTCATGTTATATAAACCATACAGAATTACTCAGAAAATAAATTGTTTTCATCAATCATTGGAAAGAGAATCCGTTACGATGAAATTATGAACCAAGTAAATTAGTCTCTAGCGGAAAATATTTAGATGATATCACCTAGAAGATTTTAAAAATTCACTATCATTTATTTATTATAATTACTCATATAAACGGCTGCGATGAAGCTAAAGAACAACCCCTACCGATATGGCACATATTACAGGATAAACAAAATATCTCATATACAATCTCTTAAATACCGATTAAAATTCAGTTTAATTTAATATCAGTATTCTCTAAACTTTATTTCTTCACACAGGATACACAAAATATTTTATATATATAACATAACCAATACATTTAAAAAATGGCGTTGTAGAAATTACATTTATTTATGATACTAAAACGATGTCATTTACCACATAGAAATTCTTTTTAATATCCTTTTTTTATACGCTAAGGCTATAATTTATAATCGAAACAGCAGTAAGGTAGTGTCGACCTCTTACATATTTACAAAATATATACACTACGTGAAATTAACTATCTGACGGGATAATGTTAGAAATAAATATTTTCCTTATTCCGCGTCATATGTACTCTAAAAGTTCATTAGTTTTTGGATAGTCTTTTCCACTTTTTCACACTATATCATACTCTCATACAGGTTGTATTGAAAAAATATTTCCTTGAAATACGTAATGGCAATAAAATTTTATTCTGCTACAAGGCCATAAATAATTCAGAAAGTTGTAGAAATACGTTTAAATTAGAATGAAAAATTATTAATACAAAAATATAATTTTATACATTTATTTTCCGACACGAGAAAATAAATGGGTATATAATAAAAATAAATTAATTTCATTGAATTCAGTGGAAAATTAGCAAGTGTAAATAGATGTCATCGCACGCTAAATACCTTTCATTGAATAATGAAACACAAATATCATTCCAGCATTATTGTCTTGAACGCTACATTACTGGCGCTTTTGAAGAATATGCGGAAATTAAATTGCGAAGAATAATTTTAATAATTATTTCGTTTGACGAACGTTTACAAGGACATATAATAGGAGGATACATCCGCGTTGAGGACGCGCAATTAAAGAACCGGAAATAAATATGTCACTGTAAAGAGGAGATTAAAATATTAGGATATAAATGAACTTAGCATTATTCTTCCTTTATATATAAAATAATCTTTTAATACTGCGTGTCGTGATAACATAAACCTATTTCCCAACTCAGACAGAATATACTCAAATAATATATATGCAATGAATTAATATGGATCGTTGTTGAATTACTTTGACTTTTTCTTAATTAAAACTTTATCCACCACGAAGAAAGATAACAGTAACAATAATTGAATACAGACCCCTTGCACTGGACTTTTCTATAAACTGTCAGCCAATTAACTGTATTTGTCCATTAAAATCTAATTTTGTACGATAATAATATAATAATCCCGTCACCTCGTATAAATTATAAATTAAAACTTCGGATACAAGACCATAAAATAGTCGTTAATTCGCAGGATACTGGCCATTATTATAAGCATTTGCTGTATTATAAGAGGATCAGCTTGAGGGCCACCATTTAATTAATCTTTTACATACAAAGAGAAATTTATAGTTACGTAGCTTTTACGTAGATACGTGTACAGAGACCGATCCTGCGCATTATGAGAAAGGTTACCCTAATACCGCGAGAAACTTGAAGGAAGAAAGCATCTTATATGTACTGACATTGTAAGGTATTTATATTTATTTAGTAAGCTGCGGTTTTCCGGTCAGTGACATATATAAAGGAAATATTTAAACGTAGGTGTAGGTAAGAACATTGTTTTAGATATTTTTGTATTATACGTTGAACAATTTTGAAACGATACTTTTTCATTTCTTCATTTAAACGGTGGATAACTTTGTTACAAGAGCTAATGACCGACTACTTTCGTACACGTTTCATTCTATCGATTATCTAATAAGATTAAATTACCTAATTAAAATTTTCAATTAATCTATTAACATTTCTTTAAAACATATTTTCTATTATTGATTATTATATTTTTAAGGAACTCGAAATTGGTACTGTCATTAACTAATACGTAGTAAAAATTAAATGGATGGACTTAAGAACCGATGAAAAGAAATAATTCGATCCGAAACTTTTGATGGGATTTAGTTTATAATTAAAACTTGGACTTTAGCTATTTCTATTCCGGTCAAACATACTTTTAAGACGGTAACCTTATAATAGGAGAAAAACAACGCCGCCTCAATAAAATATATAAGCAAATGAAGTAGTAAAATAATTTTATTTTTAATTTATTAGATATCTATCACGTAAGGAAATATTTCTGTAATACTGTTCATCACTACAAGATGATACTTCATGCTCTTTTTTTTATTAACTTTTAAAAACAAATTTAGGACAACTGAAGTAACATAATATTTACACCATTAATATAATACATGATAATTTTACCTGATGCAAATTACAATTATAATATTAAATAAATTGTTTCACGTTAATTGGATACAGATATTTTTTAAATACAAAAACTTTACACATACATATAACGCCAATGCGATGGCGACGTGACTCTTAATGAATTTGCTTGAAAAATACATTAACCTATACGTATATCTTCCTTTTTCATAAAATGATAACGTTTCTTTTTTGTTAAATGTAGGTAGTGGGTATAAATTATGGACGTATACAAATAATGTGTATTTAAATTTGTTATCAGGTTTTCAACCAATTGTCGGGCACAGTGATTGCACAATATTTTCCATATATATTGAAGTCTAATTGATATTATTATTGGAAAAATGAATATCAAAAAGATAAGTGTGGTCGTACATAATGGTGTACTGAGAATTAATTACATAAACCAGGTATTATATATCTCCAAATTCTTTAAATCCATTAATCTGCCCAGTGCCAGATAAAGATGAAAAACATTCATTTAACATTCATCAAATTGTCAAAACATTCCCTCAACGCGGAACCCTGTATTAAATACATTCGTTCTATGTCAGAACAATCCGTGTCCAAAACGGCGTGCCCGGAAGCGTCCTGTTGGAGGGTCCATTTTGTATGAAACCATAGCTATCGTGCGTTACGCGAGACGATAGGCTCATGTAACTTCTATACGCGTGAATGATATTATAACTACGTAAGTCTACAATATTATTTAAATATTTACTTATGTAATAGGAGATTGCAAAATAAATGTATAGTTTTTGTAAACATAAAATACGTCGCAGAATCGTGAATCGTAAATTTGCTACTTTGTGTTTCATATTTTAAAAAATATCGAAACACGTCTAAAAAAATACAACAAATTCTTTCGTGACAACCACTTTAAATTTGTTTAGGGTTTCATACCCATAGGTGCGAATGAAATCTGATCAATGCCACTAAGATGCCTAACTATTTGTATGTCTGTGGCAAGCTTCCGGTAGGAATAAATTGTGTTCAAATTTTAAACACTATTAATTTCTTTGACTAGAACGTAAATATTTTATTTACCTTCATCGAATGATAACTGAAAAAAATATCATTTATAAGTCTAAAATTGGTCTTAAACGGTCTTCCGTTCAAAGGAAAAACATTGGCGGGCTCCCATTTAACGAAAATAATTTGAGCATCTAAATAAAAGGAAAAATGTTCATAAACGTATTTGCACTCCACCAATATTTTTAGAGCCCTTCAACTACACAGGAAGAAAAAAGTTTTCGAAGTTTTTGTCATAGATTTTTGAAAATTTTTTTCTACCTAGGAAATTAGGATATAGTTTAAGGGATCTAAAGAAGTTGAGTCGAGTGCAGATAGATTTATGAACATTTTTCTTCTGATAGAGAAGATGGTCAAAATATTTTCGTTGAGTGGGAGAAGGTCAATATTTTCTTTCGAACGGAAGACCGTTAAAAACGACTTTTAGGCGCGTAAAATTTTTTTTAGTTGCGGTTAGATATAAGTTTTCAAAAACCAATTGAAAAAGTCCTACCTCTCTTTAATTCCAGCCTTTCTTTCTGCACTCCTCTTGTTTCCGTCTCCAATCGTAACACTTGTCAGTTTTTGTTAGAACACAACCATAAATTGATTTTTGGCCAATTTAAATGTGACCTACATTTAGTTTCATTTATAAAGGTTTACTTTATATTTTTATTTATGCATGAATTTTTATATTAAAACATTTCTTACAATCTACCAAACAAGTAAATTATGAGAATTTGTTGTTGCTGCTGACCAGAAGGGATAATTCTTGCGGTAGTAAATAAATAAATAAATATAGTTTAGTGGAAGCAACTAAATTTAATTATCGCCTCCCAAGCCACATTGTTTAAATTCAGAAATTTATATATATTTGCTAATTTACACGTAACTTTAAATGGTGTAAGTAGAAAATCCTCGTAACTTGAATCCGACTCGCTTTTTGTCAGCATCATTTATGTTCACATTCATCACGTACGTATTTGAAAGAAACTAGGTCGAATAGCTATATGAAATCCATCTGCGCAAATATTACTTTTATTGGTATAAATTAACCTCATGACTCAAACTTCATTTGACAAAGTTACCGTCATCGAAAGTTATTGACTAAATTACTGCTATTTCAATTGAAAAATTTAAATAGGAAGAACAAACTTAAAGTCGATAAATTATACGATCTGTCAGAAAAACGTGTTCTAAATGAATTTGAAGATTGATGTAAGCTCGTTAATTTTTTTCTTCGTTTCTTTTCGGTCGAGTTGTTCTCGAAATTTTCATTAATCATTTAAACATATAAAATGGATTAGATTAAAAAAGGGAAGAAAGATATCGTTGCTGTGCAGAGTTTGGTAAAGATTTTGAAATTTCTGGTGATAATTCTCTATGGTTCGATTATTTGGAATGTTGCAACGTAGAAAAAATAACAAAACATGTATACGTATGTGCGTCTAAAATTTAGTCGCAACATAGCCACAGTTATGCTAAAATATTTGATTGACACGCAAGCCTACGCGTCAGATAGATGCAGCATGGTACGTCACAATGAAATAAATTGCCTGGTATGAATAAAGTTTTTCAACATTTCACTTATTTAGGAACTCCATGAATCATGAACGTCAGTTTCAAGATGTATCGACTGGCAACACTGCCACGTGTGACATTTTAAAGTCTAATATGGGACTCAAAAATTAAACTGAAGCTGAAAATGAACTTCAATAGTAACAATCAAGGGTATGAAATAGTTCAAGTACACTGGTTTTACGTAAAATTTAACCTTAATACGTATAAAAATATTACCACACTAAACATTACCACATTTAGTGTAGTAATGTGTTTATACACTTCTAACATTGCAGGAATTTGACACATGTGAAAGATTTTATGTATTCATATTTTTTTTGGAATAATAGAATATATAGAAATGTATATATTCATTACTAGATGAATAGATTTCATTTAATCTTGTATTAAGAAGTATTTTGCTCTTTGTAATTTCAATCTCTTGTTTGGTCATAAAACTTTTGCTTCATCAACGTGTGTCATAATATAGAAATTCTGTATTTTTCCAAGGTATTCATTTGTTAGGTCACCTGCTGCAGACTACAGTTTACCTATTTTATGATCAGTAAAAATTAAATGTACCCACAACTTTTCAATTGGTTTAGAGAGGTTATTAAAAAAAATATATATAAATAAGATACGAAACATGTATAATCGAAAGTTTTGCTCCTGCACCATAGCTGGCACCCTATGTAATTTCATCCAAAAAACGTTTTAAGACGAAGTGTTTGCCCACTGCAACATAAATGGCGCCCTATGAATTTTATTTTGACCCTGCATCTTGGATGGCGCCCTAGAAATAGAAAACATAGACATATTTTAGAAATATATATTTGATAAAAAACTATAGCGATTACATGATTCGGAAGATTTCTAGATTCCACTGTATTTGAATGCGTATTTGCCTTATAATAGATATACATTAGGTTCAGGCTATGCAACATATTTGTGTGGGTATCACACCTTCAAAAAAAAATTGTGTAGACGTGCTAAATAGAATCAAACGCTAACATCGACATAACATTGGAAATAGGGATGCTATCTATATATAACTAAAATGCACGTCTTTCGAGTTAAATCTGGTCGTACAGGTAAAGAAAAAGTTAATTTTTAAATATTCAATTTGATTTAGTAATCGAATATGCATATGCAAAAATAATCCAGAGCTTTAAATTTTGAAACCACACAAGACTGTTTGTGGTAAATTTCTATTTTTTATCTGTATTAATATTCTTCTTGAAATATGTAATCGTTCAGTATAACAGTGTCAGTATTTTTTTTTTAATATTTATTTTGTTTACATGGACGTTAGTAAAAAAATTCTAATGTATTTTATTCATAGTTGATAAATAGCTATTAAGTGATAATGAATAATTATTAAGTCATGGCCACATGTGCTATAGTTTACATTTCAGTAATTTCTTTTAATTAGATGTGCTCCAATAAATAAAATTTAATCTCATCAAATATCTAAATTCTATCAATTCCTTGTGTTGAATATAAGTACAATACAGTCTGGACACGCCGTTCATATGAAATCGACGCCAGTTCGCTGTAAATGTGTTCAGTGTTTTCTAGGTCAGTGATATTTGTTTTAGGGACGCGAATGGGATGTGCGAACAGTCTACAATTCCTAAGTCCATTACAGAAAAAAGTAAAACTAAGTGATGCTTTGAGTTTTAGCTCTGAGGCTGAAGTGTCTCCTTACCTACATAATGACCGTAAGACAATATATTTTTGTCAATGGAGACGGCTAATTTGAAACAGCTGAGTAATTTTAAGCACGAT
Source organism: Druceiella hillmani (assembly GCA_039881145.1). NCBI lineage: Eukaryota > Metazoa > Arthropoda > Insecta > Lepidoptera > Hepialidae > Druceiella > Druceiella hillmani. The sequence goes on from JAYKKI010000117.1 coordinate 1,150,845, forward strand.
TTACACGATGTACTCAATATAACTTACATGTTTAACTTGACGTAAGCGGGTATTTTTGAAAATATTATATTAACGGTTTTCCAATTTGAAATTTTTATAATTGTCTTCACCATATTTAAGCATAAATATTATTCGCATAAAGGAATTTCGGTTTTTTTATATCTTAATGGTGACATATTTAAAAATATTTAATAAGCCAATAACTTTAAATCAAAATCTTCTAGTAAAAATAGAATTAAAACTACATGGGTTCTGTAAGCTGTAAAGTAAATACGCCTTTTTAGGCATATTACGTACACAGAGGAATTTGAGATTTCACATAGTTAAAGTTTGTATTGCGAAGGTGTGCAGAAAGCTAGAATGTATATATATACATATATATATATATATATATATATATATATATACATATATATATATATATATATATATATATATATATATATATATATATATATATATATATATATATATATATATATATATATTAATATGTGAAGAAAAACTGTGCATTCCTTTTTAAGTACATTGTGCGCACAGAGGAGATTAGTATAATAGGATGTAAGATTAAATAATGTATCTTATACATCTTCCAAGTCTCATTTTTATTAGCGTTTATTTGTTTCAAAAATAACTTGAAAGAAATAAAACTAGCAATGAAGTGTGTCAAAAAATGTACGACGTGATAGAACAATATTAAAAAAGATTATATCCAATCATATATATGATTACGGAAGTATACTTTTTGACAAACAAACCTCCAATTTAGAAATTTATTGAACTGCGGTCGAATTGCGACCTGTGTGACCGCCCGGTAATAATATTTCCTAAATAAAAATATTAGCCTATTTTAAAGACGTTAAAAATAATGATTTCCCTGGGAGTAATATCATCTTCAGGAAGTAAGTGCTTCATTTTCAAGGTTCCGTATCTCAAAAGAAAACACGAAAAAACGAAGGAACTTGACATTTGGCTAAGTACCATAATAGAATATATTAATATGACTATATTTATTACTGAAAAATATTTCTGCTGAAGATAAATTATTGCAAGACATTGTTTGAAAAAAAATTGTTAAAGAGATTAAAAAAAAAAAAAAATTTACCTAATTGCAGATAACATATTTTCGGATATATTCGGAAAAACATACAAAGAAAGTGGTTTAAAAAATCGACGGCGGGCCCAATTTTTTAAACTATTTAATCTCAGTAAAGAAAAAAAAAATTTTTGTAGAAACTTAGGCAAAGACCGCAAGAAAACACAGCATTGTTTTTAGATGTTTTACTTTTCTGACTAAGAGGATTACTATGTCCCTTAAATATTTGTAAAGCTCTTGTATTTAAGAAAACCTTGTAGTGTGATTTTTACTCGTACTTGGCAGGTTTTTAATGCTGTGTAAACAAGCATGTCTCATAAAAAGTGTTTTCTCTGAAGCATTTTACCGAGAAAGGATACAATTTTATTGATTTTGGTGATAGTCGGTTGTATGCGTGTATGACACTTCACGTTAGACGATTGATCATGTTTATTTCCAAGTATAGAAATAGCTCAGCACACTTCTACAGTTAGATCAAATCTTGCTCAGTATGTAGTAGTTTTTAGTAAAAAGCTTCAGCTCTTCACCTGTATCGAACGCAGTCAAAATAATCGTAAAACAGAAGTTTATAATCGCGTAATACATCACATATTACTCCTGCATTTCTTTAGTAGAGGCGTCAGCAAACATTATGAAGCTATTGTATTTAGCACGTTTTACAAACTTCACATCATCGTAAAAAAAATTGTATAAGAATGTTACATTAAATTTTAAAACAATGAAAAACTAGCAATGTAATAACGTAATTCAGCCACAACTCAGTATATTAATTGAAACCTTTTAAAACTAAGCTCCTAAAAATCAAATGAAATCGATATTATCCAACATCCATTGGATATAATATCGTATAAATAAGGCATACGCTATAACAATAGATAAAAGCCCGGCAGTTAGTGTCCCAATCATGTTCTAATTGATATCGGGTCTACTGTTCTCGTGTGATCAAGCTTATATCAACGTCTAGAACGCAGACGATTGATGGCGTACATTTAATTAATTTTGTTCCTTATAACATTACTCGGCAAAAATTGGCTATTATTGGATACCACCGGCTAACAAAGACCAAGTGACAGTATTTACGGTCTATTGAATTTTATATATACACCAACATTTTTTTAGCCGCTGTGAATAATTTTCTGATATTTACAGTCTAAAAAACACATTTACGTAAAAGAAAAATTCCCATGGGTTTTATTACATGGCGAAGCAATAGAGAGACGATAACTTATCACTGCCAAGTTTAATGTTGTAATCAGTATGTTTAATGTTGTATCAGTAAGTCTAGCCTTAAAGCTCTAACCAAACCATCTACATAACACTAATCCAAAAAAAAAAAACTATTTAATTAATAATAGGTTTTACATCATTAAATGACGCAAAATACCGGCGGTCTCTTACGAAGTATTCACTATAGTAATAGTTTTATTTTTACTTCGATTGTAAAGTGTCGGTGTCAAATATTGCCCGAAGTCAACTAATTGTGCAGGATATTTAACTTCTCAAGAATAAAGATAATATTATACATTTGCATTTCCTATGAGACTGTTACTGGGCCGTGTACTATTGCATCTTGTTAGGAATAGACCCTTTGCATTTCGAACTAAAAATATTTTTTCATGTTAAATAGTTTTAATGTTCCTTCAATATATATTTCTAGAATAAACATTTCTTACTCATAATCAATAACACCTCTGTACATAAATTTTGAAATAAACGCAACAATTTCTTTACATGTGTAAGTTCATAAGATTTCAAATTTTCTGCATTATTGCATGTAAATATTCTGAAGGATATAATTTAGAGTTACGTCATAGATCTGACAATAAAATGAGTAGAACTGAAACTAAGTTGTGCTCATTTTACTGTCGAATCTGCAAATTAAGTTCAAATTGAGATAAATGTAATGCCAAAAGTTCCATATCCATAGTTAACGGCGCCCATAATAAAATTATCCATTATAGCTATTATCTAAATAACCATTGCAATCATAAATATTTTAATATGGAAATTGCCCTTAATCCTTTATAACTTAAACATTTATCCAAATTTCCATCGTCATAATAGATATTTTATTATAAAAATGGCAGTTACCCGTGTGCCGTCATCCAAAGGTCCATTGCTAGTAGAAATATTTTATTATTGACTAGTGTTACGCGTTTATGCGCGAGACATCAACCATGAATCTATTTATTCCATGAATTATTACAGTGTTTGCTCTTAATCCTGACCCATCGTTCAAAAATCCAATCTTTCACTGTGGAACTAAATATTCCACGTTACTCTGGCGTTCAACATTAGATTTTTACTGATTTAACTAAATTTAAATGTTATCCAATTACATAAAAACAATCACACAGTTTTTTATTTGGCTTCAGACATTTGTATCCATTAGATTATAAAGGGAGAAGTCAGGAAAAGGGTACTGTAATGAAGCCATCACAATTATGGGACATTGGAAACAAATCCGTGAAGGAAATAAAGTAGTTATTTCCTAAGAAACAAATTGACTTCCCGAAATACTCAAACTGTATAGTAATATAAATAGTAGTCCATAATATTGTCGACGCGTCTTTATTATTAGACAATAAATAAGCCTATAAACTTTCATTTCTATTAAGACCTCTTGGGAAATATATAAACGGTACTTGGTATTTCTATTTATATACAGTCAAAATTCTACTTTTTTAAAACTTAAGTATATTGCCCATACAAATAAATAAATTTTTTTTGAATTTGTCTCTACACTTGTGTCATAAGATCCAAATTTTATCTTTCTTCATTCCTTACACTTCATCCGCCCATTATTAAATTTCAAGGTTATAGGTTGCCCAAAATAAGGCTTCGAGTATGTCGGTTGACCAAAAGAACGGGCGGATGGATAACTAAATGAGACGGCATCCAAAAAAAGGGTCAAATATTACACAAACCTTTTTCCTGACTATGATCTGGTAATATTTTAAATATTAAAATATATCATATTTTTAATAATAATATAATTAATTTAACTGAAACTTCTTTTTTAAATGAATAAATGAATTAGCACGTTGTTAACTTCCCAATTTTTGCTTAGCAGAGCGACGTAACGTCTTACTTTAATAAATTCAATTTTTTGATAAAATTTTCAGCTCCCAATGTCGCCGCAAAAGTTTGCCAGATCTAAGGATATATCTTTTCTTACATCTAAAGACAGGTATGAAAAGAAATACAGTTAGTTCAAACAAGTGTAAGAAGTGTAAAGAGGCTTCGTCTCCACTTGCAAATAAAGTCAAACAAATATTTTCATTTATTTCCACATACAACGTACTTTAAAACCCTTCACACTAACCCGCAGCTGAAGCTGGAGGAAAATAAAATAGAGTTTTCTTTCAATAAAGTATATTTGCGCTGACCGGTTGCCGGTACAACTGAAAAGAAATCATCGTTGAAGTGTGGTCGGAGCGCCGCTACGACAACTGCCCTCTCGAGCAAGAGTGCCCTCTCGGAAACGCCCACTTGAGGTCTCAAACCTACCGGTCGCGTCTCTCCAACTAAACTACGATCCAGTACTTTCTGCTAGTTATAATTAAATTAGATAAACTTGCCTTATCACAGCAGATAAACATTGGCCTTTGCAGCAACAAATCGATACTGGAAAGTATTGTAACATAACTGAGATTGTAGCGAAGCTTAGAACTGGTAAATATTTGAACAAATTAGTTTTTATAACAACTCTATCACGATCACTGAGTTCCATTTAGAACATAAATATTTTATGTAACTATAATTTCAGATATTTTCAGAGATATAGATTATATTGTTGGAAAATGTATAAAGTCTGACGACAGAGCTCAGAACCGGTTTAAAAATCAAAGGTTTTTAATTTTTAATAGCGCTTTGATTCTAAAGGTTTCGTTTGAAAAAAACAAACTGACACAGGAAATTTTGTTAACAACATTAATCAGTTTATCTCAGTTGGTTTAATTGAAAACTAAAACATCTTTCATTGCACATTAAATTTCCCTTAGAGAAATGTTCTTTAACAAAAGCAAAATATACACAAAACTCTTCATGTACTTGAGATGAAACCGGTTGGAAAATCTAACAGGTTTTCAAGCCTTTTCTGACCAGGTGACTGAACATTATTCGAATGTATAGGAATATCTTACATAATATTTTACCCACACTTAAATTTTGTTTAAAACAATAAATTAGAAAAAATATTAATTATTGTCGAAGAAAAAATATAATAATTTGCAACTATTTGTGATAATGAAATATAAGTGTATAACTTTCATAATATTTCGAAAATGAATTTTAATTTAAAATGAACATAAAATAATTCTGTAATTGTTCGTTGCAATCGTTTTACTTCTCTAAAAGAAGGTAAATTTAAAAGTAATTTACTAACAAGGTAATTTACGAAAATGCAAAAAAAAATTAAAAAACGTGAAATGTAAATTTTAAATAAACATTTACAATTAGGTTTATTTATTGCAAAGTAAAATTCAGTGAAATTCCTTTAATGTAAGAAATTGTGTTTTATTTTAAATTATTTGCAATTTTTGAAAATGAAAGTTGGTATATCATTGTGTGATATGTTTTTTTTATTAAAATAATATTAAAAATGATATACCTTTAAACTTACGCTTTAATCACAATTAAATGAAACTACGTGATGTAGTATTATTTCTACTTTCTATAATTTCTTTACCACGACCTAGGTTTCGTTGTATTACAACATATTCAGGTGGGATATTAGCAAAGATTAACTCTTCGGAACAGCCAACAGCATTTATATGTTTCAACATAATAGAGAAAGACGGGTTTGTGCGAGTTTTTTCAACTGCTTATGTTAGTGATTTATTATATTTCCTAAACATCTTAGTGAAAATAACAATCACCCCCATAATGATAATGCCCCCTATATATTACAAATAAATACAAAAGGTAATATACTTAATATCCTAGAAACATTAGAAATAAACAGAAATTAAAAAGACACCAAGGTTAATATATTAAAAGAACAACTAAATATAATATCATCACCTATACTTAATATATTCTAGACATAATATAATTAGACAACATTGATCAACTACAGTCCTCTTCAAATTGTTTCAGCCCAAATACACATATAGAAAAAAAAATTTGAAGAAATAAATATGAATAAATAAATAAATGTATGAATAAATAAAACCGGAGATATGTAGAATTAGTGTATTACCTTGTCCTTACTTTCAAATACCCTTGCTTTTGTATAAATATATTACCGATAATAACTTCCATTTAATTTTATTACATACACAGGAACATTTTCATTGTATAACCTCACATAATAACAAAAATCGAATTTATTACCCTCACTAAAGTACTGGTATATCGTATAACTCTCGGAAATATAATAAAAGCTATACTGCGTCCCTGCAATAAACTCACTAACGTAAGCAGTGGAAAAAACCCGCACAAACCCGTCTTTCGCTATTGTGTTGAAACATATAAATGCTGTTGGATATTTTTAAGAGCTAATCTTTGCTAATATCCCACCTGAAGATGTTGTAATACAACGAAACCTAGGTCGTGGTAAAGAAATTATAGAAAGTAGAAATAATACTACATCACGTAGTTTCATTTAATTCTGAATAATGAATTTCCATAAAATTAACGCCAAATATATTCAATTTTACGGTTTAATAATACTGAAATATCAATTATTTTTTTTTAATTTCCTAAAATGCATTATTTTCTGATGTATATTTATCCATTCTCCATATTTACACAAACACATTATTTTGCTATTTACCCTGGACTGACAGCGAACGTATTTCAATGGTCGAAATATATACCGTTCACTGAATAAAAGTCATTTAGAAAATTATAGCAGAGTCCAATATAAATTTCAAACTAAAATCTATATGAAATTTTAGTGAATATACCAAATTTCTTCTTAAAATACCTTTGTTATTAAATATCACGAACCACTCCACTGTCGAAAAATGAAAGAAGACGCACGATTCGCTTCCAATATCTAGATCAACCAGCTTGGCATTAATTTGGGTAACTTTAAGTTTGACTCTAAAAGGCTTGAAAACTTGCTTTTATAACGTGAGGAGTTTTTCTAAATATTCAGCCAGGCCTGAAGATACAAAAATTTCATAGATGAAAAATCTATCAAATACTAGTTTTACTTGTACTTTTTACATCGTAAATATATTGCTAATAGCATAAAGGCATGTCGCATATTTTCAAAATTACAAGAGCTAGAATAATCGTAATAATTCTCCTGTAACTTTTACGTAGATTTCTAAAAACTTTATATTTCAAATTCACTTTATAAAACAAAAACATTTTGAAAATCAATATATTTTTGTTAACAATCCTAAAATTATTCCACAAAAATGTAAAGACTTGTTAAAACTTTATGTGACAGATGCTTTATATTGTATGTATAACATAGAACAAGTTAAGACAAATAAAAGACTGAAACTACCACAACTACGAAATATTATAAAGTTTGCTGCAGACCTTTCACGTTTATCCATAATTTTTGCGTTACGAACTTTTATTAGATACTTATTTTCAACGACATACGATGTAGCAGAGAATAAGTATTGTAACTTCGTAACGTTTAGCGATCGTGACTTTTCAGTACACTTTGCAGACAATGTAGATTCAAAAGCTAAGTACACTGAACTGAAAACGACTAAATCACGTCATTTGTGGAAATTTTAAGGTTATTTCATGTTATTGTATTGGCTATAAAATTATAAATACTCGTACTTAGAAATCTCCTTTTATTCAAAGAAGACAAGGTAACTAATGTAAAGCTTTCCTAACAAAAAAAACACAATTTTAACAAACTAACGACAAAAATTTATTAAAACCTAAGGGTAAGGACGTACTTGTAGACGAATAATAAAACATATCCCAACGAATTATTAAATTTTATGTCGTAACCCTGTAGGTTCGGTTTAATTCGAGCATGCGAGCGATACAGGTACTGAGCTCAACTAGCGATAGAACGAGGCAGCAGGTTCGTCACATACTCATAAATCGATTTAATCTCAACTCGGTTTGAATCAGTTTGTAAATTCAAGTTGTTATATCTCTTATGTGAACTATACATATATTTCGTGCATGCGAACTATTTACGTAACGAGTACTGCTAGGGATTGAACGAGTCAGGTTAACTCGGGTTGTTACGTACGTTTAACTCTATTTAACCTTAACTCGGTTTGAATTGATTTCCGAAGTCGAGTCGTTACAACTCAAATTCTAATAAAAACACAGGGTATTTACCGGTAGACAAGGGGATAATGAATGTCGTTTCATATAGTCATCCTGCTGCTTTCATTTAAGTGCCCTTAATGAATTTCTAGAAATTAAACTGTTTTGTCCCGATCGTTGGGGCACCGATCATTATCGCAGTTAATAGCGAGAAGTTCAATGCCGATCGAGAATTGTTAATCTTAATGAATGTTAGCTTACTTAAGCGAAGGCAGGCGGAGCCGACTACATCAATGAGTGCTTTTACAATTTATCAACATTGTCTAAGATTTATAATAACAAATCATTATCAAAACGTTAGAGAAAGTCCAAACGCTAAAATAGTAATCTCACCTCTCTACTTTTAACCTAATTAAGACTAAATATCATATTTACGAATTGAACTTCTGATGAAATAAATGTTGTTTTAAGTATTTCATGTTATGATGATATTAGATTAAAGAACACTGGTTATTTTTTGTTCTTATTTATTTGGAACGAAATATGTTCTTTCTTTAAATACCCAGCATTTCTGTCCCATTCCTCGTTAATGGATGATAAATAGAAAGATTCGTATTTAGATCCAGTATTTAGTGAAGTACAGTACCTGATAATATTGAATAAACGAGGCTAAAAATATGAGTTTCAATAATTGGTGTAAAACTGGTATATTACCTAAAGATATTACTCTTATCACCATCTTAACGAAATAACCCAGGTTATTTCGTTAAGATGGTGTAGTATCCAGTTATATGCGCACCTGCAACAAGCACATAATCGAATCCTTCCATGTAATATTTAAGCAATGCAATTATATTATGGAGTACAAATTGGATCTATTGATTAATCCGAGTGTTTTTTTTTCATAGATAGTCATGCTTTTAATGAATTTATAAGCTTATATCAAATGGAATGGATGTTAAAAGTTACATCATAACACCGCCTATTCTTCAGTTCATACACTGGCAATTCTGTGCAAAATTTTGAATAACAATTCATTTGTCAAAGTTCGGTATACATAGGAACGAAATTATACATATACGCATATTTGATATGTCGATAGCATCATTATGAACACGCATCGAGCAAATTATGTCGTCTTTTCAGAAGCTTTCGATGAGTAATTTCTGTGGAATCGGGCAAACATTAATGGTGTTAGATAAAATAACAACTAATGGACGATTTATCAATACCGGCGATGTCAACATGGAAGATTCAGAGGGGCGTTTGCACACTTCATTTTTATAAATATATTAGAAATAGCAGTTTAACATAAACAGAGTTTTTTGGGTTTTATACCTCAAAAACGAGATATTTCTAATATTATTGACGCGTCCATCTGTTTGTCTGTCATATCCATCTTTCTCCCATATATATATATATATATATATATATATATATATATATATATAGAGTGATATTTCGATTAAAAAGGCATATTATAAGAGTCTTAAAAATATTTCATTCTATACCTTAGATAGTATATGTTCACAGAATATACATAAAAGTATTCCCCTTTGTCTCCGAGTCCTCTGAACCTAAAATTAAATAAAAAAAATAATAAAAATCCGCATTTCTAGACTGCGTATTTTATAAGTTGTTAATTTCATGAAAATTTAAAAAAAAATATCTTGACAATGTGATTTACATAATATGATTGCTTTACCCAATCAAAACGGTAGTCGAAATTGCAATGCAACATTTTTGTTGCTTACCACAATTTATTTTTTAATATTTGCATACTTCTTCTCATCTTAGTAATAAATCACGAAGTGAAATAAACCAATTAGTAATAAGTCCCAACTCTTCAATCAGAAGACGCCCCCATCTACATTAAGTCGACATAAAGTTTAATATCTTTGAATGCATTGTTACACAAACCGTAAACTTCAAATACGTTTAATTTATCACTGTTCACAGTTAATAAATAAGATAATTTACATTGATAACTTAACTTGGCAAGTTTTCTTGGAGTAGTATTCAACTAAGACATGCATGTTGGCAACATGCATAATTAAGCGCTGTAGGCCTGTGCAAATATTATAACGTCACTACGGCGTAGGCTTTATTTTAACCACAAGAGATCTGATTGTTATGGTAGAGAATAAAACGGCCACTAATAACTATGTAGCAATTATTTATAGCATTGGAAAATTAATTCATGAGCTTGTTGAGAAATATTAATCAGCAGGATATTTTCTCTGTCATAGCACTTTAATTTGTATTTGAATTCAGATACATTTCCTCAAATGTTAATCAGCCAAATCGTAACGTTCAAATTTATTTTTAAAATTTATTTCTACCTCCTTATATATATATATATATATATATATATATATATATATATATATATATATATATATAGTACAGTACATAGTACTTAATATTAAAAAAAGACACACAGATATTTATCGTGTTCTTCCAAATATTTTGAAGAATTATTCGTTACATCTAATATATCAAATAAGAGCAATGCTTAAGAAAATTAAAAATATTAATTACAAATAAAACTAATTAACCAAAAAATAGGAAAGCATGAGCAAAAGGTCATGCTTTCCTATTTTTTTATAGATTTAATATCACCCGTACGTCGAATAGGACGTTAAGCCGTAATTGTTGTTTATATTTATTCGAATCACGAATGATATTCCTAAATATTATTTCTTGTTGGATTCGATAACATTCTAACAGGGTTATTTGGGAGTTTGAAATTGATATTTAAATATTATAATTTCAACCTCACTTCAGCCGTAGGCGAAATTTAGAATAATTTCCCTTCTGAATGCTAAACTCGTGAATCTTTATTTCTTTCAGTGCGAAAATGGTAAATAATCTTTATACACTGAATATTTCTCTCATAAATGAACACTTTTTGTTAAAATGACAAGAATAAAGATACAAATATATTACCACCATTTCATAGCAGTTACAGTAGATCTGTGATACATATAGCGAAAAAACATGCTTTGGATTCTGATAATAAAAAGAACAGCCTTTTTTAAATAAACTCGGGTAATGGACGGTAGACATCAAAATATAATGGATTTCATTATTTATTGTCAAAAATGGTTGACAACGATTGATGCCACAAAAAACATACCTAAAACTATATTTATAAAATTAAATATTAAAAAGAATTAGCATAGTAAAAATAAGTAGTTAGCCGTGATCTTCTTAAATGCTCAACGATTTTCACTCCAAAGGCCTTCGAAATTCAGAAATAAAAATAGTTTTTCAGTGAATACTTACATTAAAACAAATCTTTTTCTTGACGCCATTACCAAACTAAATTAATGTCCGTCTAAAGCAACTCAAAATCATAACAATTACTCATTCCGCGAAATAATGTTAAATATCCGGCAAAATCAGAAAATTTATAGCTTCTACTTCTAAAGGCAGATTTTGATTAAAATAAGTAATGGTGAACCAAAATTATATTTACAAGGTATTACTTGAATTTAAAACATTTTGGGCCAACTACTTTCGTGATCGCAAGTGGTTTCGTAAAGAGCAAATAGAAATAGAGCATTTTCCATTCATTATATCAAGAAAAACTTAATACATCGATAATGACTTTCACAGCCATTTCTATCATCCGTCTTAGAAGACGTTAATTGCAGTATATCACTTTTTTCATTTCCCTAGGTTGGCATAAACTAGAACATTTTCTTTTAATGATGAAAAAGACCAAAAGATACTCACTGTAATTGCAACAAGTTAATTATACTTCAATAATGCAAAAATTTTCTGGTAAGAAATTTTTAAAACCTTCTGAAATGAGTTCATCTCTGAAGTAGTGTTTGAATTTTAAATATATAGCCGCTTATTTTTTATGTTAAGATAAGCCCAGTACTAATTCTTATTATGTAAGGATGTTTTGTTAACGAGAAAGCTTTCATGCAAGTGGCTAACAATATTTGCTTTTTCTTTTTCAAAACTGAAATCAAAATATTTTTCAAACATCAACGCCTCACTCGTATGTTAATTTTAATGTGCACCTCTATTTTATAATAATTAAAAACACTTGTATTTATAACTTTTTAAGCAAATAATATCTAATTAAAATTAAATATCATTATGCTAATTATAAACGGCCAGATCAATTAAGGGTAATCGAAATATATTGCAAGATAGTAGTTTTTTCTCAAAGTTCGTTTATTTTAAGAAATTTGGCTTAATTGTGTAAAGTAGTGGCTCAATTCAAAAAAATGTTGCAGAAAAATGTGTATTCTGCCTTTGGTGATCAATTTTGAGGAGTAAGAAAAAAGGTGAAAGTTTTTTACGAGATCAACCTTTAAACTTATAATAAAATTTAAGTTTATTGAAATGAAATAAAAAATACAAGTGGTTTTTTTTGGGTAAAGCAAAATTAAATTTGCTATATATTTTCTTTGTTATTTTTCTGAAATTTTCAATATTTTCAAAATAAATGAATTCGGTTAAGATAAATACTGTAAACGCCTGCTGATAGACTGCGATATCAAATTGACGAACTTGTCTCTATAAACATTTTAGTCGCAGATGGCAAAGTTCTGATTATATAGTTTAAGGCTGGTGATAGAATTCCTCAATGGTGAGGAGAAAATTACTCGAGTTTGAGCTCGTTTGATTTACCTTGACGAGTCCTTTGTTCATAAATAGTAGATAGGGTCTAAGGATGAAGTCGAAAAATACAGACAGGTAATATAATTCAATCCTTCGTGAACTCTTGACATTCTAGGTAATATAAGATGTCATGAAAAATTAAAAAGTAAAAACAAATCTTATCACCAAAGGAATTTTCCAATTTTTTCAATTTCAAATAACCACTGAAATAGGAACGCAGAGTATTAATTAGAACTCTTGCGGTACAATGTATTTTCAGAATGTCAAAAAATTTGCTACATACTGCTATCGCTAGAGACTAATAGATTTGATGTCAAGTGAATGTAGAGCTTATTTGCACGTGTGCGTATGCATGTGTGTCTGTGTATGTGTTTTTTGGATAGTATTAAGCCAACGATATCATAAAAACTAAAATTTACAAATGTTTAGCGATCAAACTAAATTATATTATACGACCTAAATAATCAATAAAATACAAAGAAAATATTTAGAGATATAAATAAATGAAAATAAAAATGAATTAATATCTGAGCCATTTTAATAACTTATAACTAGATAATTGGTTTTTTATCAATATTAAGCAAGTGAAAAATTCGGTTTGTTAAATTGTACGAAAGCTAAAAAACGAGATAGTTTATATCAGTGTACATAAAAGGAAAATAGAAATAAATCACTAGTTTTACCTCATTATTATTTATTATATTTAGAAATAAGGTAAATTATATATTGGTAAAACTAAGTAATATACGGATAAAATTACCACTACAGAAAATAATGTTAAGATAAGTTACCTTTTTTTAATCTTTTTAACTATTAGATAAAAATGATTAGAACACGGAAATTTTTCTAACAATTATCTAAATTTATATACTCACACTATTATACAGTTGCTACGAACGAATATTGTATTTGGAACAAAGACAATCAGAAACGAATTCCCGTGCGACCAATCCAACAACCGCCTGTCGCCTAATTAATTTTATTGCTCAATATCACTGCACAATTCGATTTCAAATAAAAGATATTCCCAGGGGAAGTGACGAGTAAATTTAAGATGTCTGAATAATTTTAATTCACTCAATAAATACAGAATTTACCCCATATTTATATCCTTTGAAGGAACTTATTTCAACTGGTAAAGTTTCGGGCTCAAATGAAACAATGTCAAAGAGAATTTTCATGTATAAAAATTACAAAATAGGAAGAGGCATAAATAATGAACAAACTTTCTCTCTAAGTGACCTTAAAGATAATTGTAAAATTGAATTGTCTACAAATTACAAAGAATACTTGGAATCGCCTATTTACAAAGTTATTATTTCCGTTTATTTATAATACTCCTAGTTGTATATATTACTCGCAGAGAAGAAACTTTTTTTATTCTATGCTCTTGAAGTAATGAATTGGTTAATAAAAAAAAGGAATTACCAAAACTAGGCGAGTGTATGTCCGGCAGTCATTAAATTATGGTTCGTGGTTAGTTGTAGTATAAATAAATTAATATTAGCGGATATTGAATTACTCGGCTACGATAAAAAAAAATATTTAATGTTGAGGATATAGGAAAATCATTTCAAATCAGTTTCTGCAAAATTAAGCTAACATAGTATCATATTGTTTATTACAATTTTATAAATCTTCCTCTGGAGTTTTTTAAGAGAATGGAAAAGATTCTCCAATTTTATAAAGATATAAAAAAATTCGGCACTACCTAAATTTTTTCCGATTTTGTCTTCTTATTTTTGTTTATATCAACTAAAAGCGTGATTAGCTGTAAATATTGATCACAAAAGGATAAAATTATCTTAGTATTAAAAACCTTATAATATACAAATTGACAAAATCTCATGACTTTCTACTTTTCACAGAATTCTTAAAACTTCATTAATTCTACAATATCTATTCCTTTTGTCGTGTAACAAAGACCAATCAATTCTATACAATTGGCTACTTTCACGAATAAGTCGAAATTAGTTTCAGTCACTATTTCCGTAATAGTAATTTTATTAGAACAACTGTACATTTACCGTTACGTAGTCTTATACATAATATAAACAGTAAACATACAGGAACGATACATAATATAAACAGTATCGTATGCCAACACGCATTGTTACTCTTTATCACTAATATCTGATGTAGATTTTTTGTACTTATTCTCTATCGTAAATTTCGCATTATTTTATTGTTTGTATACTTTTTTTAATTTTTTGCATATTGCTTTAAAATTTCTGTTTTATGTGTTATTTTGTTATTATTTTACGAAATCTTAGAGTTCAGTTACCGAATGTTAGAGTTAGTAAAGCAAGGAACTCTTTAAATATTTTCATGTTTGTCAGTTCGTCTCATACATCTATATGTACCATAGTACCATACCTCATAGTACCATAATTTATAAAGTTTCATAAATATATCAAGAAAATTTCATGTGTAGACGCTTTATATGAAAATTGCAAAATGTACATATTACAAAATTGTGCAACATGTCACAATATATTTAAAAATTTAATATCTCTTATAGGCTAACGTCCTAGAATAAAGTACGATAATTAAATAATTTATTTAAACGTGTATTTAAATAATTTTAAGATCTGGGCTAATACCGATAGTTTTCCTGTAATTTTGCCTCAGGTTTTTTGGTTCAGTAGTTTCCCTAATAAGTAACTATGAAAGAGAAGGATATGCCACATATCTGCGTATTTTATATAATATCTTTTAAAATACGCAATTCACAATTTAACATATTTTTTATTCCTCATAAAAACCTTTTTTTATTATACTCTATATAATAAATAAAACAGAAAAAAATAATTATAAAATTATTCCCTCTATATTTTTCTAGAAATAATTTTAAAAAATTGCTACAGCAAAAGATGTGGGTTGATAAATTGTATTACTCTAGCAAACACAACGCATGATTTCTAATCAAATAGGTAGTGACAGACAGGTACCTGGGTGACCTTACAAGCGCTTCGTTTTTTTCTTATTGAGGAACTTTTTTGTGAAACTCTGAGTAATTAACAACAATAATAATTTACCTTAACTAATACTAATATAATAATTGATTGTTATATTTTTATATACGTTTTAATAATCAGGTATTTTTTTTTAATTCGAGGTCAAGTTCAAACAAAAATAGATATAAAAATGAAATGAAAAGGAAAGTAAGGAAATCAAATATCACGAATGCTACGCTGAACTTCGTCCCTACACTTATTTACTTTTGTCATTATTTTTATTGTATAATAAAAAGGGAAGTGAGCACCGTTTAAAAAGACAGGGATACATATTCATGCAATATCTCAAAAGGGAAACCTGAACAAAGGTTTCCACAAATGAGAGCTTTCACGAATAGCATCCTAAATAATAAAAGCTTAGGTTATCATTTTTGACGTTATGTCTCTAATCACGATTGAGGTTATGTCATTCACAATTAAATGAAACTACGTGATGTAGTATTATTTCTACTTTCTTTAATTTCTTTACCACGACCTAGGTTTCGTTGTATTACAACATTTTCAGGTGGGATATTAGCAAAGATCTTTGCTAATATCCCACCTGAAGATGTAATACAACGAAACCTAGGTCGTGGTAAAGAAATTAAAGAAAGTGGAAATAATACTATATCACGTAATTTCATTTAATTGTGAATAATGATTTTCTACAAAATTAACGCCAAATATATTCAATGTTATGTCTTTCGTTAAAGAGTTCTAATGGCACAACCTCTTGTGAAATCATCAGACCCTACTCAAACTGTCCGTCTGATTGCTTTATCTACACATGTAAGATTTCAATCACGGGCGTTACACTGTCAATTATTGTGAGGTTTCATTGCCCATCTCCAGTTTAATATCAGATCTTGACGTAATTTTTAATTTTTTAGGAACTACTCTTACATTATATATTACTGGCACATGTAAAATCCTCAAATTTGGTTAAACTGGTCCTGAGATTCATTTGTCAACAAAAATAAAGAAAGGGATACACTGTCATCTGTTGAGAAGTTTCGTTGATCATCCTCCGAGTTTATAATCAGATCTTGACGTAATTTTTAAGGGACTACTCTAGAGTTATATGTTATAAAGTTCAAATACATATAAAATCCTCAGACCTGCCCAACCTATTCCTGCGATTGCTTTATTTATTTATTTATTTATCTACTTTAATCTATCTAATTGATACATACGGCGGACTTATTGCTACAAGAGCAATCTCTCACAGCCAACCACAACACCAGTCCAGCCCCGTTCGACGAACGGCCGGGAATCGAACCCGGGTCGCCGCGGTACGTCGCATCGTCAAAGGCCGTATGCATTGTGATCAACCCAACACACCACGGCGACGACTTCGATTCTTTGCGTTCTTTGCGTGTATTTATCAATACACGCAAATAATCAACAGTAGGTGATACACTATAATCTGTTAGAAGTTTCATTTTCTGAGTCCCGAGTTTAAAATCAGATCCTGACATAATTTTAGAAAGGACTGCCTTAGTTTACATATTTCTGCATAAAAATTGGTTTACAGCTGCGGCCCATATATGTTGACCTACATATGGATTTACTAAAATGAATTTCAATAAAGTGTCTACTCAATTTTTGAATCAGTAAAATGTGACTCTAAGGGCTATAAATAAGCTACATAAATAAAGCTATGATTTTTGGAATATTAAAATTAGGTATGTTGTATGGGGCTATATCATTTGAAAGACCTTTTATTATTCAAGCTTATAATTGTTTCATACATTTAGACGGTATATCTTACGGGACATACTGAAAAATATACAATAAATATGTTCCTTCCGTTATTTTTGAAACTGTTAACCTAAAATCATGGTAAAACCGGGTTTTTAGAAGTCTACGTAACGGTTTTAGGAATACTATCACCATGATTGTAGATGTTATAGTTTTTGAGATATCCACACTAATACATATATACTATCTACATAATTACATTTAGCATTATTAAATATTTATCGCGTTAGAAAGTCCAACTTTTTGCTTGCTAATGATGAAAGAAAAGAAATTAATCACGAACTGTTTTTCTAATAGTCCCTATGAGGTGTTTGCT
Organism: Druceiella hillmani; assembly: GCA_039881145.1. Taxonomy (NCBI): domain Eukaryota; kingdom Metazoa; phylum Arthropoda; class Insecta; order Lepidoptera; family Hepialidae; genus Druceiella; species Druceiella hillmani. Next base: position 1,168,861 of record JAYKKI010000117.1, read on the forward strand.
AAGGATATATAAGGACGTAGAAATGGGTCTCGTCTCCGAATCTGATACGATCTTGAGAGTATGATTTTAATACATTTCAATTATTACGTCACAGATGTTGCAAGAGTTTGCCAATACATTTAAATGGAAACGACTCGGACGAACTGTTTGTCGCCCCAAATGTTTGTCACAACTTTCACAAAGTTTTCACAGTTTCCAGATATTATATTTAAAGTTTATAGAGGATAATGAAAATATTAGCCTTAATTGCCTTGAAACTGATTTTGAAAACGTAGAGGCCATGCATCCAAGTGATTTGCACTTTTGAAAAATTCCAGTCTTTCTCAATTCTATCAAATGCTAATAGAAACACTTCCCTTGCAGTGAGTTTGTAAAAAATCCAATCAAACCCTAGGAATTTATTTTATGAAGCTCCATACTGGAGAACCTAATGAACGCCTCAGTGCTAGCTTTAACATCAATCGTCGCACTTAGGAGAGACAAATGAATATTGACAGGGATTGCTTATCCCAGGACTTTGTACTCGTAAATATTGAGTTTCACAGATTGTCTTGACATGATATCGTTTCACGTAATGTACTAGTACCTACTACCATTAGAGAAAAAGGACATAACCATATGTGATAGCATATTTGTATATATTTAAAAAAACCTTAGTTTGTTTTTCCAAAGACTTACGTATAGATTATAAGTAAACTTCACATTTATTAACACATTTCATTATTGTTTCATGTAATGAGCATATACTAGAAATGTTAGGGCCATGTACCGCTACAATAACAGATGCTAATATAATGTATATGTTAGCAAATAATTAATAAAGCGTGTTGCATTGGATTTAAAGAGAAAGAGAACTGAGGCTTCCGTGACCTATTGCCAGATCTAGAGTTATGGGGTTATCAAGTTGCTATTCTACCTACTAGAAACCGAGGAAAAGGCTAGTTGCCTACAATAGAGGCAAAAAATCTCGGCTCGTCACTCTATTTCAGTGGGTTGTAGAGATTGCTAACGGACGCATCATACGCGATTGATTACAAGTTATTTGGTCAAGACTATTTTAACAGAGCGATGACTGATATGTCTGACGATTCTAAAATAGCGGCTGCCCTCGCAAATCGATTTCACCGCATTATTGAAGACAGTATATATGCACAAAGATTTACTGAAATAATAGGTAAAAGACTGGAAATACCGAACGTATTATTCAATTACGTGGGCGATAATCACATTAGCAGGTGACGAGTTGCATTTCGAGACTTAGTTTTTGGACCAGGAGGAGGGACCATTCATCTATATAAAATAATTTATTTTAATTGCACTATTCTTAAAATTTTGGAGAAAATTCTAGACTGTAAAATATCAGGGTAAAATCCATAAAGGTACAACAATGACAAGCACATGCTTTGTAATAGAAAACGGGGAACATTGCTGAAGCGATTAAGTTAGAGAGAAATGAATTTATTTATTGATTGAATATCCCGATTAATTCCGGCGATATATTTCCGATTTTAATGACCGATGTCGTTGAGCAAACGAACAGCATATGTTTAGTGATCGCGGGGAGAGACCAGCATAATTAAAATATTTCCAGGTAGATTAATCGTACATCAATGCATAGCTATTATCTTGTAACGAATAAATTCTTTTCATAATAAATGTTAGCCGTACGACTAACTTCTTGGTAAGTAAGTTTTAATTGATTCTTGTTATTAAAAAATACGACGTTAATTTTGAATTACCTTAATATTATTAAGAAAGTGTTAATAAATTAGTAATGTTTTTCCAAAATCACTGACGATAAAAATATCAAAAAATATATTTATTTCTTCAAAATTTACCAATTTAATTCTAATATTTTATGTTATAATATATTACTATTTATCCAATCATAAGAATAAGAAAAACATTTGTCTACTTTTATAAAGAATATTCTACTCGGTCTATTTGGATTTGTTAGTTTTTCGTAATTTGTTAGCTTTCCGAGACGAAAAGTAGCATATAATCTGAATCAAAATCAGTGGTGAATATTATATATGTACGTCAGTTTATACAGATTTTAATTTGCAATATAAAGCATATTTAAAAAATCATGACCACAACTGCAATACCTTTAAGATATAAAGAAACGTGGACGATTTCAAGACGATATTGGCATTTTTAATAAATTTGTATGCAGTCCTTATACACTTATTCGTCAGTCAGCTTTTCCGTTTTTGGAAATAAAATATGTGTGGTATTTGCAATGGAAAATATAAAGATGCAAAATAGGTACTGTGTCTTGCATCCAAATTTTAAAACTTTATTTTTGAATCCAAATGAATAATTCTCAGTACACCAAACAAACGCTTGATTTTAGAAGCTAAATTCTAGAATTGATTTAAGAACCCATGTGAACACATTTTGCTAAGATAATGATCAAAAAGTACATGCCGTATTTTAAATCAATTATCAATGTTTGGTCTCTTCTTTTACAGATATATTCAAGCAAAAAAAAAATATACAAGACATCAATATTATTGAACCTCATCAGGGATAATCCCTGGAAAAATCACGTTCAAATCGGTCTGGAAATTTTAACGTATTGCTTCTAGTAATAGGTGAAATAACAAACAATTATAACAAAATCATTCTGACTTCAACTCGGTTTCAAATACACATTTGAAATACAGTTTTTAAAAATATTCGCTGTACAAACTCGTTATAAACTATATTCTATTTTATACATACATAATAGTATTACGAAAACTGACAGCGAATAAATGAAGCTCCAATTAGTTTAATTAATAAACGGATTCTTCGTCTTACAAAGAGTTTACGTAATAGCGTAGAATGAAATGATAGCTAAGAAAACGAAAATGGATGGGTCGGCTGGAGAAGAGGGTGGTGAGAGAGACGGGACGGGGTAGACGAACGGGTATTTGGAACGTTAATTCTAATAATAATTATTTGTGTTTTATTTAGCTATTATAAAACATTGAGCGTAGAAGTGCTCTTGAATTAATCCATTGATAGTTCTAATCGTACAAAAGCCAGTTCGCATCTGATAATTTTGTGATGTACGATATAGTATAACTTCGTTAATAGTTTAATGAACTTTACATGATTCATATCATTATAATGATTATATGTAAATTGAGTTTAAGGACGCTAATATACACGATATATGAATATTATTAAAATATTTGAGATGTACTTATTTATTTTATAAAAATGAGGAGACTGTATAAAATGCTTTTCTAATTCGAACAATTTAAAAGTAAAAAAATATTCTTCAGCTAAAAGACCTTCTCATTTTAATAGCAAATAATACACATATGCATACGCATATACGCATTAGTGATGCAATATTAATTGCCCCACTATTAGAGAGCTCACTTGAGATCGTTCATCCGCCTTTGTGCCTCACGATATGGTCGTAAATTGATTCCTAACAATGGTTTACGGCATCAACTACTTTTGGGAAATGTAAAATATGTTAAATCGAATGCAAAATTCGGTTACATTAGGTTCCGATACGCAAATTAATTTTTTAAATTAAAAATAATGCTTAGGTGGTATCTTCTGGAAGAGAAAATTATGTTTGTGGCGGTTATTTTATTTAAATAGCTTTGCTTGCTCCGTCAGCTAATAACTCCAAGCCAAAAGTTGCTGAAATCACATATCTAGTTTATTACCAATTTCTTCGGAAATAGCTGTTACTTCAGTATCATTCTTTTTTATCCTCAATGGTTTATTTCGCGACTTTTATTATGTTGGAATCACCTAAGAACACCTCTGCTTACACAATGTACTTAAGTGACTAGCGCCATCTGTTTTATTATGCCTTGATATGGTTTAGTTTCATTTAGGCTACATTAAATTTTAGTGGTTATATGTAAGATGATTCTTTTTAACTTTTTGGACTGTCATTTGTTTTTAACACACTCGATTTATCTATATTGGTCCGAGTTTTATTCTGTTATGTGTGGGATTGAATGGATATTTGGGTGAAAATGTTTCGCCTTCTGTTACATTGCTAATTTACAGGCGCTAAATGTGTTTTCTCCTGTTCGATTCGTGACATTCGGGATTGTAATGGTGGAGAATTTTAATGGTTTTACTAAGAAAATAAAGCCATTTATCAATAAATTAATAAATATATATATATATATATGTGGGAAGTGGAAGTTGTTTTAGGAACACAAAATGTACGGAAGGGAAAGGGATGTAATATTTAAAAAGTGATTTGACATGTTCTAACCTATAGGATACTGGTAAGTGATCACTTGCTGTTTTGTAGTTCAATTATTATGGGTCATCGTGGGTATTGCGATATTTTAATATTGGCTTTGAAGTAAATATTAGATATGTGGTGTTTTTAACGACATAACCTTATCAAAAAAGCGCAGACAAAATTTGCATTGTAATGAGGAAAGTAGCTAAAATAATTGCTATGTTAATTACCAATGTTTAAATAAAACCAAATGTATAATTAAATTTTTCTTTCTCGGCTCCCCGACATGTTCACAAAAATCCTGATCGCCAGTGGACAAAAACAGAAGGCGTCTTGCGATGTAATTGAATAAAATAATTTATTTATTTGAATAATCAGCCTTAATTTGAACATTTAATTGAGCTCTTTAAAAATAATTTAGCTTTAATTAAAGTTTTTTAATTACATAGTGTAATTAAAAACTTCGTTCGTTGTTGTATAATTAAAAACGCTTCTTCTCCAATGAATATCAATACTATGAGGCTGAATGTTATTTGTTTATATTTTTGTTTATCGTCTTGAGGAGGACGTATTGAATCCTGTATAACATTCATTATTGTTTATTCCCAAAACTAACCTAAACTAAATTTTTCACAGATTCTTCGACGCAAGGATAAAATAGTTTCAAACAAGCAGAAAGTCAAAACCACAAATGTAAATAACACACCTTTATTTTTTTAGTTTTAGCCTTTTGACATCTGGAGCTATAACTCTATATTTTATATAACTATATTTCATTAAAATTATTATGTAGCAATACATTTATTTTTAATATTATTACTTTCTATGGAAATCCCTTTAGAACTCAAACACCATAAAAATGTTAAGAAATTATCGTGCTTCTGCTGATAAGTTATGCAACCCCATTAACAACATTAACAACATTTAACAACATATGCAACCCCAAGAACTAAGTTACAGGATTATATTATGAATAAAATAGCAAAACATTTACACGCATATTTGAATAAAATGGCAAAACATTTACACGCATATTTGAAATATCCAGACAAATTCACAGACGTATTCACAGCATATTTGAAATATCCAGACAAATCCACAACATCTTAAAAAAATTAAGTGAAACAGGACTAATATTGGTCGTGCACCGGTCCTTTTGTTCATGAGACTGAAAGTTAAATAAACTTCTTTCTAAAATATTTTTTCCAACTGTTAAATATTGATAGATTTGAGTAGTTAAGGGTAAATGCCCGATAAAAAAACCCCATGTACCTAGTATTTACCAAACAAGTAGAATGGGTATTTACTCACCGCCCATATTTCTTGTGAAAGTAAAAATATAATTTGATAACTACGCATAGTCGAATCGGTTAATTTGTACTAAAATTATTTATAAATTTAATTAAGAGATAACGTAGATATATACAGTTATGGAAAGTATAATTTGCTTTCGTTATTAGATAGAATACGACATTGTCGAAGCTATTAGAAAGAGACTCAACGCTTGATGGCATTGCATGTAACGGTTTTTATTGAATAACTTACGTAACACATAAAGGGTATAAAAAGAAAAATATTTAATTAAAAATTGTTTTACTATTATGCAGTAATGGTGCTCGTAGGTCAAAAATCAAATTATTTCTAATTTTCTTAAATAAAGAAATGGAAATAAAATATTTAATACAAGGGTTGTGAAGTTTAAATTTTAAACATGATATAAATTTTATTTACGAAAACTATAGTTAAAACTTTCCTAAAAATAAATATGAAAATAAGGAATCCATTGATATATTTATATTGAAAGTACACTATTCTTACATATATCCCAATATACAACTTTAAAATGTCGATAGAAAGACAAATAGAAAAAAAGTAAATCACTCTCAAAAACCTAAATCCACGTAAATAGAAATATAAAACTATAAAATCGACGAATAATTATTAAATGGACGTAAAGAATAAAAAAAATAAATGCAAGCAAATAATAATTCAAAACAGTTATAGCCATAAAACATAAGTCTCGATAATAGTCATTTAGGTTTTAACTGATTATCAGCCATTATGAATGCATTTAGGAAGTCGGAAGTCGGTTTTATTAGAAAGCAAGAGCATATCATTTGGTGAAAATTTTTTGTGAAAAATTATTTTTGCTTAACATTAGCAAGCTGTGGATATACCGGTATTAATCTATAATCTCTGTAGACAACTTTTAAATGTCTATCGTTATACATTAAGCAGAAAGAAGAGTTTTACCCCATTGCTTTCCCTTAATGCTAATCCTATTTCGAAGTTATTAACGAAATGAAAAATATATATTTATTTGAAATTATAAGCACCGGAAGTGAATTCCCTTGCGACTTATCCAACTGCTGCCTGTCCTCTGAATAATTTTATAACTTCGTGTCACAGCTGAATTCACTTTTCAACAACAACAACAAAACAAAAAAGAACATCCATTGGATGCTCTTTTTTGTTCGAAAACCAATGGATATAAGATGAGATATCTGGACCTGCAGATACTAACGCGCCAAAATAATGAATTGAACAAATTCTTATATTTTTAGGATATCATTGCTAAAATTGAAATGAGTTACCGATTTATTCAACGGTTTGCGATTCTATGCAAGGCAATATTAATTTCCAATGTTAATAATAAGCTTTAGCATTAAGTTTAGTCAATAATTTTCTAAGAAACAAGAAATTGAGGATAATACCATATATGTCTAAATGTTTTACAAAAGAAAAACTTACAGTAGTACAATTCTTAAAATAAGGTTACACGTGTAATCCATCAGGTTATTTTATTTCGACCTTAAGTTTTAATTAATTTTAAAGTTTCTGAAAAATAAGTTTTCTCCACAATATTATATTAATACGACGACAAGAAAGAAAATTAAAAAGCCGTTTAAAGTTATGCTTATATTTTGAATCAACCGTCCTAACAACAATATTTTTGACATCGATGAAACTAATAAATTATATTAAATAACTTTTCAATAATTTTTCGCTTATTAGACCGGTTCGGTGAAAGGCTTAATTAAGAAAGTAATTTTCTCTTGAACATATATTAATTAAAATTGAAGTTTTCAAAGCGGTGTGAATTTTACGATATATTTACACACACTCGTGTACTTATGATTGTATAATAACATGTCAAGCTTGCGATTCTTTAGCTTTATGTTTGTGAAAAATAATCCAAGAAAATAGTTCAATAAATTGAACTATTTGGTGGTTGTTAGTTAGTGGAGTCAAATTTTAATCATTAATTATTATACATGTTCATTTCTAAAGACAGTTCAGGTTAGAACTTTTATAATTTCAGTTATTAACAGCAAAATTAATTTAAGTGTTTTTTACGCTGGACATGACAGATGTAAAAATTTATATTTTTATTAAGTAAAACGAAAACTATTCTTATTCGAAACAAATATCGCAAATGGCTGTAAGCGTATATGCACCGGTGTGGTCAGCAGTTCTATTAACCGTCACTAGATTAATTTGCGACTTAAAAAAATTGGCAATATAATTTTGAAAAACAAACTACTTGGAATGAATCGATCTCTGTAATCTAATTTATTAAGTGGAACTGTGTCACAAGTAATCAAGTGTCGAGTGAAATCATGACAAGTTTTTGAATTACATAATCACAAAGGATTCTAAAACTATATTCACTAACCTTAATTTCGGCGGTCGGCGAACATTTCTCAATTCCTAAAAAAGCTTTAATAGTATAAATATGATTTTTAATTTGTTCATTAAAGTTAAAGTTTTGTTTTAAATGATTTTTTAAAATTTTTAGCCTCACACATTAGAACATACTATGCACATGTTATTTAGAAATAACGAATTTGGTTCAGTTGAAATAATTTAACATACGAGCAAAATTTACGTGATATGTATCCTATTTACATACCATGTATGTACATGTATTACTTACATTAATAGTCATTATTTCTACTAAGCATAATTCATTATGTTTCTTAACGACCACGCTGGGCCGCTAGAGTATATTTTTTGTTCTACAGAAGCACTGTAATCACCTTCTAACTTCATTAACAGATATTGAATACATTTGGTGTCAATTAGACGGCCCACCTGAAGATGTCATACAATGGAACCTATGTCGTGGTTAAGAATTTAAATAATGTATATATAATACTACATCACGTAGTTTCATTTAAATGTAAATAAAATTTCAATATGTCAATAAAATTTAAGTTCATCATCAGAAATTATTAATCATCTATAGTTTATGTTCATGTTTTAAAGTGGATTTATCGCACTTTGAATTTTTGACTGAAGAATCTTTTATTAATAGGAAGAGTCGTATTTTAGAGATAGACAGTTCTCATTGTCTCAGTCTAGATGGACTTCCCACGAATCTAAGCAGGAACAACTAAGTTGTCTTCCTCAATGTGTTCGAGCGG